>VWZO01015909.1:442196-663382 GCA_013396975.1 Bucco capensis | reverse complement strand
GCTGCTTTCAATGAGTTCCTCACCCAGTCTGTACTTGTACCTGGGATTACTCCTACCCAGATGCACGACCTTACACTTGGACTTATTAAACTCCATTTTATTCTCTTATGTGTATTGCATACACATAATTTGCAAGTGGACTGTCAGGCTACTCAAGAGTTACATTTCTACCTAATTGCATCACTGTAAGGATTCACAATATAAAAGAACATTGTTTTTGTGATATTTTAAGTTTTCTCCTCCAATATTGGGCAGTTTTTTGATGAGATGTGCTAGCTAACTCCTGAGTCTTCACAATGCACAGATACATATGTGATTTCTTCCTCTTTCTTTCTCAAAAATCATTTCCTCCTTCCTCCCCCACCATTGTGTATTAGACTGCAAATATGTTGTGGATTACTCAGTCAAAACTATTTGAACTTGATGGTGTACAGAGGTATTTACTCAAACTGTCCAGCTTGTCTTGGTAATGAGTTTTCTTAATTTTTCTTAGCCTTTATAAGCACCAATTGTGGAAAATAAAGTGTTGAAAATAGCTCTGTATAATCATGCTTAAATGATCATGGCTATTTTTCAAATCAACAGAGAAATGTTTAATAAGTGCTGGTTACCTGTTCAGTGAAATGGAATTTTTTTAAAAAAAAAAACAATTCTAATTAGTAAGCTGTCATCTCTTCTCAAGTGCAGAACAACCAATATTCCTTAGCTACACCAGGGCTGGGGGGGGAGGGGGGGAAGTGTCCTTTTAATACTGGAAATGAATGGAGACCTAAATTCTTAATAGTGTAATTATCCAACCTTCCATCAACAGGCCATTACACACATGAAATCAGAGGTGTTGCAAATACCAGTTTATTCTTGCAGCACTAATCAGAGAAGATTGTATTAAAAGAGAGAAATACCTTCCAGCTTAATGGAAAAATACAAGTTGAAACATGAAAATAAAAACCCACACACAGGCACACATGCATTCAATTAGTTTTTCCACTTCCGTTGTGCTGTTAATATCCATTGCATTGAATAGACTTTTTTTCTGCAAATTTTATTTTGTAAACCCCCAATGGGATCTGCCATTTCCACTGAGAATCCACATCATCAGCCCTTTGTCTATCTTCTCCTACATTCAGCATATTCCTGCATGTCCAAGGATTCTGACTCCTTAACTCTCTCATCCCTCACTCTGTTTCTTGGCCATATTTGTACCCTGTAGGCAAGTCAGCAGTGGCATTGTTGGCAGTAAGAAGCCACAGGTTCTTTACTGATTTTCCAAGAACTCTGGACTGAAGCTCATCAGGCTTTACTCTGTCTGAACTTGTCCTAATTTTCATGGAGAATTGATTTCAATTTGCTGAGCTGACAGCAGTGTTTCTTATGGCTCTGTACCTCTATCTTTCTTGTTTTGCTTATGTTTCTTTGGTAGAACCCCAATTTTCTATATAGATAGTAGGAAAAAGTAGTTGTTCTGTCTTGAACAGAATATTTATGACTAATACCATGCTGTAGAGTACAGGAATATAAACACAGTATAACTGAGGGAGCATTGAAAGTAGGAACACAGGATGGTATGTAGAGGAGCACAGGGATGGAGTGACTAAAACTGGGACACAGACTGGCACTGGAGACCTCAGGCCTATTAGCAGATTACCCAAAGGTCAGAAAAAGAAATACTGGCCCTGGGGGTTGAGCAAAAACTGTTTTAGAGGTAACAGAGCAGGCAAAGAACATCTACTCAACACACCTAAGGCTCTCTGTATATCACACATTTGATTGCAGTGCAGAGCTGCAGATGAACAAAGAAAAAACAAGGCATAGAGTGTGTTAACAGATGCTTTAAAATGACCCCTAGTGCCTCTTAGAGTGAAGAAGACTATCATACTTCTCCTGGTAAAGGACCTGGGAATGCTGACAACTGGCAACACTTGTCCCTCTGCCAGTCTGAAGCCATCAACCTCAGGACACAGAGGGGTAGTGGAAGAGTGAACGCAGATAACACTAGGGAAAAAGAGAGCGCTACTAAGAAGTGTATGTTCAGCAATTTAAACTGTACTATTAGAGTTTACACATTTTCTGTATTCCCTCCCTCCCAGAACTGATCCAATGTAAATCCCTGTTAAGCTTTCAGTTATATCAATAATAAGTTCCTGGCCTTACACATAAGGTTTATTTCCTTTTCGTCCATAACCAAGATTATAAATTTAACATATTTTTCTCTCTAACTGCAGACTTTGTACTGCTTCAGTAGTACTATTAGGAAGCTATAGCAAACAGTATTAGAGAGGTGGATTTTTCATCCCTCTAGCTGTATAGTCTTTACTATATAGTGTTACAGAGTCTTTGTTACATTTGAGACTTTTTTATATTCTTCCACAGCAAGTAAGTCTTAATTTTCAACTCAGAATTTGGCTCATGTGGAATTTCCTCAGTAGAATGGGAAAATGAAGCAGTGAATGAGTAGCTTGTGTTGCAAATACTGAGTTTTTCAAAAATTATTTCTAGCATAACTGAAGTTTTCTTTTCACAGGTTTATTATGAAGAAAATTTTCATGCTCCAGGTATCTTATACTTTAAATGGTGCTGTTGATGGTAATATGAGAGGTAGGAGAGCTGAAAAAAGAAGTGTTAGTATGCAGTGCAGAAGGAAATGCAGTTCTGCATCAAACATTCCCATTCAGCTGTAGATATGAACATATACAATATGGATAAAGAAGTGCAGATGTATACAGAAGTATATAATTTGGAGGTATGAAGTAATATTACAGAAAAAGAGGTTGAGACTCACTGAGTCAGCCTAAACCAACTGGTATCACAAGATGTTTAATTGCTTTCTTGGTTTCAGATAAGACATAGAAATAAACCTGCTCAGATATTTATGAATAAGTGTTTTTACTATGCAGATTGATATAGAAGGTACAGTTAAATGAGAGGTACATTATCCTGTACATTTAAAGTACATTGAAGAGTATCAAATAACTTGAAAAAGGATGAGGATCCTTTTAGAAGTCATTAAACTAAAGGGCTTTTTGTTAGCCAGTATAAATCAGTGACTGCAATCAAAAATCACTGACATTCCTTGACACATGCCATTGATACCAGCCATCAAGACATCACAACTCAGGGAACACAGAGAAAATCTGAGACAGAAACTTTCTTTAGTCATCAGAGTAGGACTTAAATCAGAAAAATTACCAAGAAAGGACACAATTTGAGGGTATATCTGCTAAATGAAAGTTTCACATTACAAGTTTGACAGGTTTTTCATTAAAATAGCAAGCCTAATGATATCACCTCTATTTTTACTCCATAGCCTTCACTTTGTGAGCCACTCTGTTGAAAGTAGAGACATTTTCTTCATCCAGTTTATGATAGGAGGCATCAAGGTAATTCTAAATATCCTGCAAATCATAATAAAATGAGATGAGATGGATACTGCAAGAGATAAATTAAATTTTGATGTAAAGAGCTGAAGCAACACTCTCCATGTCCCTCAAGCTATTTTGTTAATACTCATGGGGAAAGCAATTTCAGATTTAGTTTACAGGTTGAAGAGTAATGGTTTAGTAAATATCTATCTAACTATCTCCTTTTAGCTACTGTTTTCTTTTTTCATACTGATTCTTCAGTATGAGAACTCAGATACTGGCAGTATTGTAATATCTGATGTCTGAAATGTGCTCTCTCAATATATCAGCATGAAGGGAAAGAACAAAACGGGAAAGAAGGATGAAAAGGAAATTTCTTTTATTAGGAATAAACTTTATAAAACCTTCTGCAGTGAGAAAATTAGGAAGACTCTAGAATGTATTTTATAAAGCTTGATTGGTCTCTGTTCTATTTGTTTGAGTTTTCCATTTGGCATGTGTGCAAAGTCCCTGCTTACACTGCAAATCCCACTGCTCTGTTTCCTTGTCTCAAACACAGTTTAATCAAGAAAACAAGAGAGGATAACTCATTTAGGAGAAATGACAGCAGAAATATCTGTGACCCAGCAAGATATTTAAGGTTCGATTGTTTTACTGGTGAAATTTAGAAATTTCTACCTGCACTATAATAATGCAACAATCATCATTAATGTAATTATGCATACACACAGAAAGTCTGGCTTCTTCACCTGCAGCAAGCCTTATTTTTACTAATTATGGTGCATTCAAGCTACATATTCTGTCTAGGAAAGCTTGGGAAAATGTCTATGACAGTATTATGAAACCAAGGAAAAATAATCTTTTTGTAATGAAGATCTCACCTTTATTATGAATTTGGCTCATTGGTAATCCAAAATACCAAGAAAGAGACTAATATGTTCAAACATACAATATTTGTTTTTTTTTTCTAATGCAAAGTGCTCCAAAATCAGTTGGAAATTTTGTGTATATTTATATGAGAATCACTTAAAAGAACATATGCACTTTGTATTAGCCCAATTCTTGAAGAATTTTACAGCTGTCTCTATCATATAGTAATCCAATGGTGAGGAGGAAGAAGCATGGATTTTGTCCTGCTTCTTCCTTTACTTTCATGTCCACTGACTTGGATATAAATTTAATATTCAGTAAATATTCAGGTAGAAAATTGACAGGGATGAAAAGAATATTATGCTTATGAATGCTTAGAGGATTTTGAATTGGCAATCCACAGCAGGAGTTCTCAGACACCTTCCATAATATCTTTACATTACAGACTATTAAAAGACCAGTCTACTAAAATATTATGATTCAAACATCTGATTGCAGCAATATGAGCAAAATATGCACTTATTGATGTTCAGGAAGATGATGATGGTGATCTATCTGTTAAGCAGGGGCTCAAGGGACTCTTGAGGCTGCCAGACGTAGCATGAGATTATATCTCTGAGAGGAGAGAGTGTAGAACACATTTGGGAATGAAGTTCAGGGGGGAAAGAGAGAATACTCTGTAAGGCAGAAGCAATGATGTGCAAGTGCAAACTGGTTGAGCAGAAACTTGAGTCACAAGACTTTAGGTCAGTTTGGTCCTGGAAGACTATGTAGGATAATAGCAAGAGTAGGACTGAGATGATAATCCTAGGTGAAGTGGTAGGTACATGAACTATATTCCTGACTCTGGTGTTTACAGTTCAAGAATATTGTTGAAAAATGGTCCAGAAAAATATTGTTAGAAAATATGCCAAAGTAAAAACAAGTCTAGGCAAGTCTAACTTATTCAAGATAAAACAAATAGGTAATGTGGTTAATGCACAGATTCCTACACAAGAAAATATAATAAGCAACATCTAAAGGATTAAGACAGGCAAAATTAACTAAAAGAAGTTGTGAGGGACAGTGGAGATCTCACTGAGTAATTCCTTTAGACTCAATGACTGGGTAGAAAGGACCAGAGAAAAGATTTGTGCTGGAATGAGCCTGCAGCTCAGAGTTTGCACTCAGAGGAGGCTTTGCATGGTAGTACCTCAGGTTCTGCAATGTCCTTCCAGAATCAAATCTCAAAGATTGTTTTGGTGCCTAAAAATGGTAATCTATTAGGTATGAAAACCTATTTAGTCAGAACCTCCTATGACATCTTGAACATAAAGAGGAGTTACCCTTTGTGTTTCCTGGCTTAATATCCATGGTCTTCAGGGCTTCTAGACAGACCTGCAAACACACTGGCAGCACACAAAAGACCTAGAGGGCATATATGTCTTTATTACTTTTAGATGGTGGCATTATCAAGCAGATTAGATTTGATAAATTATTCTATTTGCTTTCCAAAATTTCAAATGTATTTTAATTCTATAAACCCAGATCATAATGGAAGCTTTGTTAATACTTTGGGTTGCTCAAATAATATTTTAAAGGCAGTTTGATTTAGTAGCAGCCAAAGTTAAATTAAAAAATTGAGAGACCTTGAATAAACCAGCTTTAATATTTTAGTGTCTACTGCCTTGAGGCACATTTGATTAGCAGTCACTTCATGCTGTGCTTGAAAGATCAGCCCATACACAGCAGCTGAAAAATACTGTATCCCAGAGTAACTGATATTTTTTCTAAGATTTTTTAAGTATTCTTAAGATGTTTGATAAGAATCAGCCATGTGTGTTAAGAAAGTTTGAAAGAATAAATACAATATTCTTATTTTTTGACTAAACATCCGAAATTTTTAGTGGACTAAATTCTAATAGAAAATGCCACACTTCTGATGAATATATAATTATTCTGTAATCAAGCACTAACATACTCATTTGTTCAAGATACCAGATGTTGGGTGGGTAATTTTTGTGAATTTAAGGAATTGAAGTTATAACCATGTGCAGAGAAGTTAGAAATAAAGTAATTTCTAAACAAAAATTAATTTAATGCAGTAAGGGGCTAGAAATAAACTCNCAAGTGATTTTCAGACTGTGCCTGGGAAGTGCTTAGTAAAATATGACAGTCACATAACCTGAACTGTATCCTCAAATGAAATTGGTAAATAAATAGAAATTTCAGAAATAAGAATGTTTCAATATGTTCTTTCAAATAACTTCATAATTTGTTAGAATGGGATATAGTTGCTCCTGTCTCCTCCCTTCCCTTTCCTTTCCTTTGACTAGATTAAAAAAAGAGTAGTAGATGCCAAGAAAGATTCCTTCAGTGCAAGTGAACTTAACTTATTCTTAAGTTACTCTTTAGATTCTACCAGGTTTTACTGTAGAGATAACACAGGTATGATTTCAGAAATGTAATTTCTATGACAGTTTTTAATAAAAATTTCCTTTATTATGCTTCTATTTTTTTTCCTTTGAGCTTACATGACAAATATTTTTTAAATCTTCCACCCTTTCTGATTCTTACGTGCCTGAAGATGCTCAAGTCAGTGCCTGCTATAGAAATAGCTGCTGCTGTTCCTTCTGAGAACAGGAGATCTGAATCCTTTTCTTAATCCCTAGTGGAACAAGACTGCCCTTAAACATTTCTCAGTAAAAATAGATTTGTAGTTTAAGGCAGGAACTTATTAATCATGTGCTGCATTAAATCTGCAGAGACTATTGCAGAAAGTAAATTTTTAATTGCTCAAATTGGGATTTAGTCAGGACACAAGGTTAATAAGCTAATTCCTCAAAAGAGTATTTAACTACCTGGTACCATCAATACTTGGGCTTTGCATTCCATCTGAAAGATGACCCTCACAAACAACAGAAGCTCTTTAAATATTGCCTGACATCTCTTTCAGAATTTATTTGCAGGATAGAATTCCCTTCCTCAGCTACTAATGGCATTGTTAGACAGCTTCTGTTCAAGTACTTAGCATAAGTGACCTTGCTTAACTTGTGAAAACTTATAGGTAGGATGATCCTGAACACTTTCACGTGATCACACTGAGTTCCTGACAATATCAATGTTCAGAAAAAAAAAATAAAAATCTTATTTCTTGAAGTAGCATTTTAAAATTATTTTTTTTCAATTTAAAAATTAAATTAAAACATTTTAATTTAAAAATGTTACTGTTTCCATGCTTACTTTGGATGATCTAATGACACTGCATGTCATGGTTTATTTAGTCAGGATTCCTTGTCAGAAAACCTGATTCAGATCATAGGAATGACAAATTAATACCTACCTTCTTCCTTGTCTGTTATATTAGGTTGTATTCCATTTGTTGTGCAAAATACCATATAGATCCTGTGCCATGGAGTCTAACTACACACACAGCTCCAATCTGCTAGCAGACAGTCAATCTAGTTAGAATACTTTCTTCATTCCAATTTTCTGCCCTATCAGTTATCAAAGTTTTAACTCTGGTTTTGGGGCTAAACTGATTACCATTTCTTAGTGGAATCTATGAGGACAAATGTTGTCATTAGAAAAGAGTAATTGAGACACATGTTACTTTTACTCCAAGCTGAGACTATACAAACAGAAAGATAAACAGAAAGAATTGGGCATGATGAGGGAGCGAGGGAGGGAGGGAAAAGTCTAATCCAGAATTCCTCATTTTAATAGCTGTTGTGGGAGCCAAGGCAGTAGGATGTTTCGGGAGAGGTCAAGGACTGACCACTCAGGAGCTAATTTTTCCTCCGTGCTGCACTACATGTCAATTCTGGGTTGAGAAAACTGAAGAAAAAGGAGCAGAATGGAGAAGACTTCATTCCTATGTAATTTTTGTCAGTTACTTAGAATTCAGATATAGAATTTGAAAGCTTTTTGCAGTAATATATGTTGGCCTAGTTCTGCTCACTTACTTAATACTGATTTATACCTGCTGACTACCTGTCACTATAATGTTCAAAGAAAAAGGCTATTTCTGCTGGAGCTATCAAGAAGTGCCTCTTTAGAAAAAGTTATCCTAACCTTATTTTGCAATAAAACATTTATTTGAGGATGGGGAAATGGTTGTGTGGGGTCAGGATACAATCTTAGTGAGAGCAAAATCTCTACTCGAGCAAGCAAAAATACACAGAATTTTCCAAAGTCCTCTTCTTACATTTATTTTCTTCTTACCCAGGATTTCTGCACAGAATTTTCTCTGACTTTCCTTAAGAAGCAGAAGGCAATAAAAATAAGGATAAAATGAAAGGAAGTCCACGGGCAAATCTTTCAGCATCACTTGTATCACATCTTTAATTGGCTCAGGAGGTTAGCTGGTTCTCTTGTAATTAGTAAGCAGGCGTTAGAACTGGAAGATAGCACCTCTCAATTAAATATATTCCCTGTGTAGAGTTAGTTGGACTGTCACCTCCTGAGAATAACGAACTGTTATTTTGCCTCGTATATTTTCCTGTTTCCACTTTAATCACTTAAGCTGCAACATGCATAAAATGGAGCAGTTCTCTTTAGATTTTGATTCTTTTGTACTGAATTTCTACATGGTACCTAGTCTTTTGTGGAAGTAGTTGCTTTTTTAAAAAGTGCAGAACAATTTTGGAAATAGATCGTCTAAGGAAAAGAACACACCAGTTTGAACCTTATTATAGAGGGATACAGATCTAAAAGTACTTTGTGTGATCTTTGATACTACATTTTCCTATTGGTCTATATTACAAAATACTGTCAGTTCTTGTGGATGAAGATGGTTTCCCACTGGGTTGATAACACTAATGAATTTAGACATTTATCTACATCCCATGTGAAACTTCTGGAGAAATAAAAGTGGATTTGACTTTAAGGTACCTCGGTATAGTAATGTTTTTATTTTCCTATAATTTGCTCAGGTTTTCATATCATAATTATTCACTTTTATGAGTCATTCATTTTAATGGAGTTTAGGAAAATATTTAAATTATTAAATAGATTATATGGATTGTTTATTATTATATGGATTATTAATAGATTATATTGATTATATAGATTATTTCTGGATTATTCAGTAGCTAACTTCATTCATTTTTTTTTAATTATTTTTAAACAATAAAGAGGAGTAAGAGCTCTCTTGAAGAATTACCAGTACAAATAACAAAGGGGGGAATATCTGATGGTATCTGCTTTTCAGAAAATGAAGATTGGAACAAGAATGGAACTGATAACAATTTATAGTCACAGAAATGTTCATGGTCATTCTGAAACATTCAGATCTTAAGATATCTAGTATGGTGTCAAGGGTCAGGGCCAAGTTGGTCACTAAACCAATGACAGATGGTCTCTAAATTCTCAAAGGTAAGAGAAAGGGAATAAGGGAGAGAGACTTATGGATTGGAAAAGAAAACTAAAAGAGCTTTAAGGAAAAGAATAACAATAAAAATAAATATATATAAATAGAAACAAACCAGAATCATACCCAACCCCCTGATGCCAATGATGTCACTGTCACTGCTGATGCTGTGACAGGCATTGCAGAAGTCCACAACCGGACTCAGCAGCAGATGGAAAACAGGTTCAGGAGTTGGATTATGAAACTGGATTCAGGAACACGTGGATCAGGATCAAAGGCAGAATATACAGAGTCCTCCTTGGACACACTGGCCATTGAAGAAGAGGCTTGATCCTCACAAGCCCTCAGCCTTATCCTGAATATGATGTACTTGGGATGGAATCCCTTGTTAGTATAGAGTCACCTCTCCTGTCCTCTCTGCCACACAGGTGCCACCTCTGACTTACTCTACCCCAACACGGGACACAAGATTTAGCAGTGACCTTGATCTGCACAGGAGCAAATATTAGCAAGAGCCTTTCTGCACCCTAACCCTTGGGGGTGACTCTCCCTAACATTAAGTGTTCTCACTGCTAGAAGCAGACACTTTCTATGAGAACATGCTGTTAACTGCAGAAAGTGTATTACTAAGAGTCTCAGCTGGAAAGTCAAACCACTGAACAGAATTAGTTGCGTTCTAGCTCAAAATAGGACATATGTTAACATTGAAAAATAGAATCTGATTTTAGCCACTAGGCTCCTCTGAGGGTAAGTCATACAAATATACTCAGTTGCTAAAGCTGTGCTTTAAAAGCTTGTTTTATGCTGTGACCACTCTTTCAGTTGGGAGTGTAAACAGCTCATTCCTGCTTGAGCAGGCTTAGTGATCAGAGTCCCATCCAGCAGCTTTGTGTGCATCCATCACTTGCCAGCATGTTACACACTATGCTCCTGGGTGACAGGTGTGAGAGGAATCTAAAAGGCAGAGAAAGAAAACAGTGGAGGGAAAGAGGGAAACCTTAGACCATAAGAAATAGGAAAGAACACAGAAGTAAAGCAGTGGATCAAAAGAAGTATAAGGACAGTTAAAAAAAAAAAGCAGGAAGAAAAAAAAATATACTGAGCAGAACCTGAGGTTACCCAAAGCAGCATGTAAATATTACCACTGAAATCCTTTTCTGAAAGTGTCTATCAGATCCACTTTTAAGGGAGATGTCCCATGGGGCCTTCCAAGAGCCCCATGAGAATATAGAAATATGAGAATATTTCTATGAGAATAGAGAAAAAATGACAAACAGTGAAAGAACCAATTGCACCATTCATCAGGAATGGTGATTGAGAGAAGAGAACTGCTACTGAATTTGGGGTCTTAGTAAATTTGTGTAGGAGAAACCTGAATTGCTAAGTTGTTTGGAAGATGACGAGCAGATTCTACAGCCTCCTTCAAGATGGAGAACACAGAGGAAATGTTCACTGGTAATATCATTAGAAACAGCAGGAAAAGAAGATCACTACTTCAAAGTATTTAGGATAAATTTCATGGTATTGATATTAAAAGCTCAAATAGAAAATTCTGGAACTCTAAATTTTTCCATTGCAGATATTATGAATTCACAGACATAAGAAGCTTTATATCTGTTTTCTAACAGAGCATTTACAGTCCTCATCTTTTGATTCTAACAGATATTTCCTCTAGTAATGCAAAAATCTACACAGCCAACACAGACTGGATAAGTATTATTTTGGTGGTTTATACATTTTGTTAATGTTCTGAGAGATGATCAATGGTTTCTCAGTGTTCTCAGATAGCATCTTCATTGGTAATAGAACAATAATACTTTATTCCTTTTTCATACAACTCCCTACAGTCTGAGTTTTTAGTCTTTCTCTTGATTTTTGTCCTATTTCATGAAGAAAAAAAGTTATGACATACTGCATAAAATGTAATAAAATGCGTTACACTCCTACAAAATTCATTTACAGAATAGATGGAAAGAAAGCATGAAGTGATCTTCAGGTAAAAGGATTATTTCTTGTGAATCATCAAATCAGACATCACATTTCCACATAAACTCAAGTATCAATGTAATTGAAATAATTATTGGGATTAGCAATTCAGTTATTGAACTCTCCTGACAAATTTTATTGGGGAAGGAAAAAGAACTGGTAACAACTCAGAGGAGAGCTAATAGTCTGGATTTATGATAACAAAAAGGGCTGCAATACTTCACCAGTCTTTTCTGCATTTAAATTTTGTTTCTTTGCAATTCAATTCTGTAACAGTGCAATGAAAATATTTAAGTATAAAGTCATATAATGCAGTTGGATGCTAGAACTCTTGTTTTCCTGCTACAATCAAAACCCAGTTCAGGAATCCTTCACTATTATTATTTCTTTTTTATGTGTAAAACTGTAAGAATATTTAGCAAGAAAAGAGAAATGGTTTCTTTAGAATTCATCTGAAGATCTTTTTGCTTTCAATAAGTTGCTATCTTTGTGAAATACAATTATTCTAATATTCGTTGTATAGAAAGTTTTCTGATCAATGTCTTTTTTATTAATAGCTCACCATAGTCAGTGTAAATTGCATTAATTCCCCTGAACTACAAGAAATTCCGAACTTCAAAATATTACTACTTTTTTCCACAGCCATTCATTTCCATTTCTTTTCCACTCAGTCTAATATTCTTCATTCCAGTGTGACAGCTACACATACACTATGAACAAATTAGAGTTTAAGAGTTTGCCCTATCATATTTTCATCTGATAGAAATTGTAGTGGAATTATTCATTGCTACTGACATTATTTTCATTAAAAATACTTGTGTAGCTGTTTAATAACAACAGTGGACAAATGCTTTTTCTTCCCTCCCTCGGTTCTTGCTTTGTGGAAATTACTTGGTTGTGCCTCCAAAAACAAGGTGGATTCCAGGTAAAGATAGATGCCATGTCAAGGAGAACTATGTAGTTCTCAAAAAGGAAAAGTGATTGAGGATTTCAGTGTTACCTCAGTGAAGTCCTCCACAAATCAGTGGTCCTCAGATCAAGCTCATATTTCACAAGGGCTGGACAAAGACAAGTGAACAGGTAATTCCATGTTCCTGAAAGCTTACAAATATGGTTCCTCTAAAAGGCTGTATTACTAAGACTCTTGTTATATGCTTTAGAGGAGTCAAATTTGTGAGTTTTCAGGAACAGAGAGTTATAAACGCTTGTCTTTGCACATCTATATAATGGGAACATATATATATTCTTTTTGAAGAAAGAAGTTCATAGTACATGGACAAAGACATCAGGAAAAAGACAGTAAACTTGAAGTACATTCCCTGAAGGAAGATTCTTTGTGAAAATGCAATTTCCTTTATTGTTTTTAAGGTGCTGAAATTTAAGATGTAATAAAACATGAATACCAATTTGGAAGCATTAGTTGCTCCTGGCAACCTTGAGGATGCATTATGCTTTATTTTCCCTCTCCATCATCTCTGCAAAAACTGAGCAAGAGAGTGAGTAACAGCACGTGCTTGCTGAACCAATATACAGATCTGACCTCCTTTTCCCCTTCTCAGTAACAATAAATAATCACTAAAATTATGGCTGTAGGTATGATACTATCATGCAGTGCATCTCAGATCAGTAAGAAATTCACCCTTACGCCAACTTTTGACATTATAAAGCAGCCTATTTTAGCCCCAAGCCAGCTGAGTGTATTTCCCAGAGGACAGTTCTGTTTGCACTTTGAAAGCCTTGCATAAAGATTTCCAAATTAATAAAATATTTTTAACATAAATCAGCATCAGTTTAAAGAAAATGCAAATCCCCTTGAGCAGAAGTGAGTAGAGAAAACTTCACATAAAATAAAGATATGTTAAGAAAGGATTGTTGGGGTAAGGTGACAAAATTACATTTTTAACTGCACTTGAACATTTTGCTTTTTTTTTTTAACACAGATAATTTTTCTCATGATCTTCCTCTAACAATATGCAGAGCTGATGCAGCTAAAGTTGCAAGAGATGTATGTGTTTGTAAACTTGAAGAAACACTTGGTAAACCCCCCCCTGCAACATCCAGTCATCAACTTCTGTTGCATTATTCATTAGATATTCAGAAAGAGGAACTGAGAGGAAAGAATTGTATCCAGCACTATATCTATAGACAGATATAAAATTCACAAATGAAAAGCTGCCTCTCCTGAAAATAATAAAGGAGGGGAGTGAAGCAGTGTTACCATGGATTTCTGTGAGGTTGGTATGTCACCACAGATGTTTATAGAATCATAGAATCATTTTGGTTTGAAGAGACCCAAACTCTGCATGCTCAAACTGGAGCTTCCTTTGGGCTATGAGGAATGGAACTATCGAAATGAATTGCTGAAGCTTGAAAATCTTATATTGTTTTCTGTTGTAGTGCTCTACAACTGTCTAAAATAAGAGTGTATCTTGTTTGACTGGACCTCTTTTGAAGGGCTTGAATAATAATAGCCTTCCCAATATGTCACTGGATTTATAATCATGCATTTTTCCAGACTATTAATGTCCTACAATATACTTATCCATGTGTTAATACCAATAAAGGAAGCCCATTCTTTTTTATTGGACTGATTATTTGAGGTTTTGCTTAATGGTCAGAACCATGTAGTCATATTCGTTAGAAGTCAGAACAATGATAATTCATTTTATTTCCCATAATGGTGCCGACATGCTTAAGTGAATGTTTCTGATGGACTATTTTCTATTGGTTCTGAAGGTAACTCATTATTTTTAGTACAATGTCTCTCAGATATTGCATAACGAACTTTTGAAATGAGAGTGGTACTGAAGATAAAAGATGTGAGAAGCAAAGTCAAGATCTCAAGGGAAGCTATTTTAAAGACTTCTATATAAATTACTGAAATCCTTTGTCCTTGATCAGGAAGGACCATTTAAAGTAATTGCTGGCATAAAGTGCGTTTAACTGTGTATATGCTTAAAATGAGTAATGCTAATGAGGAAAAACAAAACTGAAGAAGCAAATGGGAGTTTGCAGGCAGTAATACTGGGTATTCTGATAGCATAAAGTGGATTGCACTCAGTTTATATATACTAAAATTGTATTGGCTTAAACACTTCTTTTCACAACATTTTCAAAACTAACTTTTCAGCTTAAATCAGAATGACATATTTCAGCTTAAGTAAAAAATCACAAATAATTGTCCTTAAAGAATATAAGATCATTTCAGCTTTATATGAATCAACTTCTTTTCTTTCATCAGAAATCATCATGATCAAAGCTTCTCCTCATTCTTCCACCCAACACAGTTTTCCCACTAAATCAATTATTTGCTCAGATCTGCTCTCAGTGTAATACTTTTTCTGGTTTTAGCTAATTAGATTTTGCCAGGTCTTGTGCATTTTCAGTTGTTCAATCTCTATCAATCACTTTAATTGGAGTGAAGAAGTAGCAGTTTGCATGATCTTGCTATTCAGTCTAGTCAGCTAGGCTGTCAAATAAGCTAGATTTTACTTGTTTTCCATTTTATTTATTTATTTTGAGCAATATTAGTGGAATTGCAAGGGTTTATATGATTTAGAGCTACTGTTTTGAATGAGTTACAGACAAATTAACAATTATTTCAAGGTAATATTGAGTATGGTTTACAACTGTCAGCTGCTCTTTAAAATCTCCAGAAATTGATTTTTCCCCTTCTTGTCTCTGCTGCATGTATCCAAAATATAAGAGATAACTGAAACTAGTCATGTTGTCACATTACTCATTTCTGCCATATCTGTTTCTTCCCACCTTTGTGAAGTTTGGCTGCAATCACTCATTGTCAAAGTGCAAGCCACTTCTAAAAGACAATATTAAGTCACCTGAACTGCAAAGTCATGACATGTTGCTCTGTATCACAAATTCTACCTCCTTATCAAAGAAAAGAAATTGCTATGAATTATTACTGCAACCATCCATTCTCAAAGTGATGAGAATAATTGCTGCTACGAAGTTAAATTAAAGGCATTGTATAAGCATGATGTTGGCATCTTGCAGATCAGTTCTTGCCATGGTTTAACCCCAGCTGGCAACTAAGCATCACACAGTTGTTCACTCATGCATTCCCACACCCTAGGGAATACAAAAAAAAAAAGAAAAAGAAAAAAAAAAGAGTAAATCTCATGCCTTGAGTTACGAACAGTTCAATAATGGAAACAAAATAATAATAATAATGAAAAAATGATGATGGAAAAGAAAACAAAAGATAGAGAAATAAAACTCAAGAAAGATCAAGTAATGCACAAGTTTCTCACCACTTGTTGACCAAGGTCCCTTCCAGACTACCCCTCCCAGTTTATATACTGGGCATGACAATCTATGGTGTGACATATCCCTTCAGTTTGAGTCAGGTGTCCTGGCCATGCTCCTTCCCACCTTTTTGTGCTCCTGGTAGAGCATATGAAACTGAAAAATTGTTAACTTAGGATAAGTACTACTTAGTTATAACTAAAGCATCATTAGAGGTGGTAGATGTCACATCCCTGAAACGTTCAAGATGGGATTGTTTGGGGCTTTAGCAACCTGATCGAGTTGCAGATGTCCCTGTTGACTGAAGTGGAGTTGGACTAGATGAGCTTGAAAAGTGCCTTCCAACCTAACCTACTCTATCATTCTATTATTCTCATCCTAAATCCAAACCACAGCACTGTACCAGCTACCAGGGAGAAAAGTAACTCTAGCCCAGCTGAAACCAGGACAGCTGTTTGCAAAGCTGATGGTTTAAAAGGCTGGTTAAATTCAATCTCTACCTATTCCTCTTCACTGCTGTCCCTCTCAATTTCAAATTTCATAGAATCATAGAATCATTATAGTTGGAAAAGACATCTGAGATCATCAGGTCCAACCATCCACCCAACACTACCATGTTCACCAATAAACCATGTTCCCAAGTATCACATCCACATGTTTCTTTGAGCACTTCCAGTGATAGTGATTCCATCACCTCCCTGGGTGGCCTGTTCCAATGCCTGATAACCCTCTTGGTGAAGAAATTCTTCCTAAAATCTCATCTAAACCTCCACTGGTGCAGCTTGAAGCCATTTCCTAAGTGTTTGTCCAATGCCAGTGTCAATTAAAAATGGACAATTTATAAATCTCAGGTTGAAGCATGTCAGGGGTTTATATGGGGAAGCAGTGATGAGTAACATGCTGTTTTGCATAATCTATAAACAATATATTTCAATAACTAAGCCTTCCAATGAGAAGAGATCACACTATCCTAGTAGACAGTGTCATGCTACCCTACTATATAGTGCATTTCATATAAGAAACTGCACAATATTCAGTTAACTAAACAATACACGTCTCTTGCTGTCTGGATTAGTTTTGCATCTAGAGATAAACAAGCTAAAATATGCTAAAGTGTGATTGACTTCTGGAATACTTAAGAAAATTTAGGAGAAACATATGGTGGAACAATCTGGCTGTATTAATTTCACTGATAATTCTTTCTCACAGATCCAAATATTGTATTTCCCAATATGTAGTCCTCTAAAAAGCTAAAATGCTTGCCTAACACATGACTATGACTAATATGTGAATTTCAAATAGTCTTAAAACTGCCAGAACTGAACCATGGGAATTATATTAGTTACACTTCCTTTATATCTCTCACTTTCTCCAAATTTTGTCACTGAAAACCCAACTCTGCTGCCAAAGAACGAGATAAAGTGGTGTGGTCATTGCCTTTAAAGTTACCCAAAAGGTACAACTAATGAGACACATTCAATTTGGCACTTGTGTACCATCTTACACTAGTAGTACACAATAATTCACAAGCATGAATTTGACAGTGACACCTGGAAAAGGGAGAAAAGTACCTTTTTTTCTCCAACATACTGGACTGACTTTAACCGGTTTTAGTCCTGTATGGAGGTTGTTCCTTATGTATATGTTATATTAATTGATGTGTAATTATCTTGATCTCTGTACTATATGCATAATGTGTATGTATGTAATATAATATATGTATATATAATATATATAAATTGTGTCTTGTCTGTATGCATACATCTTAAATATAATGCCTAGGAAGTGTGTTATCAGTTTAAGAAAACTGAGTTGATTAGATGTCAATGACCTTCCAAAAGGATTGTATGTAATGTAGAAATCATCGTTACTAGAAATTAACAATCTAAAATCAATCTGCTCTACACATGGTACCAGGTCCAGCCACCTGGATATTATTTACTTCTTGCCTCTGAAATTTAGAATAAATTTTTGTGTTGTTTCCTCTTGTGAGTGTGTGCCCCAAGGCCCAAGTGCCACATACTGAGGAGGACTGGTGGGAGTAGGATAAGTGCCAACTACTGGGATCTGTAGGCATCCCAGTGGCTTGTGGTGTCAGCTGCTGGAGCCACTGGGTCCCAGTGCAGCTACTGGAGCCATTGGAGGGTCTCTAACCTCCATCTACAGAGATGGAACAGTGTGTGTCTTAACATCTCTTAATAAAAGCAACTATCAGGAAGTAAATATATTTCTGACACTGCATTGTTTGTAGGCATATCTGCATTATTTTTTTTTTTCTCAGAGGAGATGGAAAATACATGAAACAAATGAAAACTCAGCAGTTTTCTAGTGAGTATTGCATCAGAATGAATTCAGGCTACTTTGGACTATTTGGGTTGATTTCAGAAACTGTGAAAAGGATTTTGCTCCTGAACACCATAGATAATTCCCTGAATTTGTAATACCTGTATACTATTTGAGCAAATCCAATCTGGCTGGTATAAATATTAATCCACAGAAACAATGGCACACAATCAATTATTTTTCAATCCATTTAAAATCCACATACATCCTGAACCAGTGGATAATGTCTTGAAATAATCGCTATAATCATCCAAACAGAGCAGTTCAGTGTCTGATGATACTGAGCACTTTCTTTCTGGCAAACTATACCTTTTTCTTCCTGGATCACTTGGAAATTACATTGACCATTCAATGACTTGAGCCTGAATTAATAAACTTGCTAAATAGCCAAAGATCTTATTGATGTATTTGTTAGCTTGCAACATTTATCACTTTATTTGACAATCTGTAGTATTGGCTAATTTACTTAAATGGCATATTCTACAAGAATGTCTCAGCAGAAAGAGGAGACAGAACTTGTAAAGTTCATGGATCACATGGATGACAAAGACGAGGAATTGCTTCCCAGGACTATTCTGTAAACCAGAAAGAAGATGACAGAACAGGGCAAAGACATAGCAGGAGTTGAAAGGAAACCTTCTCTTTCTTTCAGGATGATTGTTGAGGGGCAATGAACAAAACAAGCAGTTCAAGGAGCTTTTTGCAAAAGAGCTGTGGGACCTATTACCACAGGACATTGTGGGTGATGAAAATGTAAGGGAAAACTGAGCAGATACTTTGGAGAGAAAAACATTGAAGGGCTGTGAGAGATTGTGTAACAACACACTCTCCTGAGCCTCACTGGGTTAGAGACTGGAACAAAAATATTTTTAGGAGAGTATATAACTTTTTCTCATGTTCTTCCTTATCTACCTGCTTCTGTCCAGTGTTGAAAACCACATTCTGTCCTAAATTACCACTGATCTGATGCCCTACAGCTGTCTTTATATTTGTTACAGAGTTTCAGTGTGGAATTTTTTCCTAAATTTACTCCTTGGAGCAGCATTCTAGAAGGTTCACTGTAGTAAGGCTTTGTCATCATTCAGCTTAGAGTAATAATTCCTGTCTGTAAACAAGAAAGCTTAGAAATCTAGCTTGGCCAATAGAGATACACATTTTTAAAATGTTCTCTGTCAAATCTCAAAGACATTACCTGCAGCAAAATCTGTGTTAACATTGCAAAGTGATGTACATATGCTTATGTTTATCCATTACCTATTGAGTAGAGAATTTGAAATCACCATGATGGAAGTATTTAGTTCACGTAATAAAATGAATTGCTTCAAAACCTCATTTAAACCTACAAAGCTCTAAAGCAGATTTGTACCATAAAGACTGAGTTCCTTTTAGTTAGGGCTTAACCTTCAAAAGTTAACAACCCTTCATCCAGTTTTGTCCTCCCTATCAATCACATGAAGTCATTTTGTATGAGGATACTAGGTAAATTTCAGATGATTTGAGGGACACTGTATCAATTGATCCTGCTAATGTGGACAAAACCTAACAGACAGCAAGCTTGCAACTTGTCTTCTTTTAGAAAGGTATTGACTATCAATCTAAAGAAATGCTTCTTTATCAGCCAGGAAAAAAAAAAAAAAAGTATAAATTGAATACTAAATTTACAGTGTTTATAGGTCCCAGAAGTTCAGGCATTTTCACTACTTATTCATTTAAAAAAAAAAGGGGGGGGGGGCAAAAAGAAAAAGGGGAGAAACCTCTCTAGAATTATTTAATCTGATTTACGAGATACATTTTCTGCCTTTCTTCACACCTCACTGTCACATATGCCTACCTCTGCCAGGTACAAATAACCTAAATTTATTCCTCCAGCTGTTCTCTCAGGCCCCAGAACTTCATTCTGGCTGTAACCTCTGTTTCTATCTAAATTGTTAATTCTGTGGCTAATTTCTTAGAAGTGGGTGAGGATAAAGAATCTCCTATCGGAGACTGTGATTTGATGTAGAAATTAGGAAGCAGTGTATTGAATGTCAGAAGGGCAGGTTTTGATAGCAGGAGGGCTGCAGGAGTGACCCACTGTGAGAAGATCCTTAAGAAAGTGAGAAACACTTGCACAGGCAGTGAGGAGTGAAGGAAAATGAACGTCAGAAACAACCTGTGCATACGAAGGTCAGAAGTGAAGGAAGGGGTGGAGGTTTTTCAGGTGATGGAGCAGAGATACCCTTAAAGCCCATGGAACAGACCACAGTAGAATATATGTTTTCCTGGACTCTGTGGAGATGACTCTGACAAGAACTGAGTACTGTGGAGGACCCACACTGGCGCAGGTTTATCCTGAAGGACTATAGCTCATGCAGAGGGCACATGCTGGAACAGAGGAAAAGTGTGAGAAGGAAGAAATGACAGAGATGAAGTGATATGGACTAGCTATAATTCCCCATTCTCTGTCCTCACTGTGCTGTTCGAAGTGGAGGAAGGAGGTAGAGGAGCTAGGAATAAGGGTTGTGAGGGAAGGTGTTGTTCTAATTTATCTTTGTTTCTTACTACCCAACTCCATTTTAGTTGACAAATTTATTTTCCCAAGTTTATTTCACTCATGAAGGTAATTGGTAAGTAACCTCCCTGTCTGTATTTCAACCCATAAACTTTTTCATCTGTTTTCTACCCAAATCTGTTGAGAAGAGGCAGTGAGAGTAGTTGTGTGGGTACCTGGGAACAAAGTGATGTCAACCCATCAGAACTGAAAACAGGAAAAATTGCACAGATGTTTTGGCCTAAAAGCCCCAATTTAAGAATGTGGAGAAGCTTGAACTTGGTCCAGATTTTTCTGCTGTGTATTTCTGGGGATAAAACCAAAAAAACACACACAAAAAAACCAACCCCAGTATTATCCCCAGGGAACTAAATTATTTGTCTAATACTGGTTGTGAAGAAATAGTTCCATGAAACTTTAAGCCTTCACTTTATTGCTGATACTTTGTTTTCATCAGCTTTATAAACTCATAATTTCCTCTTTCCTTCCAAGATTTCCCTCCCAGAATTGCTGTATGTGTATTTTATTGTTAATTTCCATTTTCATGACTCTCACCCTCCTCCCGGCTCACAGCACTGAACCTGTGCCAAGCCATCTGATATTCTGAATTTAGCACTGTGTTGGATTTGTGTCTGTCTCAGGGTTTTGGTAATGGTGTGGGGGGGGTCTACAGAGGTGGTGCCTCTGAAAAGATTCTAGAATAAACCCTGGCTCCAAGCCAAACCTGACTCTGGCCAAGGGCAAGCCAATCAGCATCTCTGGAAGCTCCTTTGTTTTGGAGGTGAATGTGATGTGAGAGGGACAACCATGTGGACACAGGGGACAGTGAGGAAGGAGGAGAGGAATCATGCCAGAGCAGTGCTTCCCCTGCAGCCCATGACAAGACATCAGGCTCAGCCTTTGCATCCCTCAGAGTTCAGTGATGGAGCAGAATCCCACCTGCAGCCCATGGAGGACCACACACTGGAGCAGAGGACTAATCTATGACTCTGAGATGGAGTCTCTGCTGAAACAATCTATCTCTCGGAAGATTTCATTCTGCTGTAGGGACCAGCTAGTTGGAGAAGTTTGTGGAGGACTATCTCCCATAGGTAGGCACAGTCTGAAAATCACTTGGGGTCTCCTGTGGCCCCTGGTGCGATAACTGTGCCAACAGCAGAGGGAGCATTAAACTCATTGCCCACGGGAAAGTGTGGGGAGTGATACCCATGTTCCTAGAATCCTTGTATGGGTAGAATGTGCTCATTAGCCTCCTGGCAGTCATCCTAGGAGAAGGACAACTCTGATTCCAAACCCAGGCAGATGGAGCTCGTTTAGCCCTGTAAGGCCTTCCATCTAAGAGAAGGACACTCTAATAAAACCTCCGTCCTAAGGACTTGGCTGCCAGCGTCCAAGCTTGCTAGGCCCTGGCAGATGAACCTTAGGACTAAAGGGTGGGTCCAGCTCTGCGCATGCTGTGTCTCACCTAAAATAAATCGATTGTGCAGGCTCGAGGGTGCTATCCGCTATCCTCTTTTTATCAGCTTGCTTGTAAAAGGCACTGATGAGGAGCGTGGATGGAGCCCTCCCTGGATCTTCGTTCATGAAGCCTAGCCATACACATACATACATTTCCCATGGGAGACAGCATTGCAGCAAGAGAGGACTGAGAGGAGTTTTCCCCCAGAGAAGGAAGCAGCAGCAGAAACAATGTGTTATCACCTCACCACAATTCCCATTCTCCATCCTCCTGAGCTGCTGGAGGGCAGGAGGTAGAGAAATTGGGAATGAAGTTGAGCTTGGGAAGATGGGAAGGGTGGGGGGAAGATGTTTTTATGGTTTTGTTTTATTTTTCACTCTCCTACTTTGATTTATTTGGTGAATCGGTGCTGGTTTTGTTTAAATTAAATGGAATTTTATTTCCCCAAGTCAAATCTTTTACCTGTGACCGTAATTGTTGAGTGATCTCTCTCTGTCTTTGTCTCTACCCTTGAGCCTTTTGTTGTATTTTCTCCTCCCCATCCCACCAGGGTGTAGGGGAAGGAGTGAGCGAGCAGCTGAGGGGTGCTTTGTTGCTTAAACGAGGACTTACTCCACAATAAGCATTTAGTTATTTCATTCAGTGATAAATTTTATGGTGGTGGGCCCTGTAGGTGAAATTTCAGTTGTTTGTTTCTGTCATTGTACGTTCCTTTTTTATTATATTTTTTTCATTATTCAAGATGACGACTATAAGTACATATTGGAAGTGAAAAATTCCATGTAACCAGTCAGTGTTTTACAAACTGAATTTTCTTATTGTAGTGGCTACAAGGGCAGAGAACTTGTCATGTTCTCTTACAGAAGACTACAAAAATCATAATCTTTAAAGTCTGTTTATGAAATTGGGTAACCTTTATATCTGCTTTTCTTGCTGTTTGGTTTGTGGTTTTTTATTGCTTTATTTTTTAATGGGAAACACATCAATGTAGCCAGCTAATATGAAGAGTTCATTTAAATAGTGCCAGAAATGATTTCTAAAACAGCAAGTCAGAATCTTACAGATCTTAGCATTTAGGCACATAGACTTTATTCCTCTTTACCTTCCCAGGCTTACAAGTATATGTAAACTGCACTCTTAAATGTTAGAACATGATTGGTGCATAATGTACTCCTTTCAGTTGAATTCAATGACTTCAAGAGAAGAAATGGGCTCTTCAGACGATTATAAAGGGAAGAAATCACAGTGTTTTATGTTCAGGGTAAATTAATTGAGATAAGATAATATAGGTACTTCAAACAGCCCCAGGGGAAGCTTTGTAAGAGTAAAATAAATAAAGAAATGAAGCATAGAAAAAAGACCTGCATGTTTTATGTTATAATTTTAGTACCACTTTTTCTTTTTTTTCTTTTTTTAAAAGGATTTTTTTCAAGTGCTTTCCTACAGTTTTGTATTCAATTTTTAAATATAAACTATTAAAATAATATATTGTGCTATTTCCTTTGTTATATTTGCTGTCCATTCTGATTTATTCCTAGCCAAAAGGCAAGTGTACTTATACTTAATTTTCTGGTTAGTAATATAATTGTCACCATCTGAACCTAGTGAAGTCCAATCACTAGGGACTTCACCTGACTGCCAGGACTTCTCAAATATTATTGAGTGGCTTGGCCACTATATCAGCCAATTCTTTTAGGACTCTGGGGTGCATCTCATCAGGTCCCATAGACTTATGTATGTTTAGATTCCTCAGGAGGTCACGAACCTGACTTTCACATACAGTGGGAGGGACTTCACTGCCCTGGTCCCCACCTTCTGGTTTCTTAACTTGGGAGGTGTTAGGAGAGAGGTTGCCAGTGAAGATGGAAGAAAAAAAGTTCACTATAGAATCACAGAATGGTTTGGGTTGGAAGGGACCTCTGGAGGTCATCTAGTCCAACCCCCAAAGGTTTTCCTCATCTTCCATTTGCTGCTGATGTAGCCACTGAAACACTTCTTTCTGCCATGCATGTACCTTGACAGTTTTGACTATAGATGGGTTTTGGCTTTCCTATATCTTTTGTAGGGAAGTTTCCTTATGTGTAAACAACCCATGAGTGTTTATATCACTTCTGGTTCAACATAGTTTACCTTCATGCCAACTTGAAAGCAGGATAATGTGCTCATCTGATGAGTCTGAAACAGTTATTGCAGTTATCAATAACACATGTGGTAGCAGAATGGGACTTCCAGATTAATATGCTGTTAATCTGAAAGTCGAATTCAGCTGCTAAAGAGTAGTTAATTTCCCATATAACAGCAAGAAAAAAATGTTTTCTTGTGTGGCAGTTGGAGGATTAGGGTCAAAATATTTGCCTTTGCCTTGTAAGGATTGTCGTGTTACATAAATAAATGAACATATGCCTGTAAATTAAATGTTATGTTGCAGCTAATTCATTTGGAATCATTTAGCAGTCACTGGATTTTACACTAATTACTTTACGAGATTAATGAATTTACATAGCTATTTGAGTCTTACATTCCTTGGCAAAGCATTTCATAAAAAGCTAATAAAAGAGGTGCACAGGATTCATTTAATGTCAGACAACTTTAAAATGTCTGCCTAGAGACAGGGAATGCCAAACACTGAAGTTTTTCATCAGTAGGCTGTCTCAAACATAAAAAGTCAGCTCCAAATTATTTACTAGGAAATTCCTGGCTATTCTTATTATTTTCATGAATGACTCAAATACAGTATGTGCTGTCTTTTTCTTTCCAACTTTTTGGAGAACATATTTTAACAGATCTATTCATGGACAAAACAATGAAGCTTTAAAAATTAGAGGTCAAAGTAGAGTTTATTCGGTGGAAAATTAACAAATATATATTCAAGGTGAAAGAATATTAGTCTAAGTTGTAATTCTATGACATTCTGCAAACAGATCACTTATTTTTAGATTAGTTACATGTACAACCATGCCTATCCCTGAAACATATCTATGGCTAAATTGAGATAGAATAATTTTGGCTGGAAGAGACATTTAAGATCATCAAGTCCAACTGTTAAAGAATCATACAGAATCCCAGAATGGTGGGGGTTGGAAGTGACCTCTGAGGATCATCTAGTTCAACCCCTTGCTGAAGCAGGGTCACCCAGAGCAAGTTTTCCAGGGTTTTGCCCGGGTGGATTTGGAATCTCTCCAGAGAAGGAGACTCCACAACCTCCCTGGGCAGCCTGAGCCAATGTTCTGGCATCCTCAGAGGAAAGAAGTTTTTCCTCCTGTTTAGATGGAAACTCCTGGATTTCAGTTTGTGTCCATTGCCCCTTGTCCTGTCACTGGGCACCTCAGAGAAGAGTCAGGCCCCATCCTCTTGTCCGCACCATTTAGCTATTGGTCAGCACTGAGAAGATCCCCTCTGGGTCTGCTCTTCTCCAGGCTAACCAGCCCCAGGGCTCTCAGCCTTTCCTCATCAAGAGAGATGCTCCAGTCCCCTCAGCATCTTGGTAGCCTCTGCTGGATTCTCTCTAGTAGTTCCTTGTCTTTCTTGACCTGGGGAACCCAGAACTGGACCCAGTACTCCAGATTTGGGTTCACTGTGGCAGAGTAGAGGGGAAGGAGAACCTCCTTTGACCTACTGGTCACACTCTTAGTGTATCCCAGGAGATCATTTGCCATCTTGGCCACAAGAGCACATTGTAGGTCCTTCTTTGCAGAGCTGCTTTCCAGCAGATCAACCTCTAACCTGTTCTGTTCCATGGGGTTATTCCTTCTCAGGTGCAGGACCCTAGACTTGCCCTTGTTGAACATCTTGATATTCCCCTCTGCCCAGATCTCTAGCCTATCCAGGACACCCCCAAACAATTTCCTTCATCACCACGTTTCCACATCTTTGTAATCTCTCCAGAGTTGATGAGTTTACCTACTGCCCTGGGCAATTTGTTCCAGGACTTGACAACTCTTTTGGGGATGAAATTTTTCCTAACGTTCAACCTACATCTTCCCTAGTGGAACTGGAGGCCATTTATTCTTGTCTTATCTCTAAGCAAACAACTCCTTTTATTTCCATTGGAGCTTTTGTTTTTAAGATGCCAGGAATTCATGCTAAGAAAAAGAGCTGTGGGAGGTATATGCTGTATTTAGTATATGTGTGTATGTGCATGGTGTGCCTGTCTGGAGTGCTGCAATCAGAACAGCAGCCTGTGTGCAGAAACTCTGTGTGCTATGTGGTCATACTTTCCAAAAGGAAAAGAATATATATGTAGGGAAATGGCAATAATGGGTAATTCTTGGTTCCATAGGGTTGTTTATTTCTTGCCTATTTGGATATAAATCTTCCATGACAAGCTACTTCTTACCTCCAAAAATGACTGTGCACATTGGTTGCATAAATTTCACTAACTTCTATTTCAACACTAAGGCATGCTGGCTCCAAAGTCATAAAAGCACTTTTCTACATAATTAAATTAAACATTTAGATTTATTTCATGTAGTTTTGCAGTTTTAAGATAATTCGTATTTTCTTAAGCAATTATAAAGAAACAGGAAGATGATGTCATGAAACACAATTTACAAAATTTGTGTAAATTTTCTGTTGTTTTCATTGTAATTGACTTTTCTATTTCCTCTGTTGGTTGGTGGCTTTTTTTTTTTTTACATAGAAATTTGTAGATATAGCTTTATCCACATGAGATGGTAGTGTGCGTGTATGTGTAGGGGATTTATAGCAACATGCCACCTCTAGTCACCAAGTCCTTTAGACAAAAGCAAAGTCTAATTAAAAGCTAGGCATGAAGGCCTGAAGATGCAGAAAAGAAGACAGTAGCTTATCATTTTGCACACAGTTTGGATGATTGATTCTGCATTGAAATGCTCCTGGAAGCTATTTTCCACTCTGTTTTCATAAAAACCATTAGCTTTTCTCTCTGTACTATACTGTTTTCTAGCGGAAGAAGCTGACTGCAAAATTACTTAATACTTCCTGCTGTTCATCCTGTTAACATCCTCAGCTGCTGCTTAGAAAGATATTTTCATTTATTATTGACTTCCAATTTAACAGAAAGAGCTGATCAAAATCATATCAAGGGAAGACTAGTCATATCTCAGCACAGTGCCCTGTTGCTATGGTAACTGAGAAGAACTGAGCTTTACACAATTATCGAAGTCTAGAATAATGCTGAGTGTTATATAACACTAAGGAGGTTCAAACACACAAACACACCTCCACAGATACACACACACATCTATAGACACAGAACATGTGTGTAACAGCTGTTCTCCATGACGTGAAACTAAGACACTCCTCATCCTTGCCTCTTGCCTGGATCATGATCTATTGCTGAATGAACAGGCAATTGGCATTACCATCAGCAAGTCTGGAGATGACACCAGGATGAGTAGTGCAACTGACATAAAAGACAGATGTGACATCACCCAGAGGGACCTGGACAAGCTGGAGAAGTTGGTCTATGTGAACCTCTTGAGGTTCAACAAGGCCAAATGCAAGGTTCTGCACATAGGTTGGGGCAATCCTCAGTATCAGTCCAGGTTAAGCGATGAAGGGATGGAGAGCAGCCCTGTGGAGAAGGATCTGGGGACAATGGTGGGTGGAATGCTGGACATGAGCTGGCAATGTGAGCCGTTGGAATGTGGAATACATCAGATGACAGCAAGTTGTTAGGAATCATTCATTTCTCTGTTGCAGTTTCACAAAGTTTCATCTGTTTTGTTCGGATAAACCAAAAAGTCTTCAGTTCATTACACACTGAAACAGCTAATGCAGAAGATCTTGGTGTTGGATGGGTGTTGAAGATTAAAATAGTTTACTTGTAGAATTAATTGAGTGATTACTTAAAATTACGTTGAATTGAAATGTATTTTGCTCTACTGAGCATGAGCTGAGCTTGTGCTGAACTTAGTTACATAGAATCATAGAACAGTTTAAGTTGGAAGAGACCTTTAAAGGTCAATTCCATCCCTCTCAAAGGTTGTTATGATATTTATTTATTTGATTGTTTATTTTGAAGTAATATGTGAAAGTAAAACATACTACAGATTGTCAGTGAGGCAATGAAATTTAGTTGTTGAGTGGTTGTACCTCACTGCACTGCAGAATAACATCACTTCATAATTTGTCAATCATAAAGGCATAAATGGTATTGATGGCTCTTTTGCAAATCTGAATACTCTAAAATGTAAAATACTATTTTATTCTTCCATAGCACCAAAGTATTTCAGTGAAGTTAAGCTCTTGAATGGGATGTAATCACATCCTTCTCTCAAACTGGCTGAACACAGAATGAGTGAGATGTCAGAGACATTGAAAGTAACTCTCTGCTGGAAACACTTCCTTGCTAAATATGGTGTTTCATATCCTTACCTCCCACCCTGACCCCTTTCTAACAATGCCTAAGGAAATGTTAAAGGGGATTAAAATCCTTTGTTCTAGCTAGTGAATCATCCCTATCATTATGTGATCTTCCAGGCACTTTAAGCAGCTGCAGTGAGCTATGGTGAAGGGACTGGGGATGGTAAGGATGTGTTCTGATGAGGAGGGATGGTAAAGAACAAGGATATCACATAATCATCTGTGAAGAATCTAGATAACTCTGTGGCTTGTAAGAGCAGTCAAGAAAAGCTGCTGAAACTTAAAATACCTTTTGAGTCTCTCCAGCTCTGAAGAAACTCAATAATAGATGAATTCAAAGCCACATTTGCCCCAAAAGTTCTTAAATTGCACTGAGATAACCATATCTTATTAAATGTTGTAATTGTCTTATAGCTGAATCTTCTGCTAAAAAATCAAAAGCAAAACAAACAAAAAACACAACACCACCCCACCCCCAAAACAGAATAAAACCCAAATCAAACCAAAAATACATATATATATATACATCTCCTCAACTTCCTCAGGAATACATCCTAAAATATTCTAATACTTTCTATAACCCACAGAGAGAGACTACAGGTGACTGTATTGTCAGACTTGGATCATGACATGCCCAGTTTTAAGCATATCTATGTCTCATCTGTTTTATGCTTCAATTAAGTACATCTAACACCTTAAAGGACTGAAAACTGAAGATGATTGTAAACTTACAGCACAGAAACTAAGCAAGTTTTAAGACAAGTTCTTTGTAAACAACATTATTGAGAGTATTACTTCAATCTGAATTGTGTGAATAAAAGAGGCTGAAGGGAGAAGGGAGTCAGTCTGGGAATCTGTGACATAGATTAGCTGTTTATATATTACAGGACTTTAAATGGCTTTAATCCATTTTCACAACCGTAAGGAAACACATGAGATAAGGAAAACTTAAAACCCCCAAATTTCTAGCCACAATTCTATATCCAGTATCTAATATTGATTTTATTTCATTATGAATTCATAAGTTGCATCATTCATTTGACTTCAGTGGAGTGACTTCTAAGTTAGTCTGATGACATCTATCAGACTGTGTATTTATGTATGCATTACAAGTTATAAACTTTCCTATTCTTGCACTTAAAATACATTCAGGCTGATAAAACACTTTTTCCCCTGAAAAAAAAAAACACCTTAAGATATGGAATCAGGGCTTTCAAAGAGACACTGCTTGGAATGTAGATTTTGAGTCTGTTGAGTTTAAGACAAATAGGTAAATGAAATATTACAATATACAAATAGGGCATCATTTTTCCCTGATTGACATGTTAAACTCCTCAGAGCGTACCAAGTTAAGGACAAAACAAATAATTGATTAGCTGTCAGCCTTCTTGGCCATCTTTATGTCAAGGATTAGTGCTAGCCAAGGGCCAAAGAGAAGTAAGACATGCTTCTACGAGTAGTCATCGACCTAGGGGAAAAATACCCATACTGCCAGAGGGCACTTCATTCATTTTAACAGGTGAGTCCACAGCAATGGTGATTCAGAAATGGCTCCGCATTTCACTGCTGTGCCTTTCATAATTAGGCTTTAATCAGTAAAGCAAATAGAGAAAAAAAAAAGATATATATATTACTGTTATATTGATTAAAATAGGCAAGGGAATACATGGGAAAAACAGGTCCACAGACTTGGAGATGAAATGAGCAAGTTTCCACCTGGCTACATAATCACATCTTCCTGCAGCAAGTAGAACTTGCTCACTGAATACTTAGTGTCCAAAAAACAAACAAAAAAAAAGGAATCAAAATCCTTTGAACTTCAGGGCTACACATACTGATTCCTTAATCCAAGTTCTCTTTTGCAGACTATGTTTTATGATATATCTATTTATCCTAAATACAATGTCCATAGAATTGAATCCCTAGTTTGTCAGTTCTGGATATTCCTTTTCAGGAAGATCTTATTCTGTAAGTAGTCTGTTATTTCAGTAATTGTGATTTAATTACAAATGTTGACAGATCTTTCTGGTGAGAATAATTCCAGGAGATACTAGTCCTGAAGAAGGGCTTCTTTCAGCAGCTTCAAGTACTGTTTATTTTATAAAAGAAATATATTTTATAAAATAACTGGACTTGTACACTTCTTAGATTATTGTAATTTAACAAATTTATGCATCTGTTATGGAAAATATTATTTTCTGTTTCTCCAAATAACATTGCAAAAACTCCAGTTTTGGGTCTCCATATGTTCTCTGTGAGGTATAATTAAAATATTTCTTAAACAAAATTAATAGGAATTATATTAAATGGATGGTAAGGAAAAGCACATAAATGCTTAACATTTTTAATGTTTCTCTCTTAAACTTACATTTCCTTTTACATTTGCTTTCTTAGAGTTCTACTTACCTTTCTTCGATTCCTTTAATTGCCATGTAGGAATAATGTTTTGTAAAAGCTCAAAGCAAACAAGAAAACCAGATCACAAACAAAAAAAAATATTCTCTACAACATAAACTTTGATGTTCTGTGATGCTCTTGCTCCTATTCTCTTACTTTTTTGAATTGGAATGGCAGAGTCCTGCTAGTTACTGCTACAATATTGAAGTGACTTCCACAAGGGACTTAAAATCATCTGAGGCTTCTAGCTTATAAATGACAATACAGGTGACTAATCAACTACTAAAACTCAACATTGTGGAGATTTAGGTAGTAAGTATAGAGGATGCGAGAGGGCACAATGCAAGTCTGAATGCTGGGATTAATATGCCTAAAAAATTGCTAATAGACATCATGAAAAAGAAAATCTTAGATTTTTTTCTTTGTATGGCTGCAACCCTGAGAAAGAAACAAATGCTCTGATTCTTTTTCTCTCCCTGTGCTACTAATTAAGGTATATCTTTCTAAAGGCCCATATGTTCTAGACAAACATAAGAGAGTTAAGGCGTACTATTTGGGTGGATACAGATAGGAACTTTCCCTGGCTTTCCTTCATATTGCCTGATCAGGAAACCAGCTGCTGTGACATATTTTGAATGCCATGTTCTTGGAATTAATTGTGTCAATTCCACCTAAATTTGACCTTGGGTTTCTGTTTTACACTTTTTTACACTAAAGGTGGTGAGACACTGTCCCAGGTTGCCCAGAGAGGTGGTAGATTCCCCATCCCTGGATCTCTTTCAGGTCAGGCTGTTTAGGGCTTTGAGCAACCTGATCTTATTTCAGATGCTCCTGCACACTGCAGGGGGTTCAACTAGATGACCTTGAAAGGTCCCTTCAAATCCAAACTGTTCTGTGATTCTGTGATTCGATATCTCTGACATATTAAGAAATATTCTTAGATGGAAATTACTATTTGGACTATACCTGCAATATATTGCTAAATTGCATTTTGAAATGGTACTTGTTCATGATGAGATTAATCTATGAATAGAATTTTAGGGATTCAGAGGGAGAATTGATCCTAGTCACATGTCTTCCTCATTGCATTAAAAAAAAACAGAGGAGTAACAAAAGATATTTCCAAATATTGAAACATTTGACCTAACATTTTAAATGAACAAGATTTTGGAGGATGTGGACATGGTAATCTCTGATTGGTTTCTACTTAGTGCAAAATGGAGCTGAAAATAAGTGTCGCTTTGTCTCTCTCTAAATGTGCTTTATGCTAGGTTTGAAAAGGAGCATTAACTAACTTGTGATGTATTCTCTCACTGCAGAAAGAGACATTTTTACATGATTATAGCCAAAGGCTTAACACGACCTGTAGAACTTCTGGAATAAGTTGGTGAAGGGTCTAAAACAAAAGTATTATGAGAAGTGACTGAGGGAACAGGGGTGGGTTGTTTAGTATGGAGAAGAAGAGGCTCAGGGGGGACCTTCTTACTCTTTACAAATAACTGAAAGGAGGTGGTAGTAAGATGAGGCTCAGACAAGAAGACAAGAGGAAATGGCTTCAAGTTGTGCCAGGGGAGGTTCAGATTGGATATTAGGAATAATTTTTTCACCAGGAGTGTTATCAAGCATTGGAACAGGTTGCCCAGAGAGGTGATGAAATCACCATCCCTGGAAGAGTTCTAAAAACCTGTGGATATGGTGTTTGGGGACATGGTTTAGTAGTGGACATGGTAGTGTTAGGTGGATGATCTCGATGATCTCAGAGGTCTTTTCCAACCATAATGATTCTATGATTTAATGAGAGACCTGGTCAAGGCTTACTGCCAAAACTCTTCCTATATTCTTGCTAGTGTTCTTCAGGACTAATAAAGTAGAAACTGGGATTTATTTTTCAATTCAGAACATACATTGTAGAAATCAGTGACACAAAAAATGAGGACTTGCTTACAGGCAGATTTGTTCAGTGCAGGTTACTGCACAATGCTGTTCACATTTGCAGTGAGGTGATGAGTCTATCACAATGATTGCTTACCTAAGTTCCTGCATAAAAAAAACCAAGAACATTATCCTCTGCATTTACATTCATTAGAAAATACAGAATGCAGCAAGTTTTCTTCTCTTTCTTCTTTCTTTTTTTTTTTTTGTTGGGTTAAGTCTATTCATTAAGATTTGTAGAAAACAGATGTGATTCTGCTTTAATGCATTCAGACTTCATTGCTTATCGAACTATTTTCATTACTTTGAATTTAGAAAATAAGCTTAAGCTGTTAATGGACTTTGAATAGAAAGATACAAAGGATCTCAGTCTTCACTATTTCCTACTAATTACTAATTCTGTTTCCATAAGGAGGTTTAATGTTTCTGCCTAAAATTAGCCAAGCATGCCTTTTAGGATGTGTATTTAAAAGGGCTTCTGCTGCTATGGTAGAATATTGTTTTGTGGAATTCTTGTAAACATGCAAAAAATTAACTTGTCTATCTGGTTTGCATAACAGCAAATTCCTGGTATATACAGACATAAGCATGTGTGCACACAGACACACACATGCAAACATAACAAAGTATTACACTAATTTCAAAGCATTTTGGATTACACTCTGTTTGATGAACAATAATTTGCTTTTGCCTTTTTTAGCTTGTATATGGACAAGTTCTCTCTATTATAGCAGGATAACTTGAATGCCATTTAGGAAATTCACATGCTGACTTAATTTTCAAGATATAACTGAAATCTCTGCTTCTGTCAATAATCCTTTTCAATATCTACCAAACTGATTCATCTTTGCTATAAATGAATATTGATTAAGTTATGTGTCCTGTTTGCACAATGAAAGTACCTCATCTTACAGAGTATTTGTATATAATATATATTTACTCATCCAGTGCAGGATTTAGATGTCTAGTAGCTTTCAATCCAAATTATGATAAATGTGTGGAACTACTAAAGATAATATTCTCAAATATCTCTCACACTTAGCAATATGTTGGCAAAACCATCCAAAAAACAAATGTTGTTTGTTCTTTCTATAATTTTCTATGATTTCACTGTTTATATAGGAAAACTCTTCTGTACGAACAAAGTTATATTTTCTGTTTAAAACTGACCAAACCTATGACTTTCTAATCTGACCTCCTGCATAAAAAGCAGTTATTAGAATTTTACTCAGTGATTTTTATAGTGAAGGGATTTATATTCCCTAGCTATGTACCTATGTAAAGGGAACATTACTAAGAATTATAAACTACAGTGAAGCAAGATCAAATCTTTTAGAATACATCCAGTCTTAGCTCAAAAGTTCCAGCTACATCTAAATTTCACTAGATGGGTTATTCCATCTAAAGAATAAAAAACCCTTGACACATAAAAGGTACAACACACATACAGATGTCCTAGAAAAAAAACACAAATTATTCTCAATTTTAATTACTTAAATTCATTTACTTTTTTTGCTATATAATTACTATAATGTTAATCATGACTTAACATATACCTATTCTAAGGATACTGAACAGAAAGGAGAGCAACCTGTGCAGCTTCTGCAACCAAAATGAAAGGAATCAGGTTTGATGAATATTGTTTATGTCTCACTAGCAGCCCTAAAGGCATCTCATAATTTTGTGTTAAGAAAATATCTCCTTGTCAGAAGACATTAACATCTGGTTCTTTGAAAAGTTTAGTCATTACATGCTTTGTCTGACAACTCAATGTAGTATAGCTTGATGGATAACTGAGTGAAAGGCTTGAAAGGTCTCCAAATGAAGGCAGTGTTCCAAATTTAATGAAAAATGTAAAAGTGAAGTACAATTATAAACACAAGTCCTCTAATTGAAAATCAAAACAAGCAATCTTCTTGTTTGGGGTAATTTTAGTGATATTAAAGGAATAAGTAGGGATTGCCAGATTTCAAGCTCTTCTCTGCCTCTTTTTGTTAAACTTGCTTTTTCCACCACATAGATTGCTAATGTTTTGTCTGTTGACTAAAATGAACTTCAGAATGAAAGTCAAATTTGCGAAATTAACAGGACTGAAAAATATTTGTTAGACTAAGGAAGATCCACTGTGGACTGAAACTTAGCTTGTGGGATGTCAATCTTTAATTAGATTAAAAAAATGCATTATTTTTACACAGCAGAAAAAAGGCTGAAAAATATTTCGCAGTTTTAGATATAGAAAATTGTTTGCCCTCATTTCTCTGCATCTTTGCTGCATATTCAGCCAATCAAGCATATGGTAATGTTTTACTAGGATAGTGCTTTACTCCATGTGTGTACAGTCTTGTGGCTTTTCTGTCCATTCTTATGCTTTAAGGTGTTTCAGTGCAATGACCTTTGTTCCATTTCTTGTCTGCACAGCACTTTCTGTTGAACATTACAAAATAATAATGTTTTCCAGGATGAGGCTTTGAAGCATGATTGTTTTCACTTTCAGTGATATGTAAGCATAAAGGGTCTATTTTATCAATGGCACAAGGTATTAATAGGATTTTAACGTGCACCACCTTCATCTACCAAGGGATAATAGTCACAAGCATGATAAATTATTACAGCTTTAAAGAAAAAGTAAATGTTTTTGTTCATAGAAAGGGTAGTTGTACTCTGTATACGTTGTATTTACCCAGTCCCTAGGAGCTTTTATAATGTCTCTTGTCAAATCACACTTCTCATTCTCTAGTCCTATACACACACTTTTATGTTTCTATGAACAGAAAATCAAATGCCCAAACAACCCAAGGAAATTCACATTAATTAAAATCTGTCTGTGAAAATGATTTGAAAAGCTTTAGGAGGAAATACTTTAAACTGCTTAAAATGATAAATGTTTAGCAGAGTACATGGGTAGGTTCTAGTTTTACAGATAAAAATAGATCTAGGTGAAATCCTGTGACACTCTCTACAGACACATACATTTGCTATAACTGGATCCTAAAACATTCATGTGAATTGTTTCATATTCTTATTTCTGACAGAAATTCCTTAAGAGCTCTTCCAGTATGTCCTGTGAATCATGTGATCAAGTGTAGAGCTCCTCTATATAGAAGGAACTGCTTTTGATTTGGTGTAGCTTATTAATATCAGCATTGTATAACATACATTTGATAGCAATATGACATACAATTCCACTGGTCAAGCAAAAGCTTAACTGCTTTCTTTGGACTGCACTAGATGAACTTATCAAATTTATAAACTTCCATAAGTTTAAGAAAATTAAATTTTATAGGGTTTTGAAAGGATCTCTGCTCGATTGCAGAGCATTTGGCAATTCTAGTGCTCCCAGAAGATCAGGACAAAAAGAAGATCAGTGAATGTGAGTATGTTATAGGAGATTTTCAAAGAGATGAGGAGAGGTAAATGTCTTTTCTTTTCAAAAGGCATTTTGATGTATAGAGACAATGGCAGATCACAATATCTGACAGTACAAGAGAATACAGGAATTAAACAGAAGACAAAGAATACAAGAATTTAGCAGTCACTATATGCATATATAAGTAAAATGAAAATGTGTAGTAGTATATTGAATGTATATTGAAAACAAGATCTTACAAAGACATTAGCTGAATGACAAGTTGAGAAGCAGAACATTTTTTCTCAGGAAAAAATTATGTCTACTACTTAGTCGTCTACTACTAATTGATTTTCTTTGTAGCTCTTTCTAAAGACAAAAAATTGCAAATCAGGAAAAATAAATCACTAAATCATCATCATCATCATCATCAAATAAATAACTAAACAGAATGTATATTTCTTTCTCCCATATATGTACAATTACCTTGATCATCATAGGAAGTCAAACATGAGTATTTTAAAAGAAATCTGACACTTTTTTTTTCTACAACTACACCTGAGATTGTCCTTTTTAGTGTACATTTGGCTAGATATGTACTGAACCCTTCATGCACCAGATTTCCAGCTCTTGGCAGTGCTTTGAATTCTGCTTTCAGTCCAGGGTAGCTTCTGGTTTGCGTAAAAGGGAAATGAAATATCCTTTTCTTTGTGCAGCTGTAATATTTGAAAATAAATTACCATTATCCTTTCCCTAGGCCCTAATTTTGATTCCTGTGATGTAAGAAGCTTCACTTTGATTCATTTTAAAGTAAGGGCTGTCACATTAGCCAGGATCAGATGGTGCAAAGCTGGTTTATTTTCAGTCAGGTGAAACTGTCACTTAGTATAACTGTAGGGTGAAGTTCAAACCTTGCAGGAGCTGCATCTGCTTGGATATTAGATTTCTGACAATTATACTTAGGGAAAAGATGATAGGTCATGGGAAGAGGGTGGAGAACAGAATGCCTTTATGATTTGCAGGGCAAATTATAATTTATTTCTTTAATTATAGTGAGAGGAATCCAGAAATAATAAGAATATGGTCATCATGACAAAAAAGTTTTGTTTCTTGCCGTAATATTTAATGATTTAGGTAGAGAATTCTGTGTAATTCCACGTTTGTGGGGAGAGGAGTGGAAGATATATCGACTGCATTCTAGACACACACAGACTTTGAGACATCTGCCAGTGCATCTTTCTGTAATTGTAATTATGTTGGAAATCAAATCAATCATACATGCACACACACACAAATATTTTTATCTATATTTTAAAAATTGGCTTTATGTCCATTAACTGTACAGAAACCAGTGCAACAATGCAGAAAAAGATAATTAAAATTATTGTTTCATTAGAAGTTTTGGTGTGAAGAACATAGAACATCCTGAACCTCCTGCAGTCAACTATGACACCTAATTAATAAATTGCAGCAGTCGAATAAACTCATAATGTTCCTAAATTTTTTTTAAATAACCACCCACACACTCTTGAAATGTGATTCCATGGAATGAGACTTAAGTTAAGCTGCAGTTTTGGTTTTTTCCCTTCCTTTTTTTGTTTGTTTTTGTGTTTAGGGGTTTTTTTGAGAATAAAACTCTATCAGATACTTTTAATGAGAAGTCTAAAATGTTTTCACAAATAGGTTTCTAATTGTGAGCCCTCCAATAAATCCTCTCTGTTAAGTTGTGCCCAGTGACAGGACGAGAGGCAGTGAACACAAACTGAACCACAGGAAATTCCATCTGAATATCAGGAGACACTTTTTACTCTGATGGTCACCACAGGGAAGTGGTAGAGTCTCCATCCTTGGAGATATTCAAAAGCTTTCTAAACATAATTCCAGCTACTTGGATCTAGGTGGCCCCTGCTTGAGATGGGGAGTTGACCAATATGACTTCCAACCTCAGTCATTCCATGATTCTGTGAAAACATTTACGTGATCCTGGTCTCTAGAATAGCAACAGTTGTCCATTCTTTTAGATTTACTTACAGGGATCATTTTTTACTAGAGTAATAGGATTATTCAATAAGAATCTTTCTCCTTGTATAATCTCAAAATCAAAGAATAGCTTTATTTGCACTAGAGTAGATTACTTTGTAAAGTACCATACTGAGATACACTGAATCCTATTTTTTACCCTTAGAAAGAAACAAATAGATTGTCCAAGATGAATAGAGGCTCATATATTCTTACAGCTCCTAGAGAGTTATAAGTTGAGCATGTCTAGACCAATTGTTTCCTAGAAATCTGTAGAAGCTGCTAAATTCCAACTCCTATTCTTCAATCAGATTACAGTAGATAGAACTTAAATGTAATGATTTTGTTTCTTTTGGGAAAAAATAGCAACACACCATTCTCTTCAGTTTGCTATATCAGAATTAAAACCAGATCTTAACCTTGAAGTTAAGCTTAAACTAAATCCATGTGGGTACTAGAAGGTTAAAGTAGATATTAGGCTAATATGGAACATTATTTGTCTTAATTAAGGTTTCCATCAATCACAGTCTATTTTTTGACTTCTTAGTATTGTAAGTCATAATGTTTAATTTGTGAACTCAGTTTTCCATTCAGCTCCAGAGTATAGCTGTTAATTTATGCTTTAAGTCTTTCTTTATGTGGTATTGAGGCTTATTTTAATTTCTTTGAGTGAGCATTTGATAAGATAGTCAACCTTATCTTCCTCTATAACAGAATACAAAGATTTTCTTATGCATGCATTTTAAGTTGTTTGAGATTTTCTCCTTTACTAGATGATTAAGTCTTTAGTTGGTTCTTAACCTGGTTCTAGTTTGGGGCTTTTGTTTTGACAGAAAAAAACAGAATTTTGAAGGTGTTTGCTGTTGTCCCAGAATTAAGATGCATATTGTAAGAACAGACAAAAAGCTCTGTTTCATGCTAGAAGTTGCTATCAAGCCCAACAAACCAGGTCTGGAGCCATGCACAGTTAGAATGAGGCATCATTAGCCTAGGACCTGAGGCAATTTCCTAGCAATGGCAAGAATATATTTACTGGACCAGTAGATAAAAATATGCCTGGATAGTCTTCACCAGTTACACTGTATTTGTGTATTTGATCTCAAAATGAGCTGATATTACTCTTGTAATTATTATTACAAGCTAGTATTTTTAATCTTGCTGAATATGCTTCTTTGTTTATGAGTGAAATAGTCCTCTGCCTAGGTACATAGTGTGTACAGGTCCAGGCTTCTGCTGTTGCATCTTTTAGCTCTGAGGGTGCCTTTATCTGTCCAACCACTGCGGATTCCACCTGCTATGATTCTCAATTATTTTCTTTAAAGTTGTTATGGAAAGGAAAACATCCAGTAGTTCACCTAAGGCTGGCTCCTTAGTCTTATCTCTTAAGAACTATCTACGTTCTGGAGTTAGCCAGAAGCATCAGCTTTGTGTTCCAAAATATAATTTCTTCCTCCTGTTATTCAAGCTTTTTTTTTACCACCTGGAGATGTATAAAGCTCAGAGTAAAAAATGGATATTTCCAATAGCAATAATTTTCAGTTTGTTGGTTTTTTGGAGTTTCTTTTGTGTGTTTTTGTGTGAGTGGTTTTCTTTTTTTTTTCCTCTTCGAGTGGATTCCAACACCAGTGGTTATGACAAAAGGATCTATATGGAATAAAAATAAACAAAAAACAGAAAAAAAATTAAATATCAACTACATATTTAACTACGAAAAGTAGAGCTGAACAAAAGTATGTGTGAAATACACTGATTAAAGAATTTCACACATACTCATCATGAGTAAGAAATATGCTGCTGAGCTCAAATGTGTTATTTCCCAAACACATCATTTCAAATTTGTGTGTAGCTAGTAATACGTTTTGCTTTTTCGTCAAGAAGCAAATTGCCACCTATGTTAAAACACAGCAAAAGTTTTCTGACAAAGCCAATCAGAGCAGATTTGTGATTCATTTATTCCTAAAAAAACTGTACTGAAGTTCTTAATGAAATAAAAGGTCAGAGATGATGCTATTGAGCTATTGAGCCCTGAGAGGGGCATCACAACAGATTGTTATTCCTTCTTCTTTGCAGGACCCTACACTTACCCCAATGACCCTTCACTAGAACTTCATGAGTTCCTCTGCCCAACTCTCCAGCCTCCATGATTCACAAGGTATTCATATCAGAATAAATGTCTTCTGAGATGCTGACAATTTTAAAGGAGGTTGCCTGTTACTAAGTGATTTTTTTTCATGTATATTAGCTTTTGCTACTTCAAAGTTAAGCATGAGCAACATACAAGTCATTAATCTCTTGAGCCTACTGCTTTGACACTACTGTAGTTGTAAACGGTCAGTTAAAGCAGTAAAAGACAAGGATATTGGGCAGAGATTTCAGGTGAGAAAAATCTCTTCTGGATGATTTTTAAGTTCATTTTCTTTTGAATGCTGAAATAAAATCCAGTACTACCACACTTCACAGAAGATGGATTGGTAGGAAGTGGCTATTGGAGGAGGATTAGGAGGATTACTAGTTCTTTGGCAAAGACAGCAAATAAAAAACTAATTAACGACTATTAAGATGAATATTGTGTTCTGGTCAGTGGCTGCATTTGCTGAATGTAATTAGTGCAGGTTTTTCAGGCACCTTGTACCAAACACATGGGGGGAAAAAGTGAGAAGTGCCAAGTGCATTAAAAAATACATTGTCATGAATGCAATAGTCTTGCATGAGAGGCTAAAGCAATCAGCTCTGGTATATCTTCAGCTGACAGGAAGTAAAGACAGTGCTTTTTTATAAACTATGTGTTACCTATCTCAATTTCTAGACATATGCAAAAATCACAGTTTTAAACTTTTTTTTGAGTTCAAAGACTCATTTGTCATTTCAACCAAGTCTATTCTAAACACACAAAAAAAGATTTTTTAAAATAAAATTTATATATGGGTAATTTTCATAAAGGTAATATCCTATAATAAAAGCACACAAAGAATTGATACTGGAATTCCTGTTCTCATAGACTGATATTAAGCTATTTTTGCTTTTGGTTTTGGTCATACTTGCCTTTTTCCTGTCTTGATACCTGCCTTATAGTCCAGTCTTTATTTCTGAAAACATTAATTTAATCAATTTCTGTTTCAATACAAATGCATGGATTAGTTTTCACTGTTAGCTTGCTAGTAACTTGCCTCCTTCAGGGTTAGCCCCTATTCATTTAATAATTTTTGACATCAAGATATTAAAAGAAACTGTTTTTTCCCCCCCACTGTAAAAAAGATAAATCTATGTAGTTGGAAAATATCTACGTTTCACTTCCTACTTGTTTTGCAACAAGAACGTATGCAAACGACAGACATAATTCCTTAGCTTGTGGAAATAGAAATAATCTCATTATGTGCCTAATGAGGTTATAGAAATGTCTGCTAATCTCATTTCCTCTGAAGGACATTTAAAACTAAATTTCATGCCGTAAGCTGAAGATAAATATTACCTAACAGGTAATATGACTAAGATTACTCCCAGTTTCTCTCTTTTCTCTTCATCCCTCTTTCTTTTTCCTGAAAAGGAAACCACTCTTAATTTAATCCTGCTAAAATAAAAATGTTCTCATTGAGATAAAAAAGCAATCCAACATTTTCATTATTTTCTTTCATAAATATTATTTTTTATTTCTCATATAATTAACTGAGGTCACTCCAGTTTTTTAATTCTAGGTGACATGAGTCATTGGTCTTTAAACACAGAGGTGAAAGAAAAGAGGGAAGTTATTGTGGCCAAATTGTTTGCAGTAGCACTTGTATCCAATTTCATAGGCCAGATGGACCTCCTGTGACAGCAGACACTACCTTGTCAGGCAAGTATAACATAATCAGAGAACTCAATCATCACTTTGCTGGGATTGGAAGCAAAACTGAATCAAAACTAGGTGGGTTTCTAGAATATGACATCCTTACAATCCTTCAGCAGTGAGGGAACAAAAGCAAGTCTTGAATGCCAGGTAATTGGTTAAACTTTAACAACCATAATGTAGTCATCTTGTTTACATAGAAAAAAAAAAAGGAATTTTAAAAGAATATTTACTGCTATCCCGCAAGACAGTAAACATCAAGTAAAGGTGTTCAGATGATTCATTAGGGTAATTTTTTAATTTTAATTTAAAAATTAAATTTAATCTTGGAAGGTTGGAGAAAAGCAGTTAGTGCTCCAGTTGAAAGAGTCAGCACTTTCAGTCAGTTAAATATTAGCCATGATTTCATGCAAGAGGACAGTATATCATAAAAAATGAAACACTGTGATAGCCAAGGTTTTTGTTTAAAAAGAAGTCTTATATGAAGAAACATCAGATTTTACACTTTAAAACTTCTTTTGGTGGTATTTTGGTTGTCTTTATTTGTTTCTTTTAAGCTAAGGAAAATGATTCCTATATATGAAATGTTTCAATTTCTACTCCTCACCTATAACCATGTCAGGCTACTTCATTGCCAAACTTGGATGTCTCTGGATGAACTGGAACTTCCCCATTCTTTCACATATGTATGGTAAAAATCCTAATACATTGTCATTGCTTAGAACTGATAATTGGCTGCCAAAGGAATGAAAATGGATCTTGTAGCAGTTAAAACATTTACCCAAAATAAAATAAAATAAAATGAGATTTAAAAATAAAATCATAAAAAAGCAGAACACTGCTTGCTTCAACAGCACTTGCTGGAACAGATTAGTTGTGCTGTGCTGCACTGTCAAATCCCCAAGCCTTGTAAACAAAGATTTGTCTCCCTCTTCTACTTCCCTTTTTCTGAGCATCCTCAAGATTATGAAGAATCCTAAAGCTTTTGAAGCCACCTGAGCAGCACAGCCACCTAAATCCTATTGTCATGTATGACTACAGAATTTGAGCATCATTAGAGCTTTGTTTGTTTAAGTCCCAGTATCATCTTTTCAAATGGGTATTATGACATTTTATCTTTATAAAACTTCTCTTTAGGTTTGTCCTTATTTATTATTCTTAATATTCTTTGCTTTCAAATGTGGAGAGTATTGATTCATAGAATCACAGAATGGTTTGGGTTGGAAGGGACCTTTAAAGGTCACCAAGTCCAATGTCCCTGCAGTGAGCAGGGACATCTTCAACTAGATCAGGTTGCTCCTGAAATAAATGGTATTAATAAATCTGAAATGCTCTGATGCTGTGGTAATAAATAGTATTTTTAGATACACTGAAAAGGCTTATCCTCCCTTGCTATTTCAGTAGTTGGCAGAGATGCACACTCAAGGCAGTTCTGGCCAACTGTATTAGCTGTCATATAGCTTAATAATAATATAGCTTAATAATAGCAGAAATTCTATGAAATATTTGCTCCAATGTAATGTTGCCACTCATCTGTATAGTATTTTCAATGTAGACAATTTATTTGATTTCTAACACATTATTTCTCTGAAAAATATTTAGGTGCATTGATTGATGCTCTAAAGGAGCAAGTGTTAAAGAAACCTGCAGATTTGTTAAGTTCTCACCATGAATATTTTCTAGATTCCTGTTGAGAAAGGTAAAAGGTACAGAACGGTGGTACTATATCTTATTTGTCATGATTTTATAGTATTTTTACTATCATTTTGTTGTGCATTCCTGATACATATCTCTGCTCTTACAGAACATGACAGACCAAATTATGCATGTACAATACCAAGATCATATTTATAGGGAAAAAAGCAAATAAGCAAACAAAGAAAACGCCTTTAGTCAAATAATTGAAAATTAAATACATTTTAGCTTATCATGTGACATACTTGAGGATCTTTGTTATTCCTGTTGAAAAAAATGATCATTTTTTATCATTAAACCTTAGCCTAGATGGTTTTCCTTTGGTAGCAGAAGTATAGCAGTGAAAATGAGCTAAAATTACAGTATTTATTGTATTTCTGCTTTACTTTGTAGGGTTTTTTTGTCTCCAAGAAAACAGTCATCTCACACATTTATTCTTTTTAAGGAGTTCTTATAGGCCTGAATTAGGAAAACAGATCTTGAAAAGGAAATCTTTGAGGAGATTTAGATGTCACAAGTTAGAAAAGAACATCAACAATCTTTTTGGTCACTTGACAAATCACTAAGAAGTTGAGTGTATTAAAAATAGAGAATCTAATTCTATAGGCCATATGTATTATTTTCTGTTTTGAATTTTGCTTTGACAAATGTTGATTTTTTTGTTGATTTATTTGGTTGGTTGTTGCTTTTCTTTTTCAGAACAAGGAGGATTCATTATTGTCCATTTGTGCAGCTTTATTAACTAATATCATATGTCATGATCTACATTATTTTTTCCAGTAGTATTCAGTCAATATGTATGAATTTTACTTAAACCTTCTATTTGCTCTCCTTTTGGGGAAGCTTTCTTGTAAGAGTCATAAACAAAAAACATAAAAAGATCTTGCCATGTTTTCTCTGTATAAATTATTCTACTAATCATCACACTTTCCTCATAATTAACAGAGGGACTGGAAAGTGATGGTGATTTGTTTAAACTGTAGCTTATTTTTACTCCACTTCATAACTTTATTTTTACTTAAGAACAGATACTAAAACCAAGTAGCAATAACATAAAACATCCTTATAAAAAACAGCCTTTTCCTCTGCATGGAGGAGAACATTTTTTTAATGCAGCAACCTCATTCCTCATTGTGTCTAGTAACAGATTACATTAATGGCATTTTCAGCTGAGACTGAGATAGTTTAGTCTATTACTGTTCATTGTCAGTATCTTATCCAGAAGCAGTAGGATGAACTCTGCCTGCCACTAATGCTCAATTTATGTCTCTTTGTGTCTTTATTTCAGCAGGAGAATGTGCTAGATGAGATACTGGAAACAGATGTACAACACCAGATGAGAAAATGCTGCGTCGTGTTGAATTTCTGTGGGCAGCTGGTATTATACCTTTTAAATGGCTCTTTATGTTTGCCAGAATAGCATAATAGTCAATTCACTCCTCAATAACAAGCTGACTGTTCTTGGTAAATGGGAAGGTGGTACATCTATTTCTCTTTCCATAACAGAAGCTTTCTAGTCCATCCATTAGTTTTACACTTGGATTAAAATCTAAACAAGTGAAGGAAAAAAACCAACAACAACCAAAAAACCCCACAAACATCCAAAGTAAGTTGCACACAATGAAAACAGGAAAGTTTGAACGGAGAGTTCCTACTTGTAGAAGATCAAACAGATTGCAGATTTTTCTTCAGCTGGTTGTTTTTTTCATCACTGGTTTGTTTTTTTCTTGAATTACTTTGTATATTTATTCTAGAGCATTCTTTCAGGGCTACTTTTCTTTGAAGATGCCTTAATATTGTGCCCATAAATATAATGGACTCATATCCTTTTTGATAAACACACTGTAATTCCTCAGACATTCTTTACTATAGAATCGGTCACAGAATTGTTTATGTTGAAAGGAATCTTCAAAGTTCATTTAGTCCAACCCCTTGCAGCAACATCTTCAACTAGATCGGGTTGCTAAGAGTCCCAAACAACCTGACCTGGAATGGTTCCAGGGATAGGGCATCTACCACCTCTCTGGGCAACCTAGGCTAGTGTCTCACCATCCTTGGGGTAAAAATTTCTTCCTTCTATCTATTCTAAATCTCCCTCTATTAGTTTAAAATCATCGCTCCATGTCCTGACATAACTGGCCCTGTTAAACAGGTTCTCACACATCTTTCTTTTGTTTCCCTTCCCTCCTGCAGACAGCCATAGATCTAGTTTCTTCCCCTTCCTACTTCTCTTTACTCCTATTCGATTATAGCTCTTGAAGAAGAAAGGAAAACCAGGAGATGCCTTTTGTGGATGCTATGTAGGAAAAGGATTGCAGCTTGTATAATGTATGTTGGCCTCTTATAGCTTATATCTGAGTATTAGCTTTTGGCTACCATTTGTACATCATTAGTACCACTGAGCACATGAGCAAGTGGTTTAAATGACAAGTGTAAAAAATGAATAAACTTCCAGCCACAAGGTCACTTTATTATGATTTCCTGCATTATGAGGTGGGAAAAAAAAAAAAGAAGTATTTTTTTTAAGCTTTTGGAGAATTTATAGTGTTAATACACTCCCTGAATGATAATGATGTTTTTAAAATAACATTCTACAGAATTGGCTTTAGTTTAGAAACACAAATACGTTTTGTATAATTAAATTTTGTCCAAAATTGATTTGATTGCTTTCTTTGATATAAATAATTAAGTATGCGTTTAAATCATGCACAAAGCCCTTTATAAAATGTGTGAAAATAATTAATTTTGCATTTCAGGTAATTAAAACTTGCTTATGTAGAACTATGCTGCTCTGACCCATACTGGACAAAGCTGAAAACCTGTTTAATATATCAAAACAGAGGAGACTTTTTTCTTCTTCACTTAACCTAGATTTAAGTGGGGAGCTAATCATCGATACAAGTGAAGTACAAAACTTACCTATTTCAGTAGAGAGGAAAAGGTTAAGCCAGTAGACATTGACATATTCTCCATGATAATAGGTCGTTTCAAGTCTTTTGGTAATACTTTTGGGATGCTTCATTTTTTTAGACAGCAATAATAAAGCGATAAAAAGTGAAACAGAAAAGTAGTTTAATTTTCCTGAACCTGAAAAGTTCATTTTTTCTTCATATCTTTTTGTTTGTTCATTTTAATATAGAAATTGTATATACTTAGGGGCAAACAAATATAAACTGTAATTTCATTTATCTTGTAGGAAAAGTCTAATGGTTATCTAAGCCACTAGACCTTGGAAATGGCCAATTACTCTCTGCAAATATGTGCAAATATTTCTGTAGTTGTATGTGGGGTTTGTGTGCCAAGGTGTTGGCAGTTGAGGGGTACAGGGGTAATCTCTGTGAGAAGAGAAGAGGGCCTGCTCAGAGCAGGATATGGCCAGTCCCAGCCAGTCTCAGCTGGTTCCAGCCATTCCAGACAGGCCCACAATCACAAAATCATAGACAAAATTTGGTTGGAAAAGACCTTTAAGATCATCAAGTCCAACCATTAACCAGCACTGCCAAGTCACCACTAAATGTCCCTCAGTACCACATCCACACAATCCCTCCAGGGATGGTTACTCCACCACTCCCCTGGGCAGCCTGTTCGAGTGCCTTGCAACACTTTCAGTGAAGTTTTTCCTAATGTCCAACCTAAACCTCCTCTGGCACAACTTGAGGACATTTCCTTTTGTTCTGTCACTTGTTATTTGGGAGAACAGACTGATCTTCACCTCTCTACAACCTACACTAACCCCACAAAGTAATCCACTTGTAATGGACTACTGCTAGATTCAACACAGCTGATGTAAATGGAAGAATTCCAGTTTATTTCAGTGGGATGTAAATAGAGGAATATTTCTTATTTACATAAGGAGTCATTGGCATTATTTAGATTATTTAAAGAACTTTTGCCTGACCTCATTAGACGCAGATAAAATGGAGTGCAGGTAATGCCTTTGCTCAATCTTAGAATCATAAAATATCCTGAGTTGGAAGGGACCCATGAGGGTCCAGATCCTGTCTAAGCACAGGACAAACCTCCCATCAAAAAATAAACATAAAAACAATAAAAAAAAAAAAAAAAATCACATCATGTGTCTCAGTGCATTGTCCAGATGCTTCTGGAATTATGTCAGTACCAGAGCCATGACTGTTTCCCTGGGGAGCCTGTTCCAGTGCTCTACTGCCTTCTCAGTGAAGAACCTTTTCCTAATATCCAACCTAACCCTCCCCTGGCACAGCTTCATTCTGTTCCCTCAGGTCCTATAGCTGGTCACCAGAGAGAAGAAATCAGCTCCTGCCCTTCTGCTTGCCCTTGTGAGGAAGTTATAGACCACAATGAGGTCTCCCTCAGTCTCATCTTCTCCAGGATGACCAAACTCAGTGACTTCAGCCACTCCTCATACAGCTTGCCCTTTAGACCCTTCACCATCATCCTTTCTTCCTGCCACTCCAGATTTCTCTGAGAGGGAGGAACCAGAAGAAAGATGAAGGAATAGGACTCCAGAGTGATGCAGCCATGATCTGTGCTTTTTTTCCTAGCAGATACAGATGATTAGATAACTTCTACTTCTCTGGTTGATGTAAGACTAATGCCGAGTGCAGAGATCACAGAAATCTAAACAAACAAACGTCCACTAGAAATAGTCTTAAATATTCTGAAGCTGAATCTACAAATTATTCTCATAGGTGAATATGGTTTGTAATAGTACTTATGCACGTGTGTATAATGAATGCAATACTCTTTTTTTTTTTATGATCTCTACAGCACAATAACTTTCATCCATTTACTTTATCTACCTTTGCATATCTCAGGTAAATAATGCCTCACCCCTGCATGAGAGAGTCAGATGGGAAAGGTAGTGTTAAAATAACTCAGAGAACTTTAATATAATTGTAAATAAAAATTAATTCCATGTTGGAAGCAGATGTTTTCATGAATATTTATACGTTTGTCACTTTCAGGTTTTTTATTGATATTGTAACCTTTGGAGGAGAGGACTTTACTGCTCATCTTTGTGATTTATTGCTATATATTGGTTCCTTACAGTCTTGGACCAGACATTCAGTACCCATATTAATGTGTGATGACTACATGCTTATTTTTCACAACACACTATAACAACTGGAATTGCTAAAAGCTCCAGAGCTGACCAAGTGCAAGGCTTTTAAAGTATCTGGCACTAGAATATCACTTTTTTATGCCCATAAATCCAGATCAGGCCCCAGTCTCACTGCCTTCAGAAAGAATTGCCAGACTTGTCTGCACATTGTTGTTTTCATAGCAGAAAAATGTGTGAATAATGGCTCAGCAGCACATCTTAAGATAAGCAACAGAAAAGATGTGAAAGAGAAATGAGATAGCAGTACAGAAATGCAGGCTGGAAAGTCTGATGAACTTCAGGCAATTTGTTGGAAAGAAGATTCAGAATTGATGGATGTCTTGTAATTACTGAGATGAATGCGAAATATATTTTGCAGGTGTAGACACTACTTAACTGATGTCATTGCTAAATTTCACTTAAAAGTTTCATTCTAATGGTTTGTGGACCAGGAGCTCTCACCCTTGAAAGAACATCTGTTGTCAATGTGCTCATATTTTTAAATTCACTTTGATGCTTATTTCATTGTAATTCATTCCACTCACTAGATTTGAAAGAATTCCTATTAATAGAATCATTGGACACTCACAGATGCTTTCATCAAAATATTTTAAACATTCACATGCTTTTAGTATGCAAGAGTCATTGTCAGGCATTTTATAGCTCTCTGTACAAAATTGCTTAGTGCAACACCTAACAAAATTTTGCAGATTCAAGGGTGTTTTCCACTTCAGAATCTATCTCCATGGAGAATAGCATTACAGAATGACAGGATCATAGAATAGTTGGGGTTGGGAAGGAGATTTTCTAGTCCAATGCCCCTTCCTTAGAGCAGCATCAAATAAAGTCCTCTGCCGGACACAACCCAGTAAGTTCATGTGCCTCATCAGTGCTGTGTTAAGGGAGAAGATCACTTCCCTTGACCTTCTGGCTATGCTCTTCCAAATATAGCCCAGAAGGCTGTTGGCAGATGTCACAGGTCCTGGTTTAAAGCTTTCCTTTACCGATGGGACAACATTTTACAAAGAAATTTTTGCCTCACTTTGTCAGGTGGATCTTGTCCTTACATGCAATTGTCAGTCTTCAGAGATTGCTGCATGGTCATACAAAACAAAACACTGTTGTCATTATAATCTCTGCAATAATTTGACCCCCAGAGCCCAGCCCAACCTAAGCAATAACAGGCAGCCCAGCCCATGCCAGCTCAGCCTAAACAATAGCAGAAAGACCAGCCAAGCCCAGCACAGGCCAGCCCAAGCAAGAGCAGGGCTTGTCCAGGTATCCTCAAGCACATTCCTTTCACTGTCAAGCTCAGGGAGACACAACCATGTCCTTGACCATAATCTCAAGACCAACATCTTGGTAATTTCCAGACCTCCCCTGGTAAGCATCACTGGAAGAGCAACAGGGGATAATAGTCCAAGAATCAGACTAACAATGGCAATCTCTTCACTACTTCTCAGCTATTGAGTGCTGGGCTAGAGGTAAATCTCCCTAGATTATATGTTATGTTGGGAGATGGAATCTTCTTCCCCCTGCAATCTCCCAATACTAACACTTGCTTCTTCCCTCTCCCTGTCAGTATACAGAGATGCTCCATTCAGCAGCACTCCCAGATTTTTATCAGCTGATGGTATTTCATAGTTGCAAGTCTTCAGGTGGAACAAGAGCCTTTCTCCTGATGCCAGAAGTCACAGGCTTCCAGGCTTTGCCATTGGTGGGAGTCTCCACTTTCCAACCTGATAGGCATAGGCTCTGCCTGCCTCACAGCTTCATTTGTGTGTTTGCACTCTGGAAGCTACAGGGTTTCAGAGAGGATCCAGTTGATCTCTTTCTCATTATCTATGATTCTGTACAGTCTCCTGACCTGCTCCTGCATCTAGTTTTCTTAGAAACACAGCCCTTTGGCACCTGCATGCCTCCTACAGGCTAGAAGACCATGTGTTCCAGGCTCAGCAAGAGACCTGAGATACTCCCTGTAGCTTGAGACTTGCAGAGCTATCTTCCTTCTAGACCTTCATCTGGGTCAGGGCCTTGAATGCTGCAAGAACCATTCCTCCAGCAGCTTCTGAGGGCTGTGCCCTGTGACTAAGGTGTACGACAGTGTGAGCAGTGTTACCGGCCTTTCCCTTGTTTTTTCTGTATGAACTGCTACATAATTTTTGCTTCCAACTCAAACCATTCTGTGTTTCTGTGTTGCCTGGAGAGGTGCTAGAGGCCCCATCTCTAGAACTATTCAAGATCAGGTTGTACAGGGCTCTGATCAGCCTGATGTAGTTGCAGATGTCCCTGCTTGCTGCAGGGGTGTTGGACTAGATGACCTTTAAAGCTCCCTCCCACTCTAACCATTCTATGATTCTAGGAATTAACTCATTAGTGTTCAGCCAAATAACTCCCATGGATCTTGGCTCTCATTGCTTCTACAGCTATTATTCAAATCACAAAAAATACTTTCTTCAGCTAAAAGTAAAAGCTTCTATTTGCAGTTTTTTGAGACCTCATTATCCACTTTTGGGGTTTTGTTTTGTTTTGTTTTCCAAGTACAGTGTGATATAGATCTTTATGTGGCAGATGGTGGTGGTTTTGAAGTTCCCATTCTGTAAAAGGTCAAAGAATTCTTCAGTGTATGGTTTAACTGGCATCAACCAGCTGAGGGGTAGACTTATGTCAGTGAAAACCTTGAAAGAGCTAAACTTTTAACTAAGAAGTACTCTTGTATTTCTCTGAATGAACGAAGGATCTGAGTCAGGAAAAGAAAAAAAAAATGTGTTTCTGAAAGATTAAATAGATTTCCTTGTTGAGGAATGTCAGGGTTATGTTAAGAAACTTTACAGTGAATAGGAAAGACTTGCCAGACAGAGTGAATCTAAGTTCCTTTTGAAAACAAAAAGTGAAAAGTTACAGGTATAAGTTCCTTCATGAAAAAAAAGGGACATAATAAATTTCAAGCGCTATAAATTGAATTTTTTACTCTATAATTTTTTAAAGCCCTTAAGGAGCACTTTTTTGCTTGAGTTCAGCACAGAAACACAATGGCAGTAGACTCTGTAGAGTTAACATAGGTATGTGTAACTGCATTCCCACAAACTTCCAGCTGTGGTTTTTGCTTATATGAAGTTAGCTCACGTCCGCTATCAATTTTAATAGCTGATCTAATGCTCAGTTCTAGAATTAAGAGTTATATTGGCACACAGCAGTAGCATGTCTATCAAATAGAAGCTGAAATAAATTGTTCCATACAATTATGTTGTATTAAATAAGACAATACTTAATCTGAAGAAGAAAGGAGATAACACATTTGAAAATTACAGTTTTCATGGACAGTTATAATTTTCTGCCTTTGAGTTTAATGAGGTCAATCATATAACATCAAAAAGGTAATAACTTCACAGTTTTGCAGGTGCTTTTTTTTCTCATCATTAGCAGTGTAAAAATTAGCTGTTCTTAATTTCTTGTCCTAACCTGTTTTGTTGTGTGCCTATGGACTGAAATTAGGCTTGAGTATGCTCCCTAGTGATGCAAAGTGTGTTGGAAGTCATCCGAAGGTGAAAATGGACTTACAAGATGAAAACAACAGTCTGCCTATCTACTATCACTTCGACTGCAGTGTCCAGGAACTGAGAGAAAAGTTGTCCATCATAAGTGAGAAAGAACATACTTGACATTTCTTCCTATTACTATGCCAACCTTAAACTATTTTCAACTAGGAGAACATTGTCAAGAAGGTAATCCTTGTTCAGTGCCTGTGAGGCCATATCTGGAGTGTGGTGTCTAAGGCATGAGGAAGTGCTGATGGATTTAGGACTGCTCAACCTGGAGAAGGTTCAGCTTGGAGGAATCCATATGTACAAATACCCAATGTGAAGATGTAAAAGGGGCAGAGCCAGCCAGTAGGGCATCTAGTGACAGGACATGAAGCAGTGGATCAAGACCAAAATAGAGGAAATTCCATTTAAATATAACAAAAATGTATTTATTTACTTAATTATTTTTTGCTTGTTTTTTACCATGATTGAACACCGGCACTAGTTGCTCAGAGACGTTGTGGATTCACCATCCTCAGAGACATTCAAAATGCTACTGAACAAAATCCTGGGCATCTTGCTCTAGTTAACCCTTCCTGATCAGGCATTTAAACTGGATGACTTCCAGAGATGCTTTTCAACAGCAACAATTCTGTGATTTTGCGATATTGTTGAAGATAAGATCTGGATTTAAACAGTAACACAATAGCATATAATATTTTGCTCTTTCTCCTTTCCTTAGTAATTTCTAACATTTTTGTCTGACTTTTCACTCTATTGAGATGACTTCTTTGTGAGTCTAATATCATGCTCTTGAGTGATCAGCTTAGAAACAACCGTAATTTTATGTTTGTCTTCCCATGTACAATACTTTGCATTTATTTACAATGAATTTACAAAGTACTATCCTTGGGAGTGCTCAAGTGCTCTGTTTTCTCTGCTGGAACAGAGGTATCACCTTAAGAAGCATTAGTCTGAAGATCGACACTGTAACAATAAGATCTGTTTTCAGGCAAATATATGAAAATTAAAATCCTTCTAACATCTTTCTGTTCGAATACATAGGAATAGATACAGCTGCTCTTCTCAAACCAAGGAGAGCACTTGTAGTGCAAGCACTTGGAATGAATGAAGAGGAGAGAAGTGTGATTAATAACCAACTACTGTTAATTAGCAGCCTCTCTTGTAGTCTGTGCCAGAGGCTCTGGTAGTTTAAATGACTGATTCCCTGCAGTGCCTTATAAACACAAGTTCATTATCCTTAATTTTCAATTTCTTTTTACAATTTCCCTTTCAACAAGAAATGGGTTGGCATATGATATCAGAGTCCTTCCAGGTTCGTAGGTATTCTCTCCTTTGGGAGGTCTAGGCCAGCAAAACCACAGGATCTAAGATTCCTGAGTTTTTGTACACCCAGGTAATTTTACATAATGATGGAACAAAAAAATCAGAGGACCACAACTGTGTCAAATATTAGTACAAGGTAGAGCTTAGTGTGAGCTAGTTAAAAGTGATTTGATCTAGTTGCAGATGTCCCTACTCACTGCAGGGTATAGGACTAGATGAACTTTAAAGATCCCATCAAACACACATCACTCTGTGATTCTGTGATTCCATGTAGTGTGTATACAATGAACAGTACATTAGATAATCTCACCTGATCTAGGGGCTGTATCAAGGATGAGCCCCAAAATCAATATCAATCTTCATTTTACTTGAGATGATTTAACCCAAAAAGTAAACACAGAGCTTCATTACTTCATTTTACAAAATGGCTTTTCACAGTAAAATAGCAGGAGAAAAATCTGTGCAAAAAATTATTGCTGTGAGACTTTCAGTACTACTTAAGTGAAATCAATTGGATGATTATGTTACTTCCATGATGCTGTTACAAATATTTAATATTCATGTTTTTATTTATCTTACATACTTCACAAGTTCTTCTGGGTAATAACCTCTAACACTGCTGGACACATTACTTCACTTAAAAGGCTCTTAGGAAAATGATATTTAGGAAATACTCAGCTATTTAAATATGATTATTGAGTGAAACAGATCAGCATTACAGCTGTGCTGATGTATTTTACAGCTCTCTTTAAATACCCATGTAAAAATTCTGTCTCGCCGTAAGCTGTATGTTGTTTAAAATGTTTCTAACTAATGCATATATAAACATACATATATATTATATTTATATATCCACTTTTTAATGTACAGATAGGTATGTTTTGATTTTCTGTTAGAAGTCTTGGACAGAAGCTGTTTGAGTCTAAGTTCAGGGTTATTTCCATACTTGCACGTTAAGATTATCAGTGTTGCAGATTTTGGGGTTTTTTTAGCCAATTTTAAATATGTGAATATTGTAAATTTCCTGCAGATCTGCCATTTGTCCCTTGATTTTATTGTGTATGTATCTTCCCAATCTAGCAGTTGCCAGTAAGAGAAAATACCTTCATGGTAAATTGATTAATGAGCAAATCTCAGAGTGAACTCCCTGTATAAATTCCATATGGACATGTAAAGTGACAAATGTGCTTTGTGCAAAATTATGGGATTAATGGCAAAAAATATGAAAAATATGGGATTAATGTGTATAGGAATTGGAGATTAGACACAGTAGACAGCTAGCTTTGGATAGCTAGCCCGAAACCATAGTTTAGATGAATACCATGAGAATGCTGTATTATAATATACATTTTTACATGGTTTCAGTCTAACAAGTGGAAAACCTTGCAACAAAGATCTCATGTTCTCAGTCAATATCTCACTGTTAAATTGAATAGCACTGCATCCATTTTTATTACCTAATGATGTGGATTTTTATTTGTAGAATACAATTGATAGTGAATTTAAGGAATGAAAGATCTTTTTCCCTGAAAAAAAAAAAAGCCCAGTAGCACACATAGTACATAAGTTAGGCAGAAATGTTCAGTAATAACTGCAAATATTAACCCAGACATTGCCTCCATGATAGAGTTACATGTATAAAGGCAGAGCAGTCGGGGAAGCTTTCAGTTTTTGCATCTGGAGGTTGAGAGAGGTTTCCTCTGGGCTTTCTTCTTTCCAGTGTTTACTACTCATAAAAATGACACAGTAAAATATTCATGAAGAGCAGGTGTAATGCATTAAACATGATAAGCCTGCAGTGCAAGAATAATATTGCTGAAGTAATTGAAACTTGACAGCACAGAAATGTACAATGTCTGAGGAAAACTGGAATGTAAGGATATGTGGATTTCAAGGACATTTGGTTTGTGAGGCTATCACATAATCCCAGCATGTTGGGAGTTGGAAGGGACCTTTGGATATCATCTAGTCCAATCCCCCTGATAAAGCAGGGTCACCCACATCAGGTTGCCCAGGATCATATCCAGGTGAGTGTGAAATCTCTCCAGAGAAGGAGACCTCACAAACTCTCTGGTAGTAACTCTACCCATAAGTATTCTCACTGCCAGAAGCAGACGCTGTGAGAACATGCTTTTAACTGCAGAAAGTGCATCACTGAGAAGAGACTGAGCTGAAAAGTGAAATCACTGAACAGAGTTAGTTGTGTTCTAACTCAAACCAGAACCATGACTTGAACACATGAAGTATAACTTAGCATGTCCTTTTTATCTAGGGTTGGCAACTCCTTTCATTTTATAAAAGGATTTCTGCAGCCACATAAAATAAGCTGTTCAACAATCAATCTTTCATGGCACAAGACGAGAGAGATCTGCACCTCGCTTTTGTTAAATGTTACATTTAAAGTTTAAACTATTTTCTTTAGCTGTCCTTCCCCTCAGCCTTCCAGATTCTTCATAATTGAAGCTTGGAGAAATCTGCAAAAGAACTGCAAGCTCCATTTAACATCTCTGTACTTTTTTCCTTACATCACATTAATACAGGGTCCATTAAACACCCCATGAATTTTGTTATTGAGTTGTTTCAGATACCTTGCCCTTGCCAAAGGCTATTCTTTTCATTAATGTGCCAGTCCTTTTTTTGTTGTTGTTTATTTTTTTCCCAAAATATGTTTTTATTTTCATTAAGCTTGCTTATAATAGTATCTATCTCAAGAATGCAATTTCACTCCTTTAATATCTACCCCTGATGATTCTCATTTGAATTCCTATACAGTCTAAGCTTTCTATACCACTGGTAATACTAGCTGGTTGCTGTGGAGAACTTTGTAAGCAAAATTATTTTAAAAGAAAGGAAAAAGATGCTTAGACCTGAAAATTCTTGCATCTGGTTCCCCATTGCTTGTGACATTATGTGAAGTGAAGTGTGTGGTTTTTAGTGAAGGTCGGAAGTAACTCTGGGAGTCTGGAGGAGAAAATGGTGTATTGTAAGAGCTACATCACACTAGTATTGTATGAAAATGGATGTTTAGTAGAGAAATGATGAGGCAAATGCACTACAAACAATGAAGGAACTTAGAAACAAAATGGTTTGGGTTGGACAGGACCTTCAAAGTTCATCTAGTCCAACCCTCCTGCCATGGACTGGAGCATCTGTCACTAGATTAGGTTGCTCAAAGGTTGTGGAGAGGTGTTCCAGTCCTGTGACCATATTTGTGGTCCTCCTCTGGACCATCTCCAACAGGTCTATGTCTTTCTTGTACTGAGGACTCTAGAGCTGGATCCCACACTGCATGTAAGGTCTCCCCAGAGCAGAGCGGAACGACAGAAGGAGGCTTCAACCTGCTGACAATGCTGCTGGGGATGCAGCCCAGGATGTGGTTGGCTTCTGGGCTGTGAGCATACATTGTCAGTTCATGTCCAGCTCTTCACCTACCAGTATGTTCTGATTTTTAACTCTCCCTAAATGTCAAGCAAAACTGGACCCAGAACTCCAGATGGGGCCTTACTAGGGCAGATTAGAAGGGGAGGAGAACCTCCCTCAACCTGCACCCCAAGATACCATTAGCCTCATTGGNGTTCCCCATTGCTTGTGACATTATGTGAAGTGTGTGTTTTTTAATGAAGGTCGGAAGTAACTTTGGGAGTCTGGAGGAGAAAATGGTGTATTGTAAGAGCTACATCACACTAGTATTGTATGAAAATGGATGTTTAGTAGAGAAATGATGAGGCAAATGCACTACAAACAATGAAGGAACTTAGAAACAAAATGGTTTGGGTTGGACAGGACCTTCAAAGTTCATCTAGTCCAACCCTCCTGCCATGGACTGGAGCATCTGTCACTAGATTAGGTTGCTCAAAGGTTGTGGAGAGGTGTTCCAGTCCTGTGACCATATTTGTGGTCCTCCTCTGGACCATCTCCAACAGGTCTATGTCTTTCTTGTACTGAGGACTCTAGAGCTGGATCCCACACTGCATGTAAGGTCTCCCCAGAGCAGAGCGGAACGACAGAAGGAGGCTTCAACCTGCTGACAATGCTGCTGGGGATGCAGCCCAGGATATGGTTGGCTTCTGGGCTGTGAGCATACATTGTCAGTTCATGTCCAGCTCTTCACCTACCAGTATGTTCTGATTTTTAACTCTCCCTAAATGTCAAGCAAAACTGGACCCAGAACTCCAAATGGGGCCTTACTAGGGCAGATTAGAAGGGGAGGAGAACCTCCCTCAACCTGCACCCCAAGATACCATTAGCCTCATTGGCACAAGAGCATATTGCTGGCTCATTGTGAACTTGTTCACCAGCACTCCCAGCTCCTTCTCCATGGAGCTGCTTTCCAGCAGGTCAGCCCCTAACTTGTCCTGGTGTATGAGGTTATTCCTCCCCAGGTGCAGGACTTTATACTTGCCATTGTTGAACTTCATGAGGTTCTTCTTCCCCCACCTCTCAGCTTGTGTATGTCTCACTGAGTGGTAGCAAAGCCTTCTGATTGAAACTCAGTTTACCAAAGGAACAAAAATTTGCTCATTTTGTACTGTGTAGTAAAACTCCAGGTTTAAACAATGCAAGACCAAAAATAAATTTAATCACTGTACAAAAATTTCCATCACTGGTTTTTAGGGGCACTACCAGATGACATGACAAGACTTGGCTGGATGTTGGACAGAAAGCAGATGGAACAGGTTCATTGTTTTCTGCAGTTAAAGCAAGGAAACAAGGCCTTGCTTTCTGAGAACTCCTGCTTTCTCTTCTACCTGAGGATTTTGATCAGCTCTGTGAAAAAAGAGCACAGCTGGACAATTGGAGATATTTTTGTCAATTTTCTTCTCTGAGATTGACTCTTCTTTTTTTAAGTTTAAACATGAGAGGACAGAGAATTTGTTGCTGCAGGGATTCTTTTTTGGTTTTGTTCTACCAGTGTGAACATGAAAGTGCATCATTTACATCGTGTACACATTTGGAATTTCTATGTATTCCTTTTTTTTTTTTTCTTAAATAAAATATCTGAGTAGTTCATGCCCTTCTTTCTTTTCAGTTGAAGATGTAAAACTTCTGGTGCTTCTCTCAAAAGGCTTTGAAAGATGAAAGTAGGGTTAAAAGGTATACCGGAGATGGCTGTTATTTGTAGTAAAGCATCCTATATAATAATAAGGGATGGCACCTCTTCTATGTATACCATTCTTGGCTTTGTATACTAGGAAAATGCTAATTATTTAATTGAATAGAGATTTCCAAGCATTTTCTGTTTAAAGATAGTCTTCTAAGTATCTTCAGTACTCGTATGGCTTTGTAAGTAAAGATTGCTTTAATAAGTAAAGTGATGTTAATTCATGCCCACCGAGACTCATAATTTCACTCATTATCTTCTTTCACTATCTGTGTTTTATCATGTGCCGTATACTTTATTATCTAGTCTTCAGGAGGTTAAGAGTGAGTAACAAACCTCAGTGCTCTGGAGAAACTCAAAAGAGAAAAACCAGGATAAGCACATTGGACATGATATTAGGAAAAATTTACTCACCACGAGGGTGGTGGAACACTGGCACAGGTTGCCCAGGGAGGTGGTTGGGGACCCATCCCTGGAGGCATTCAAGGTGAGGCTTGACAGGGCTTTGAGCAACCTGATCTAGTTGGGGATGTCCCTGCCCACTGCAGGGGAGTTGGACTAGATGAGCTCCAGAGGTCCCTTCCAACCCAAACCATTCTATGATTCTAGGATTATATTTTTTTTCTCTGAATATAACTTTGAATGTTGTATTGTTATTGACAGTGAAGCCTCTTTCCACTGTAAAGCATCTTTTGTTGCATTTATGTTGGTTTTAAAGTCCATTTTATATTGTTAAAGGAGTAGGAAATGTTGACATCTTATAGTCAGTTAAACTCAAGTGCTTTGTTTTGTTCTTTTTTACAAAGGTTATTGTGTGTGTTTTGTTGTAGCCTTAACCATGAAACAAAATATATTTTTAAAGTATTTTTAAAAGAGCAATATCATTGCATATTGAGTGTATATTATGATGTAGTTAACTCCTTTTTAACTTAAACCCTTTGAAATATGGAACGTGTCTCAAAGCAAAGTGAGTAAGAAAGGGTGATTATTTTGTAGGATACAATTTGTTTACACATGTTCAACAAATGTGGTAGTACTTACTAATATTAAAATTTACACTCCCTGGGACTATTCATATAGTGTCATCTGTTCCCAGATTCTGACCTATAACTACTATTGAATAAGGCTGATCATTTGGGGTACTTTGCCAGTCATAAGTAACATGACAGAAACAGGTTTGAGGAGAGGAGAGGACAAAAGACCATGAATTTATTTGGTAAGTGAAATTCAGAAGAGGAAGTAAGAATATATGAGAAGGCTTTTTAAACCCATTTGTTATAGATTCACCAGTTTGTGGCACTTCATGACATGGTTTAGACACCTGATGGTGTTGGGACAATGGTTGGACCCAATGATCTTAGAGGTCTTTCCAACATTAATGATTCTATGATTCTATCTGTATAGTCCAGTATTCTGTTTTGGACAGGAGGCACACAAGAATGTAAGGTAACTGTCAGCCTTTTTGGGGCTCTGCAAACTGTCATCAGACTGGCTGAACAAGAAGGACCTTCTTATCTCCTTTTAGCTGTTCATACCTGTCTAGGGCTTTAGATTCCATGGGATATTTTTACAATGTTTTCTACAGTTTCATTTTGCAGCCTGAGAAAAGTTTAGTTTTCTCTTGCTGTATTTAAATGTGCTGCAATGACATTGTAAATTGCTAAATTGCTGTTCTCAGTGTATGTATTTTGACCCTTTTCTCTCCTACTAGCACTATTTTACCCCCGGCACTTCTTTTCTAGATGAGGAGCTTTCCCTCACTCTCTGAAATAATTAATTCTATTGTCATCATCCTCACAGCTCATCTCCGTATCTCCTCTTACTATATTACATTTTTTTTCTAAGACTGTAAAGCAAAGCTACACATAACAGACAAGAATTCTGATACAGGCTTAGTGGCATAATGCTACATATATGCTCAATTTTTAACACCCGGTTTTTGACAGCTTGTGAGCTGACATACTCATTGGTCTATACAAATAGTACAATAGACTACTTACACAAATGAAAAACTCTGTTTCTACCTTTAAAATAGAGGTTGTCTGAATTATTCTTACAGGGGATCAACACTGGGCATCTTTAGGAGCAGATTTATTTATGAGCACAGATGGAAAGATTTGTTTGTACAGTTAAATGCTCATTACATACAAAACAGCTGCTTTTAACTGCCTAGGGTGAAAATGCTGATTGGTATACTAATAACTTATTCCAGCTGAACTCTGACCAGAAAGGTCTTTTCACTGGTAAGAATCAAATTGAGCATCTGTGAGTCCTATAGTTTAGAGCAAGAGCCCCCAGTCCTCACTGGCCTGTGGGAAATGTCACACAAGGAAAACTCTGTGGGTAACAAGAATTTTTGCACTCCCTGTTACCTTCAGGTTTAATTTTTCATTCTGTGTGTCTTCCAGCACTATTGCTGTCTCTTGCAGGCAACATGTTCCTAGAGAGCTGAACATGGAGGAGAAGCATGCTGTGAAAGTCAGGGATTTTCTCACTCCAATTCCATATAAGCATTTGCACAGCCTCTGTGTCATAAAGTGATTCTGCCTGGAAAGGTCACTTTATGCCTTGATAAATCTGAGGTGTCGATCAGAACTGCTATGTACGAGGACAAGCTGGCACTTAAAAGTTGATGCTTGTCAACACCATTCACAGGGTTCTGTGCCTTTCATGCTTATTAATCTTTTACCTGATCTGTGAGTGTGTATATATCTACATGAACAGGAAATCAGTGACAAAACTGAAAAGGTCTTTTGCATAAGAGATATTTATATATTATCTTTTAATTATTACTCATGGTTTGTATGCCCAGACTCCGGAGAGTGATGCTCACCCTTAGCAATGTACCTTGTAGCTCACATCTTCTCTCCACAAAATGTGGAGGGTGAGACATTTGATTCTCTCTTCTATTTGTCTCAGCCCTGTTGCTGACTTGGAATTTTTCCTCCATGGCTTTTCCAGATCTACTAATTTTTTGAGATTTTTCCTCTTCATAGTTTCTCTGATTTTTTTTCCTTCTCTTTCCTTCGCTCATCTTATATTCCCCAGCTAAGAAAATAAATTCTCTCCTCTTTATGCTTTCTCCTCTATGATGGACTCATCAGATGTCTTTCCTTTCTTGTGGAAGACTATTTATGTGGAAAATGTTGTGGTTTTTTATTATTCACCAGCCAGAAAGAAAGCAGCAGGAGAAGCTGAAATGTATATTTTCGTAGGCAGATCCATCAGCTTAGCCTCAGATCCTGGAGCTCTCAATCAACAAGCTTTATCTTGACAGTCACTAAGAAGTGAAAGCAGAATTGGGATGGTTTTTTGAGATGTGTTGCCAGCATGCATATTCACACTTCGTCCTCTTCTTTCTGCTCCTAATCTCTCTGTATTACTCTTTAAAACATGATAAGAGCATCTGAGAGCAGATTGTGGTGCTGTGCCTCTTAACAGCATTTGTGGCATGTGGGAAGTTCAGCTCCAACTGAAGGTCTCTGGCTTCAGTGCATAAGAATATTCATCTGTATAGTGTGACTGTGCCTATGGATAAAAAGTCTCAAAGGATATCCATTTAGTAAAAAGCAACCATCCTTTCTTTTCCACAGAGATTACAGGCAAATAGGAGTGGATCCACTAAAACCAATAGATCAGTCCTTCTGCATATGTTGTCTCTTTACTATTGGGTTATTGTCTTCAAGTAAAATACATAATCTAGCTTGGAAATCCAGGTTTTCTGTTTGTGTACCCAACAGTCAAACTAATAAAACATCCAAAAAACAAATGCAGATATATTTAAAAAAAATAAAGCAACAACGATAACAAATCAAAACCCCCAAACCTATCCAAATCAAATTCAACAAGAACTATAAATAAAAGTAATCAAATGAGTACTCATACTGGCATGCACTTCTGACTCAAAAAATACCCTGATGTCGGTTTGTTGAAGGCCCTGGTTGCAGGATCTGCTTCTTTCTGGTGAAACAAATTTGAAGCTGAAAGATTTGAATTACAAAATATGCTAATTTCAGTTAATATGTCACTCTCTTAGTTTCCAAAAAGAAGGCCTTCTCCCAAGGCCCTTATATTATATCTTATATTATATATAAGATATATAATCATTATATTCATACATAATTTATAAAAGGTAATCCAAACAACACAGAAACAGAAACCAATATGTTCTCCAAAACAAATGTTTTGAACTTTCCCAGTATAACTGAAAAGGGTCACTGAAACTAACACATTTTTTGACAAAATTACCAATGTAATTAACATTTGTGCTAGAAGTACTTTGACCAGCTATCATCCCTATCTGCATTCTATCACAGTGTTGTTACCTCCAAATTGAAGCAGGTAAATATTATGTATGCCTATTACTGAGAAGTAATCTTGTGAATCTATTTTTGCTCTTTGCTTCCATTAAAGTTTCTTTGTTATCTACTCCTGTTTGCCAGTATTATATCATGTTATGATTCAAACGTTCTCATCTTGTGTGCTTACTCCCTCCTTAGTAGCAGAACAGAGAGAGTCCTCCTTGGACACTGGCAATTGAAGAAAAGGCTTGATATTTGTGGTGCCTCAGCTTTCTCCTGTATATGATTTCCATGGGATGGAATCCCTTGCTGATCTATCTAAGGTCATCTCTGCTGTCCCCTCCTCCCCACAGATGTCAACTGTGACTTACTGCACCCCAACGTGGAACATAAGATTTGCAGAATCACTGAATCATTAAGGTTGGAAGAGACCTTTAGGATCATCAAGTCTGACCACCCACCTATCACCACCATGCCACTAAACCGTGTCCTTAAGTAAAATGGGCAGTGACCTTGGTCTGCACAGGAGGAAGTCCAAGTAAGAGCCTTTCTGCATCCCAACCCTTGGGAGTAACTCTCCCCATCAAGTGTTCTCACTGCTAGAAGTAGACACTGTCTGTGAGAACATGCTGCTAACTGCAGAAAGTGCATCAGTCAGAAAAAACTGAGCTGGAAAGACAAATCACTGAACAGGATTAGTTCTATTCTAGCTCAAACCAGGACTGCAATGCATTTGCATTCTGAGTGAACTGAAGAGATCTTATTTCCATCCTGGCTGATGCATACAAACTGTAGTGATGCTATGCCTCATGCAGAGCTCTAGTGCTGTCATTGCCTTTTCAGAAAATCATGTAAAATGACAATCTGTTATTCCCAGGATTTTTAGCAATTGTATTGTAAATAGAAATGCATATTTTTTGTAATAAAACTTTCAAAAATGAATCTAATTTCATGTCATGCAATAAATACCAAGTTTTTTTCTCTGCTTATTTCAAGGAGACAAAAAAAAAATACCCATTTTTCAGTGAACATGAAATGAGATTCAAAGTTTATGGGCTTTTGCTCATTTCCCTCCAACTTTACTAGGGACAAATATGTGATTTGGAGTGAAAATTACGACAGGATGTTTTTTCATAATCTTAAAATGAAACCTAAATTTGGTTATTGCAGGTAATGTTACTGACTCAGGAAATACATACTGTGTGAATTGAAGCCAAAATGTAAGTCACAGCATCCCTCCCTACAAACCTTCAGAGCTAACTTGCTCAATTGCTCTAGTCACAGCACAGCTGTGTGGGAATTCTTGACACCCAGGAGCACTCCATTTTCATTCCATCTTAACATTTAAGAGCAGAAATCTTTTAAGGCAGCCCTACAATACTCATTCTGAGTTAATAACCAATTCTCCTGGGGTGTGGTGCCGTGGGGAGAGAAAGAATGCAGTATTTTAGTATTGCAGTTGTAGTGCAATAAAGAGTACGCAAAAAAAAACACCCAAACCCAAAATATCTATAACATCACTTTTCCTTCTCTTGGAAATAAATAGCAGAACATACTACATTAGTCTGAGTAAAGAATAACATTAAAGGGTAGTATTATCCTGTACGTGCTGCTGGAGAGGTGACTGAAATGTCAGGATTGAAAAGCAGAGATGGAGGGAAAGTGAACAGTAGAAATTATCTATTTTGGGGTTTTTTTTTCAGATCTAAATATTGACAAACCTCACCCATTCCTGCTGGAACTGGCTTGTGATTTTAAATTTTAAAAAATACTCTTTAGGCCCTTAAAACATTAGACTAATAGATTAACATGTCAGTTAAGAAGGGAAAACAGAATGAAAAACTAGGCTTGGTTTTTGCTGTAAGTTTCAGAGCAGATTATTTTTAATTATAAAATAATGTCATCGTATTCAATTCTAACTACTGCTTGTTTCTTGTCTAAGCACTAGACTTTCTTCAAAATTTAATAGAAAATTTTATTTCTTTTTTTTTAACAGAGGTAGTAAGAAGTAAATTTCCCCATGCATTTCCTTTCCTGGGAAAGGTTGTAGAGAGAACTACATCATGTTTGTATGCACTACAAGTCATGGGCAAACCTGTACCTGTTTGCAAATAGATTCAACTTTTGATGAGTGTATAGGACTTCAGAGACCATGTCTTCACATTTATTCTTCTTTAATGAAAGCCTAAAAGTCTAATTCCTTGAATGTCTTACATTTTTTCTCTAGAAGTTGCAGTTGGCAACTGCTTTCTTTAGAAAGCTATTAAAAAAGGACCACTCAGATTAACAGCTATCTCTTTTTCAGCAGTGCAAGAATAGCTTGGCAAGAGCCTTGATTTTCTAGTAAGTAGCACAAAGGGTTGCACAGTGACTGAAATTTAAGTCCTTGGCTTTTAATACTTTTTTTTTTTCAAATCTGCTTTCACAGATCTGCATTGACAAAGCTAATTTAAGAGATGGATGCTTCAGTAAGAATAGTTCCTTGTGCTCAGTACTCAAAGCATTGGTACTATATTGGGTAAAGCCTGACAGGTCTATAAAATTCTGTACATAGAAGAAGAAAAAATAAGTTGGGCTAAATGTTATGATGTATGTGTTTATGTTTGTGTACTTAAGGTAATGTTGTACATACTTGGAAACTAAAAAATGAGTCATTATTTTAGTCTTTCTTTTTAGCCGCCAAAATTTGAGAATGAGGTTGATACTTTATATTCTTTTTTGGGGTTGGGTTCTTCTTTTTGGTTGGTTTTGTTGTGTTTTTTTTTCTTAATGTTTATTCACCAGCAAACGCAGAATGGCATTAATTTAAGGAAGGTCAGTTTTCACACATCATTCTGAAACATGGTGTTAAGCACATCAAGATCCATTGCTGAATGAGGATCATTTGTAGTAATTGCTGCTATTCTTTCATTATTTTAATATTTAGTAATGGTCAAATATTCCAGACTCTGAAAGCATTTTAAAATAGAATTCACATGATATATTCTCCAAACTTCTTTAAAATACAAGACAATCTCAGGAGACTCAACCTTCTTACTTATTTTTTTAAGCATATTTTCAGTGACAAGCTTCGATTTATTTTTCTTAACCTCTTTGTGATACGCGGCAACCTGATTAAAGTCTATTGCCTTTGCTTTAGAGATAATAGGTTTCACTTAAGAGAAAGCATGCCCTCTTCCAAAAGGCTATGAAGAGAAAAAGTGCTCTGGAGTACTAGATATTGATGTCTTAGGTGGAAAAATACCATATGTTATTTTCCGAAATCAAATCTTCATCCACAAATCTGGCAGATAGATATTCTAAATACCTAAAACCAACAGGACTTTGTGTTTGTTAACCACATGCAATCTCAAGCCATCCATTTCAATAAGGATTGAGTGTTGAGTGTTAGTGAAGCATTGAACTTCAAAGTAACTTGCTTGAAGAGCTTTTATAGAGGCTTCAGAGAAAACACAGAGACAGATTTTAGTTAGATTTTGTAATGTAACAGGTTATTAGTGAAGTCCTCCAAAGGACTATGCTGAAATCTCTGATGTCCATTTATGATCTGAAAGAAATGTGAATAGTTTGCTGATGGCATAGGATTAATTCAGAACAGTCAAATGTCCTGTTCCAGCTGAACAGAGGTGGCTTTTACTGTTCCTCTTTGCAGCATATACCAGGAGCAAGGATGAAGATGTGACCCAGAGAGATGCTCAGACATTCAAGCACGACACGCATGACTGAACCTCAGTGAACCTCACTGTGGAAACACACATGCACCCCAGTCCCACCAGTTGCTGGCACTCAGACATATGAGTCTGGCACTGAGGCATCTTCCTCCCTCCCCAGGCAGGAAGTGAGGTTGCCCAGGAATCAGACATAACAAGAAAACATGGAGGATGCATGGCAGCAACGAGGTGTAGGGCTCAGATAGACAAGCATGTTGACCTGTGCTTACCCACATGACACTAGCCTCTCTCATGCCTCTTCTCTATTTACTGTTGCTGGGACAGCTGAACCTCAGGTGACCCAAGAGATATCCCAGACCATAGCATGTCGTGCCCAGCATATAAAGCTGGGGGAGGGAGAAGGAAGGGGAGGAAATTCGGAGTGATGATGTTTGTCTTGCCAAGTCTCTATTACACGTGCTGGAGCTCTGCTGTCCTGGAGATGGCTGAGCACCTGCCATGGGAAGTGGGGAATGAGTTTCTTGATTTGCTTTAGTCATGTGCATGGCTTTTGCTTTCCCTATTAAACTGTCTTTATCTCAAGTTTTCTCACTTTACTGTTCCAATTCTCTACCCTCTCTCACCAGGAAGGAGTGAGCAAGTGTCTGGAGGAGACTGAGTTATTGTTTGGGGTGAAACCAGGACAGTGCTATTATGGGAGCTACCACTACGTCAGAATTTGGACAACCTGCTTGCAGGGGCTGCTTGTGATCTGGGCTACAAGAGAACATCTGTGTTCTGTGGGTGTTCTGAAGTACAAGGATTTTTACAGATCTCTTGCTATGGTATGAGAAGGAAGATATTGCCATGCTGGGCAGCACTGGAGATACACTAGAATAATATAAGATCAATTGATATTTGTTAGCTAGGTGACCAAGAAAACAAAACCTAATTTTCAAGTGACACACACTATAATCAACCTGACTGCCTGAAGTCGGTGACTTCCCATCACTCCTTCATCTGCTACCTCCAGTCTAAATAAAAAGCCAAAATAAACCAGTGGAAGATGGTTAATAATTTCATTGTTTTCACCAACAATGGACTAAAATGATCTGGTTTAATAAGGAAAAGAGGCTTTCCTAACTGCAGCTGGGACTGTGTAGAGTTAAAGCTCTCTGTATTTTAATTCATCATTTTTAATCAAATATAAAACAAAGCTTGACTGGTCTGGATTTAGTTGTCCTTAAGGGGGCAAGAAGAGATAAGCTGCTTCTGTTTGATATTTCCTATCCTTCAGTACAACTTTCAGACTGAGGATAGCACCACGAGAATATATCCGTCCCTATTTATTCAGCCTTTTTGCCCAGGAAGCTAACAAAGTAAAAAAATATTCATCACCAAGAATGAACCCTGACAATAAAATGCAGAAATTAATGTGGGCATGCTGTGAGGGGATTGCCACTCTGTCCCAAGCCTGGTGCATTCATGCGGTTATTGTCACCCCCATGCACGACCAAGCACTTGGTCTTGTTAAGCCTCATCCCATTGGCCTTTGCCACTGATCCAGCCTGGCCAGATCACTCAACCTTCAGGCAGATCAACACTCTTGCCAAGCTTGTGATCAGTCACTAACTGGATTTAATCCCATTCACCACAACTCTCTGGACTTGGCCATCCAGCCAGTTTTTTACCCAGCACAGTGTACACCCATCCAAGCTGTGAGCAGCCAGTTTCTCCAGGAGAATGCTGTGGGAAACAAGTTTCAAAAGCTTTACTAAAGTCTAGGTAGACAACATCCACAGCTTTTCCCTTGTCTACTAAGTGAATCACGTTGTCATCAAAGGTGACCTACTTTTGAAGTTTTAATTCTCTGTGTACGTCCTATATAAGTTCTTTGGAAAAGGAAATCTCTGTGGGTTTGTAGCTGCCATGATGCAGCTATTTAGAAAATGAAGCCACAGACTTGTCCGTGGTTCTCTAGATTCAACTGAATAATTACCAGTTTTTGTGATAAAAGCTGGTTTAAAATACTAGACTCTGAATCTCCTTCAGTAATATTATAGGAAACATCTCCCAGGTCCACTATGGAGGTGGAAAATATTGTGTCTGCATTCGGCTTTGGGTCAAGGTTTTAGTCTGACTTTCTCTTGCCTTTCAGGAGGATGTTAGCTGACATTAAGCAAACTTGAATTTGACCAAGGGGTTATAAAATCATTTCAGGTTGCTACTCAGCTTCCACAGAGGTAACTGATGAGGTAAAAAAGGACTTTGACAAGGGGTTTCAATTTTGCACAGAAGAAATATCTAGTATTGTTTTATTCTAGTGTTAGCACAAATAGAAATTTTGTGATTTATTTTTAATTGTATGGACTCATGCCAGATACCTGACTGTCATAAATTATTTTTCCAAATGAAAAGAAGAAGCAAGTCCCAAATGTTGCTGGCAGCTTAAGCTGAAAAAAAAAGAAAACTAATTAAGCTCAGATTAAAATAATTTTCCATTCCAGGAAAATTTGAGAATTCAAAGATTGTTTTGTGGTTTTTTGAGGTTTTTTGTTTGTTTGTTTTTGTTTGGGTTTTTTTTTCTTATAGCAAGACTCCATAATCTAAAAATAAATAACTGATTTTCCAGCAGTGGGAAAAATGTTGTTATATCTATATGTTCTCTTGGTAATTTATAAATGCAGGTTATTTATCTGGAGTTAAATTGACTTATTTTACTTCAATACTGTATTCAAATTCATTATGTCTTCTAAGGAGCAGCTGAAGAACCTGGGGTTGTATAGCCAGGAGTAAAGGAGGCTCAGGGGGGACCTTCTGCCTCTCTACAACTCTCTGAAAGAGGGATTGGAAGGGTGGTCTCTTCTTCCAGGTAACAAGTGATAGGATGAGAGGAAATGGCCTAAAGTTTCACCAGGGGAGGTTCGGGTTGGACATTAGGAACACTTCAATATGATTAGATCTAAATGCAGTCCAATGCATTCTTCTTTCCACCTTGGCCTTCACCAAAATTGCTCACTAGTATTAAACACAAGACAAAGCAGAGGAGTCACTAGTGGATGTGTTTTTTCCCATGTAAATTTTCATGTTCCTGTGCTAAATGCAAAGTCTCAGTTTCTGAGACATCTGACTTCACTTAATTACCTGAAGTTTTTTCATCAACTAGCAAGGCAAACAAAATGAAGCTTTTCCCAAACTCCTGGGCTTGTCAGAATGCTAAAGTAGCTTTTAAATTAAGATAGCAGATGAGAATTTACCTTTTGATCTTTGAAACCACTCATCATTACAAAGAAAAGGAAGTTCCAAGTGAGGGAAACAGTTTATTTCTTTATCAAGGTGCTTAGATCCGCCAAACAGCACCACTCACGTCAAGTAGAGCTTTTAAATTAAGCTCACTAAACAAATACTAAATTTTTCTATGCAAGTATTTGTATTCAGAGAGCAGCACTTTTTTTGCCTTTCTTGAACATTGATTAATATCATAGGCATCTTTACATGCAATGATTTAGGAAAGTCATTAAGCTTGATTATTAAGTCTGGGAGCAGCACACAGAGCCACAGAGGTTATTGCTTCTTCTCCGGGGACTTCTGGTGGCTGCTGAGGGTGAGAGCTTGCTTCTGCAATGTCCTGAGCAAGAGAAAATCCTTGCTCATTGCTGGCTGGATAGGAAGATCCTGCACCTTCTCCACTGAAGGCAGCAGAACACAGTGAGGAGCCATGTGTTGTGGCCAATATGAGCTGGAAACACGAAGTGGCCTTAGCCCGTCACAGCCCTTGACCAGAAAGAGCTCCTGAGGGAGGATGTAGATGTCCATGTCTTTGCTGCAGGGTGTGCTGACTGGCCTCACTGAGAAGAGGGCTTGCTGTATCTGTGGGAGACGTCTTCTAGACAAGGTGCTGAGGCACCAGGTGAAGGAGCTGCAAGAAGTGGCCATCAGTGGGAAGGGTGAACAAGGAGATGAACAGGGTCTTTGCAGAAACACAACAAGGTCAGGAACCTGAACTGTGTATTGCTAAGAAGGAGGAAAGCAGGGGACAGCTGACATGTAAATCTCCTCTACCTCGGGTTCTGCACTAGGTACTGCCAGTAGAGGGACCTTGAGTACATCAGGAGCGACACCCGGGGTCTGGGGATGAAAGTCAAGGCTGTTGAGGTTGTCTCTTTCATCCTGCTGGTGCACGCAAAGGATATGAGGAGGAGCAAGTTGATCCTGCTACTTGATGCATGCTTTTGCTCCCCCAACAGAGTTTTGGAGGATGTACTGCCCCTGACAGATGAATAGATGTACACCTATTTTTTCACCTTTCTCCTTAATAGATATTGCACTAGAAATCTTGATCTAGATATGGAATTATATTAGTACTGAAAATTCTGCCAGCACACTCATTCATGACAGATATTGAGGAACAGACGACACACTTTTTCTGGGATGTTTTTCCCAGATATATAATATGCTTCAGCAATTGTAAATGACTATATTAAACATTTTTCCTATTAAAATTAACCTACATTGCAGGATTTTTTAATTGCCTTTTCTTATTCACATGTCTTCGGTTAAGATTGACATTTGTCAGCAAAGTGGACTTGGGAATAAATATTTAGGAATTGTTTGCTCATATTTCCACATAATTTTAAAAAATTTATTTGTTCATGCTTGCATGACAAAGTACTGAGTTCAAACATGGAAATTCACTTCTTTGAAAAGTAGCATAGATTAAAATATATTTCCAGAAGGATTGTGCTTAAAAATAAAATAGAATTCAAATAAAAAATAAAATGGAACTAAAAATAAAGTAAAATATAAAACCCCAACTAAAATACAAATAAAATAAAATAAAACAAACTCTTCATCCAGATTGGTGGCTTGTATGCTACTTTCTCTCTAGTCTTCTCTTAGTTGGAAATTTGTTCTCGCATGCTCTAGACTTCTTAAATCCTTCCTTCATTCCAGAAGTGTCAAAACAAATACAATCAAAACCTGCTAATCCTCATTGTTTACTACCTACTCTTCCTTTTCTCTTACAAATAACTCTCAAGGTATCAATACGTGTTTGTGAATTTTAAAACTCTAGTGCCTCCACTTGAAAGTAACAATTCTTCATTAGGAAAATTTTCATCTTTTCTTGGTTTTCTTCAGGAGTTTGAAACTTTGTCTGATTATAAATGTTAGGATATTCTTTAGGGACAATAAATACCTTTAGTGAACAATACACAATCATTCCATTCCAGTAGTACTTCATGATCTTAACTCAGCCCAAAAATGCTATTCAGAATAAGAAGAAATAAAATAATGAAAAATACTAGATATTTATTTTCCTCACAAATATTTTCTTTCTGGAAAATAACAACAAAAAGGAATCACAGCTACCATATTAGCCTTCCTTACCTTTAAACATAGACAGTTCTTTCCCCTAGATGACAAAAGAAGACTGTGGTGTCTTATCAGATGTGATGTTGATCTTCTCCAAGAAGTTCAAGTAGAGAATTTGAAAAATGTGGTGTGGTAAGTGCAATTCTTCAGGGTTGGCCACAGCTATAAAGTGTGTCTTTTCCATTAGTTAAGGAACTGTTTTATTTCTGTCCAGGGGAAGTATTCCCAGAAGAGCAGCACTTGTGAAAGGATGAAGCTGTGATATTTCAAATGGCTGCTTCTGGGGAAGCAATTCTGCCTCAGTGCTGTCATGTTCATCCCAAATCACCTCTTCTCTCAAGTAATACCCAATGCTCAAGTAAAGAAAGAAATATAAAGAAATAAAGAAACAGATAAATTTAAAAAATAAGTTGAAAAGCTTCAAACAAATGAACAAAAAAATCTAGACAGTTAAATAAATGTTAGATAACAAATAAATAAATTAAAACTGATAAGAAAACCAATAGATATGCCATTGTGGTCTAATAGTAATTAGATGACTACTTAAATACTAGTTTATTTATTTATGTATGTATTAGAAAGAACGAATCTGTTTCATGATTTTTTTCCACTGATTTTTTTCATCTTTTCTGTAAAAAATTTGGCTTCTTTCTTTCTTTCCCCCTGCCTACCCCAGACATTGTCCTGGATGGAAGCTGATGAGTTGCAGTTCCACTCAGACTATCTCTTTCCAAAAGGTTTGTGGACATTTATTGTTTTTTAAAGTATTTACTTTATTTCAGGAAAAAAAAAAAAAGAACAACAAAATAAAGAACAAAAAAAACTAACAAGAAGATAAACCTCCCATAAAAATTATCAAGTATGTTGTGATAAAATACCTACAAGTGACAGAAAGAAGGCAACTAAGAAATAGTAATCTAAATATCACATCTGTTATCAGTGTAATTAAAATGCTACAACTTTGTGAACATCTACAAGTTCATTATGAATAATAAATTAGATAGAACACAGAGTAAATACTTCTCATGGTAAAAGATTAATGCTATCATTTAAAGTGTGGGTAGCAAAATGTTATATAAACTAGACATAGTGTGCTAATTATGGAATCACAGAAGCTTTTCACTTACCACCTTTACATTTCAGAGCTAATCCCAGAAAACAGAAGCAGGAAAATGGTGTCTCAACACCATACTGTTACATATTTATTTCTGGTATAGAATTTCTGCCAGTCTTGGAGGTAAGACCCTGAATTAGTGTTAGGCAAGAGAGACAAAGTCTATTTTACCTGCCCTCCAAGTTATCCTGCACAATATTGCAGACAGGAGAGAACCTGCTTGTTCAATATATAATCTGAATTTGTTTTGTTGGTTTAATTTTACCAATGGAAATTGCTTCCAGTGTTTGTTGTCTAGAACTAATTCGGTGGTTTACTAGAACATATGCTTCATTCTTAATCTTGTTTTCCACAGAGGTAAACAAACTCAAACGAATTGCTGTGTGCAGATACACTTTTAGATGCTTGCTATCCAGGAGGAATCTCAGGTCTTGGAGTATGTTTCCCTTCAAAGTAAAAGTGCCAATTGTATTTAATTAGTAGTGGCAGATGGTCAAGATAAAGTTTGCAGTAAACACTTTGACTATGAACCCACAGATTCTGTTTCCACAGCAGTGCCTCCATTAGCCTTCTAACAGAGATTTTTGTACTTGCTAAAACTTTCGACTTCCATACACACCTACTTAATCCTTTTAACTTTCACACATACTTTTCATTTCCCTTCTCCTTAATTATCAGACTCAGTTATATTTAAACAAGGATTTTTGTTTGTTTGTTTGTTTGTTTTGTTTTTTAAACTGCCGTAAGAACAACTGAAAGTTATTTAAAGTTTATTGAACTGTGAAGCATGACAGTTTGCTGTCACTGCATAACAAATTCTGTCCTAAGATTACTCTTTTCTAACATAGTTTTGGTCTATTCTCCCACATGACTAGCAATAGTACAAAAGGAAATGGCTTCAAGTTATACCAGGGGAGTTTCAGGCTGAATATTAGGAAAAATTTCTTCACTGAAAGAGTGCTTAGGCATTGGAACGGGCTACCCAGGGAAGTGGTGGAGTCACCATCCATGGAGGGGTTCAAAAATGTGCAGATGTGGCACTTGGTAACATGTCTTAGTGGCACCACCTTGTAGCTGGGACACAGAGGAGAGGTTTGACAACATAGCCTCATGTAAGCATCCAGCACTTTGATTTGCTCTCTTTTTTGCAAGTTGTAAGTCTGGAAAGCATCTGCACAGATCAATTTGAATTGGAATCTTATAATCTACTTTCTTATTTATTCATCTATTCATTGTAATCCCTCAGAAGACGGAGATTACATCATTTTCAAGAATACAGGAAATGGTTTAAAGACTGCTGACTTGTCTGTCTAAATTTTTGCTACCTCATTTTAGTGTCAGAATGCTGGTTTGTTTTTTTCCTCTTTATTTTTTCATTTATTTCACAAGACTGGCCTAGTTTAAGAAGTTCTAGAAAGGAAGGCCTTCTCGTGTGACTCATTTTAGTGAAGATCAATTAGTACTGAAAAGATTAGCAAACCTTTATACCTAAGCGTTGCCTTATCTTCATGTTCATATCCTGTAAGAATCAGGGACAGAGCAGAGAAGTGGCCTCACAAACATCACTTTTTATAAATATATATCTATATAATTAGAAATTCTTTAGACAGGAATCATGCATGTATATAAATAATTCAGTTGATGGAACTTTAAAATTAAATGCTTGATTAAATGTTAACTGAGAAGATTGTGCAGCCAGACCTGTTCTGGTAAATGAAAGAATGAAAAAAGCTTACTACATATGAAAATCTCTAATCATCAGAGTTCAGAACTCTCTGAAAGGTTCCTTGGATAGTTCACTTGTGGAGGTTTAGTGTTTAACACCTAATATACTTATTGAAAGCCATTTGACATTACATGAGGTTCTGATTTAGCAGAATGACACAAAACAAACCATGCCTGGTAGATTTCTGGCTCCTTCCACTGACCTCATGAGTAGCTCTGACTACTGCCACATAACAATCAGCTGGTGCCCCAAGGAACGTCACAGCTGATTTCTGTATAGAGCCACTTAGGGAACTTGAGTGGCAAAAAGCTTCTAAAACTTAGTATTATGTTAAAAGTTTGCAATATTCAACATTTGAAAGGATCTTCTAAAGATGGAGGTCACTAATGGAATATCACAGGTCCTAAGGTGACAGAGAGCAATTTCCTCTTCCTTAATAGGCTGATAAAAGGAACTTAACAGCCATAAAATGTAAGTGGTGCAAAACCGGACAAAGGAGAGAAGGTAACAGGAAGCATTATAAGAAAAACAGCTCTAATTTCAGCAATGTTCTGTTGTGGCCAGAACAGATGGAAAACATCCCTAAATACATAGGCTTTGTGATTAAATGTGGGAAAGTGTAAGGTAGGAAAATTTAGAAGGCAAATTTCAAGAAATGAATTATAGTAAAAATTTCCCATGCAGTATAAAATGTTTAGAAAAGCTTAAAGAGTTTCTAAAGTGATAATGTGTAAATCATGTAGCTATTGTCAACAATAGGTGCAGTGTTTGTATCTTGCACCAACAGCAATTGAGTAATTATTTGTGGATATACATAAGGGTATGGAAATAGCTGAAAATGCATTGCCATCAGAATTGAAGGTTGGGATTTCTGTGAAGTTTTAAATAACTAATATAGAATATTGTATTTGAACTACAAATAAAAGCTGCTGAATTTTCTTTGGACAATGTAAACATTAATTCACTACCAATCATTTTTTAGCTCCACAAATAAAATTTACCATTTTGCTTGTAACAAAAGTTTGAGTTCTAACAAAATTTTGACAGTAATCACAGGCACGTGCATGGAAAAACCTGGGAATGTAAACTAGGAAGAAAAACATCTCACTGCTCCAGTCAATGCACTTCTAAGGGATTTTTGAAGAATTTGCAATGTCAAATCATTAACAGTTTGATAGATGATAAATGTTAAACTAGGAATAAATAATTCCCCCATGAAGCCACAGCTGGGGAAACCATCAGTAAGGGTCTTTCTGTCTGAAATTCTCTGACCAAATATTTTCACTTTGCAAGTTACAAAAAAGAAAAAAAGAACAAACAAACTCTTTTTAATTTTTTTTTCCTCCTTATTGTTTAAACAAAGTCTCCACTTGGTGAGAGATTTACATTTTATCCTTAATCAAATGTACAAGAAGCAGTCTGCTTCACCTAATGACAGGGAGGGAATGGGGATTTGAACAGGATTTAAAGTGGTGAAAAGCATGAAGAGATTAATGGTTGGAAAAAACAAAGCAGGAAGGATTCCTGGAAGATGTGGGTTTAATGAATTATTTGAAAGAGGAGAGAGAGGGTACTTGGCAAAAAGATACAGAACTGAATGCTCACTGTGCATTTAGCATTAGGAGAATAATAGCATAGAAGGGCTTTAAAAATCTAATGAAGAAATACATAATCCCAAAGTATGAGAATTTAGAGCTGAAATGTACTTTGTCTACCAAATGGGAATATATGTAGAAAGACTATTAAGTAATACGGGTAAAAAAAGTACTGTCTACAAAGACTTCACTGCTTTTATTAGCTCATGAGCACAAAGTGGAGTCATATTTTATGGACCAGAAGTGACAACAAGTGTATCAAAGAATATTTCTTAGATTATTTAATGTGGTATAGTCACTGCTGCTTCCTGAACCCTAGTATTTTATACAGATTTGGTATCAACAATTTCATTTCATCTCATTTTTTCAGGGGAGAGGGGAGGAGTAATAAACATTTGATGAAATTAACATCTCAATGACATTGTTAATTATTTTCAATTATTTCATTGTTTTATAAATCATGTGGCTGAAATGTGCCAGAGAAGCAAGATGTTAAAGTATTATATTTATCACACAAGTTCTTCCAAATGGCATGTCACTGGGCTCATGTATGACTCTATGTTGGACTAGAAATTTCTGTTTCTTTAGGCAGCAACTATGGCTTTTGAGTGTTTGCTTATTTTACACCCCCTCAAAAAAGGCCCATGCTCTTTTTTTGTGTTATCAGATGCTTTCAGTAATATTGCTATATGATGTGTATACAAAAGGAGAGGAAGGAGGGGTAGGTGAGAACTACTGTGACCTTAATAAATTTGGTTTTCCTAATATAAAAGCCTAGTAGAATTGATAGAAGGCAAACAGGTATAACTTAAACTAGCCTTATGATCTTTTCGAGTTTACTTTGGGCTTTTTTTCAGGAAAACCTCATCGAAGCTTAGTGTTTTCCATTTTATATTTTTGCACGTAACTAGTTTTTACTAGATGTCACAAATTGTCATGTAACTGTGAATTTATTTCAGTTAAACTGATTTTGTACTTAGACATGTTGTATTTTTCCAAATGTATGCTTCTAAACTACAGACTCAGTATTATTCACAAGGAAATATAATTTTTTTTGTATTTCATTGTTTTTTTCAACTGACTGTTGTTGTTTGATTCAGGCTTATATCCATGACATTTTGCATTAGTCACAGTCACATGGCTGTTAAATGGTGTCACAACAGATTAAAATTACCTCAGGCTAGCACTAACAATGATTTTCCATCAGCCTTGGATATTTAGACTTCTTTTACAATGAAATGCACTTCCTCAGCTTACAATGCTTAAGTCATACAGAAGATTTCACACTTTGTCTGCAGAGGAAAAGAAGTACATTTCATTGCATCTGCTATCTTGAATAATTTGGTGGTATTGTTACCAATGATCCATTACAAAAGAAAACTGCTATACTTTTACTATAATTGTAATGAGATGAGAACTTAGAACAAACAGAAATTTTTCTGATCCTGATGTAGAAATATCTTCATGACCACTGAGCAGTCAGGCTCCTTGTGAACTCTACCATGCTCACCGATGAAAAGCAGATGGGAAAATACCCTTTTAAATTAGCCTCTTCAGAGATGCTCTCTTACATCAGAAATTCATCTTATTGCTAAACAAAGAGGTTATTTATGAAAGAATTCTTTTCAATTTAAGGGTATTTTTGGTTTTGTGGTTAGGGTTTTTTTCCCTTTTTTTTTTCTTTTCCAAGTTTCCGTGCAGTTTCCTCAGAAGCTATAAAAATGTGCTATTAAAATGAACTTTTTGCTGTGCCACCAGATAAATCCAGTCTTTGCCAGTCTTCTATGGGTATACAAGATGCTGTGTTAGACTTTCAGCTGTGGTTGGAAAGGCACATCCCTCCATAAGGGTCCTCAGCCCACCTTTTTCTGAACAGGTCCTTAATGGGGCAGGTTGCTATGTACTATGTAAAACTTCTTAGTAAGATATTGCCACTCGCAGCATGATGTGTAATGACTGGCAGTCCTTTGGTTCAAGGCTGATGCCATGAGAAAAAAAGTTGTTAAAAACAGAATGTACTCTAAAGTCAGTTTTAATTGTTAGATTTTTTTTTTTAACCTATTAGTAATGCAGAAGACATCAGCCAGAAAGCTGACAAGGTGGGACATCAAGACTAAGCAACAGGTATGTGCGGATANCCCAAGTGATTTTCAGACTGTGCCTGATGTGCGGATATAAAAAGTTATGAAATCATACATCTCTCTCAGGTGGAAAATTGCTCATTTTTAAACAGAAATTAAATTTTGTCCTGTAATGAACTGGATTTACCAAACTACAGACACTGGAATTACCAGGTTCAGTGTCACAAAGCAAAGAGAGAAGGAGAGAGTGACTTTGAGAGGCAGAGGAGGAGGTCAAGATGCAACAGTCAGTGGCAATAAAGACATTTACCTGTATTGTGGGAAATGTAGTTTTGAATACTTCTTTTGCCCTACTGCCATGTTATTGTTGTTCTCAGCTGATTAGTTTCAGACTTGATTCCAAGCTGTATAAATAATTAATTACAGGCAGAAGAAATTAAAGAGAGACTTGAATCTTGTATTTTAATATGAATGTGAAGGTGTCAAGCTAACAGAGATACAGAAGGTGGTCTTCATCTGTCTTTTAGAAACTTTTTGGAAAGGTTTTTCTAATGAATAGGAACTTAAAGATAAATTTTGCTTATTTAGAAGGACAAGAAAGCATTTCCTACACATACTTATGTCTAAGTGACATTATCTTTTAAATCTTAATGCAAGTGATTAGCTTTGCTTGAGGAAAATGTATTTCCTTCCACTTTGACTTGCAATCCTGTCACTGAATATTAGCTGGTTTTCACTCAAGGTATGTATGTAAGTATTCCTGAACTCACCATTGTAAGCAGAAATTTGGGTTGGACAGATGGTGAATGATAAACATCAGATTTCCACCCTGAACAAGTGCATCACCATTCATCTCCACTGCTTTACAAAAACAGGCATAATTCCACCTCCCAAACTTGATTTGAGAAAGGAAAAGGAAACGGGAGCCTCAGCAGCAAATTTCTTTCTGACATTAATTTGTTATTTATCACGATATCCACTGAAAGCTAATTTTATTCTGTTCTATAGCGTAGTTCTCCTCAATTCCTTTTTGTTTAGTAGTTGTGTTTTCTTGCTCAGTAAGACAGCTGTATTTCATTTTCTATTGTCAGAAAATACTACTCTCTTGCATCATTACATTGTAATGGAAAAGCAATTTGCTTCCTCAGTAAGTGGAGGACTGCCTTTATTGACAGAAAGGGGGGAAAAAAAAGAGAAAAAAGTGAATTAAAGCTTAAAGCAAGTATCAATGCATTGCACATTGCATCGTAAGCATGAAGGGTGAGATAATATCTGTACTGTGACATTGTGCAAGTCATAGTGAAAGCTAATTGCAGTGTGATTTCCTTGATAAGACAGCACACTGAAAATTGTTGGAAAGGAGACTAATTTTAGGGTATTAAAATTCTGATGTTACTATTAAAATTGTCATTTTGATGTTTAATGGCAAGATTTAGCAATTTACTAGTAGCACTATTCTGTAATGCTATTAGATACTTTGGTATCAACGATGGCATTCCATTAACATTATGTAAATCACATTGTGACAGTTTCTGACAACACATGATAGCTAATAATGATGGAACTTTATGGATTTTTTTCTCCCCATTCTGTCTCAAAACCAGCCAGTTTTGACACCAGATGAGAAAATGTCTACTGAGACTTTCTTTCTCTGCAACATGTTTTTTTAAGTAGCATTAAAATTTATGTTAGAGTCAGATGATTGGAATTTTAAGTGGAAAGATACTTTCTTTTATTTACAGTGGGCACATGCAGTTTGTCTTAATAATCTCTAGTATCTTCCCAGGCAAGTAGGCTTATAGAAAAAAAGCAGTGATATTTACCTTACCTGAAGTGTTAGAATATGATTATGAAATTGTTAGCAGAACAATATGGCATGTTGTATAACTGTGTGTTATGATACTGCAATATCATTTGCATCCACACATTTTAATAGATATGAGACTTAACTGGACCTACAAAGGAATGTGCAGTTGACTGTTGAGTACAGGGTGTGTTATTCATAAATAAGAGCCTAAGTTTTAAGCCTCATAGAGGTTTTGATTAAATAATGACTGTCTCCAGACATCAGTGACAGTCTGAAGATCCTTGAGGGTCATAGGATTATAGAATCATGTTTATGGATGCAACAATCATAAGTAATGCTGATAATTATAGTTAGCAATAGGACAGTTTTCCATAGGAAAAAAAAAAATCTAATTTTATTACTAACTAGACCTAGTGAAAAAGACTCTGTCTCTGCTGTCATTTTTATATATGTATGCACATACATGTCCACTAGCTTTTTAAATGTCTGTACTGAACTGTATTCATTTATATGTAAATTTTATACATATTTAATGTGTAATTACAGTTTGTTTGGCTTTAACTACTAGCTGCTATTCTTATTCTACATGGAAATTTCTGCATATAGGTTTTGATAATATGAATACAAACAGCTCTTTAAAAATCTACCTGTAAGGTATAATCCCTACCTACTTAACCATCTTCGTAGGATACTGATTTTTCTTACCCATTACAAAATGTAAATGCTACTGCATACTTCCCTATATCTCTAAAGATAGCAATAATATTAGATAACCTACGTGCATAGTACTTACATTGGATCTGTTTTGAAAAAAATGGATTTATTTTTTAACTTACAAAATATTCAGTCTGCAAAACTTGTTATACTTTTTGTTTAAAAGGCTGTTTTAATAAGGAAAAAATGTCTCAAGGTGTGCAAGGTGATAGGTATATGGCATTTCATTAACGCTAATTATAAGTAATAGAGGTTTTACTTACATGACATGCAATTAATTTACTTATATGTGTTGTGCTGAAAAAAATAATAATCCAGGGATAGTCTACTATATGTTTTTCTATGTTCTTGCTGTTATGTGCAAATAATCATATCAAATTTTTCATATCCTCCTTGATAGGAAGTGTTTCCTATGGCTTATCTTGAATATCTGTTGTTACAGATTGAACATGTCACAGTTTGCCCAGGAGAAACAGAATAGTCTGTACTATTTTCCACAGGCCTTTTATGGTCATTTCCATAACTCAGTTCTTGATTCTCCAACATTATTTTTCTCTTACTCTCTCCAAAATTTTAGTCAATATAAGTCCTTGAAATATCTATTTCCTTGGATTTTTTTCTTAATGTAACTTAAAAATACTATTGCATTGAACAAGGAATATGTAAAGGTATCAGAAACAGTTAAATGTAATAAACTATACAGGGAATTCTCTATTAAACGTAGACTACGAATTTCTGTGTTCAAGTCAACATCTCTGCACTTTCCATGGATGTTACAGTGTTTTGCATTAAAGCTCCCAGAAGCCAACTGCAGTGATCATGAACTGTGATGATCCTTTCCACACAATACATTTTATGACGTAACAGATTGATTTTACAGGTGCTTTCATCTGAATCACACCTTTGTAACTTCACAGAGTGTTGCATTATAGCAATTTCTGGGCACATTAAAGAGAATCACAGATTGGTAGGATAATTGAGGTTGGAGGGCACATCTAGTCCAATCCTACTGCTCAGGCAGGGTCAACTACAGCAGGTTACCAAGACCGTGGGCCAGGCAGATTGTTAATATCTTCACAGATTGAAGATAATCAAATGCTATTCCAGTGTCTGACCACCCTCAGAGTAGAAAAAGTGTTTTCTTATGCTCACATGGAATTTCCTGGCTTCCAATTTGTACCCATTACCTCTTTTCCTGCTGCTGACAACCAATGACAAGTGTGGCTCCATCTTTTTATTATCACCTTCCCATTAAGTGTTTATACAGATTGATAAGACTTCCATGAATCTTCTCTCCTCTAGACTTAACAGTCCCAGATCACATGGCCATTGCTCACAGGAGAGACACTCCAGTCCTTTAGTCACTTTTTTGATGAATTAGCTCCAGTAACTCCATATCTCTTATCTACTGGTGAGCCTGGCATTCCATAGGTGTCTTTACAATGCTGAATAGAAGGGAAAGATCACTCCCTAAACCTGCTGTTCACTTCCTATTCAGCCTGTCAACCACTAGGATCCCCAGATCCTCCTCTGCAAAGCTGTTTTAAAACCATGTGCTCACCAACCTGTACAAGTACCTGCAGTTATTCCACCACAAGTGTAAGATTTCGTGTTTCCCTGCGTTGAATTTTATGAGGTTGATGTTGTCCCATTTCTCCAGCCTGCCCAGGTCTCTCTGGCAGCACATCCATATTGTGTAACAGATGCTTCTGTTAGTTTTGTGTCATCCACAAACTGGCTGAAGGTACATTCACCCCCATCATCAAGATCATTAATATAGATGTTGAACAGTTTTATCCCAGGAGTGACCACCAGGGACTGGCCTCCAGTTGGACTTCTTGCCATTCAAGACAACTCTTAGAGATGGGCAGCTCAGATATTTTTCAGCCCAAATCACTGCACGCTTATCTAGCCCATACATCATAGTTTCCCTATAAAGCTGTTGTGAAAGACAGTGTAGGCACATTCTTAAAGGATCTGTAGTGGGAAAATATGAAGATTTATGTTTTGGAGAAAGATCTGCAGGTCACGCATTAATGTCTATGACAAAAGGTCATACTTAATGTGGAGTAATGTCATTTGCAATTCTACTGTTAAATCCATTAATTTCAGCTTAGGTCTTTAGAGGGCCTGCTTTCCATGAAGCTTAATTTGTGTCTTTGAATGATTATTTTTAAACTCATATGAGTGATTATTTATACTTTCAGCATGCTACATTACTACTTTATCAAGATGACGAAGACAAGTATAACCTCTTTATAAATATATCAGATCATTTAGGATATACGAGGACATTTAGGATACATCAGGACATTTTAGTCTACTTCCTACAAACCTGAATGGGAAAAAAAATATTTTAAATATCTATGAAAAATCTGTTGCAAAAATTTGTGTGGAAAGAAAAACATCAAAGACCAACATTATTGCTTAGGGGATATATATTTAACACTTTAACAGATGTCATCAATCTGTTGCCTTTTAATGAGTTTCAGTATGTACTTCCCAGAATTAATTATCTCTTGTCATCAGTTTTATTCTTCTGTGCTGGATTTTCAGGTTTTAAAAAAAAAAAATTCTGTAACAATGCATAATTATGAAATAGAGAGAAAACAATATCCCCCTAGGTTTTGAAAAGTATATTGCTGAAAAACATCATTGAACTCAAATTCATTTTTTCTTATATAACAGTATATTTTCTTTCGGAAGGACACAGTACTCAGAAGTCCTGTACAAAGTATTAACTCAACAAACCAACAAGCACTAATGGCACCTTTCATATGTAATAGACAATTTGTAGTCCTCTCCCAGCTTCTCACTCATGATTATTATCTGAAAGTAAAATATAATTTAAATTGAGATTAAATGTTTGATCTATCTTCAGGAAAAGAAAAAAAAAATTATACTATGCTTTGAAAAATGAACAATATAAGTATAAATGATGAGACAGAAGAAACAAGTAGAATGATAGCATATTTACTGTATTGCCCAATTCTACTAATCTTTCTTAAGGTGAATAATGTCTTCATGAATAAAGTTCAGAAAGGAGAAAAAAAATACAGAATCATAGAATCACTAAGGTTGGAAAAGAACTCGAAGATCATTGAGTCCAACTATTATGATAGTTCTACAACTGAGAAGATACTCAGTATGCAAAAGTTGGAAGAACTCAACCAAAATTAATTTGCAAATGTTACTAAGCAACTGTATTCAACCACTAGCTGCCTTTCCCTTAGCAAAATACGCACTCAGAGATGAAGTTCTGTCAAATAGCAGATTCTTTTAATATTGCCTATGTCAGCATTTTGTTCTTTAGTGTCAGCAACTGTAGAGGCAGATATGAAACAACACTCCCCATGTCCTATTTCAGTTTGCATTTGCTTTAAAATAAGAAACAAATGAAGAAACCTCTTTACTTAAATGAAGAGTTCTGAAGCAGCTCACAAGAATGGTCAGTAATGATCATATTAACTTAGTCTTTTTCAAAGCTTTTTAGCTGATACTTCTTGTGAAAGTCCATCTGAAAATTATGTTTAGCTATGTGCAGAGAAAAAAGCTCAACCCACAAAGTCTCGACATGTGCTTAAACAAAAGGTGGAATAAATTTATATTAAAAAAAAAAAAAGATTAGAATCTTTAGTAGTAATTGGAAAATGGAGACTCCGAGCTGGAAAATGGGGAATGAGAGCCTAGGATACCAAATATCAAAGATTCAGAAGACTAAGATGATTATGAGTTCTTTCACCTCAGATCTAGATCTGTAGCTATATATATATTATATATAACTATATATAATGTAGTTAATATGTATATTATACTATAACATAATATAATTACTATAAAATAATAAATATAATAGTCACCTTATAATATATTAACTCCTTCTTAACTTGGTACCTTAAATACATTTTCACTTCGAAAGAAGCTATTCACCATGCATCTAGATAGCATCACTTTCCTCCAGCTGCATCCTGCTCTTGTAGCATATCTCAATCCAATTTTCTCCCAAAAATCTGCCCTGATAGAAGACCAGAGCTGACTGCTTCCATACTTAGCTCCCTCCAACACTGAGATCCCTTCTGCCTCTCACACAGATTCACTGGGTGGAACTAAAAGTTACTCCTGAATCCTGAACATACCAGCTGTAAAACTGATTATTCCATTTAGCATGGTGAATGAGGATGGATTAGCCAATTGTTCAACAAATAACATACAATATCCTCTCATCTGCCTATAAATATAACAATATGCAGTAACATAATAAGCTTACACTGAATTTTCAAACAACATCTCTAAGCACAAAAGCTCTGAAGTGCCCCTAATTGGAACTCTTCTTAAATGAGTGGTTAGCTGTGTCACAAAGATGTGCAGAATTAGGCAAGACTCATTCAGGATCCATTTCCAGTCTCATAGAAATTACACTTAAGGAAAATAAGTACATCCTAAAAAGGTGACTGGACAACCTTTTAGTAAAAAAGATGCAGTAAAAAAAAAATATATATATATAGACTCCCTCAGGAGGCCAGTTTTATGAGTGCTACTTGGAATTCACAGTATTAGCAAAAGCATCCAGGATTTTACTTTCTTTTTTTCTTTTTTCCTCATTTTTTTCATGTATCATCTTTTTAAGGCTATGTGGGATGTGAGAAAAAGTAAAAAAGATGTGGAATATAAAGGGCATGTGGATACTTGGAATGCAAGGACATCTGGTTTGTGAAGATGTCTGTTTAACAGCTGTTGGGTATAAAAATGGATACGAGCCAAAAGAGGGAATAAATGACATTTAGATGCACAAACTCTAACTAACAGGAGAACAATGGAGATAATATTGAAGATCTGAGCTGTTCCTTAGGTCCCTGATATAGTGGAAGGTACCTCTCAGCATCTTGGAGAGGCTCAGACAGCTCTTTGCAGCTGGTAAGAAGGTGAAAACCAACAGTATCATGGAAAAGAGCAAATTTATCATGGGATATTGGATGGGAGCATGTAAAACTTTTTATGGGATGCTTTAAGGGATGATGGGAATGCATAAAACATGGAATGCTTAGTGGAATGGTCAAAGCGTAGGAAAGAAGGGATCAAGTTTCATGTAGCAGGAAAAAGTGTGAGAAAATAGAAAGGAAGGAAGACAAAAAGGATCAGTAGAATGTAAAAAGGATGCTGGTCAGGAAGCAATTACAATAATTTTGCCCTTCTGGATAACTATAATTATAGAAGCAGTGTGGTTATTCATTTGTTTCTGTATTTTTTATGAAGCCATGCAACTTTTGCAAGCGAAGAATAAATATAATGAATAATATAGAAACTTCTGAGGAAATGAGGAAAACATTATCTTTTGGAAAATATTTAATATTGGAAAAGTGTTTCTAAAGCTCTGCACAGTAACATTAAATATTTCAAAAACTGTCATTTAAAATAATGTGAAGAACCACTATGTTGCTTATACTCTTTTTAATAGAAACAACCATGATTCTGCTCACATATTTACAAAATATTGTTGTTTATTAAGAAAATTAACCCTCAAGTTACATGATCCTGTCAATATGACTTCTTGAAGGCTTTTGTGTAAGCATTTTTATTTTCTTCATGCAACACTACACTCACCCATAGGGTTTTCAGTTCTCTGAGATGTGACAAAAATGAATAAAAAAGAAACCTTGAAAGCATGATTTAAATAAAATGAAAGGTCAGAAAAAAAGTCAGAAATAATTAAAAATATACAATATATAATTTGAAAAAAATGTTATTAAAAAAATCTTAGAATTTCACTTTATTGTGTTTAAAACGTTGAATTACAATGTATTTTTATGCTTCCCCATCCCTGTTTTTCAGCCAGGATGGCTGACCAACATTTCAGCAAGGATTTAAGGATTTAAGGTTATTTCACATAAGACTGTGATTATAAGTCCACCAGAAATTCTGGATTTTCAGACAAAGGACATACATAAGCTCAAAAGCAATGCAAGCAGAAATGAAGATAAGCTTACACACAGAGCTGACAAAAGCAAGGCGAAGATGAAGCTTGTTACAGTCCCTTCTATCACACTGGGTAAAACTGATAAGGGATGGAGAAGGCTCAGCTGTCAGGAAAATTGCCTGACACAGTGACAAGCTACTTTAAGTCAGGTGGATCCATATTCCTTATGATGAAGACAGTGATTACAGTACAGGAGATGATTGGGATATTTTGCAGCCATGCCTGGGTCAGCTGAGGCAGGTCAGAGGTAACAGGAGTAGGATGAAGTATCATTCTGCCAAATGGCACACTTGAGAACCAAGGTAAAAGATTTCTAACACAAGCTCATCAGAGAAAAGAGCACTTTATGCTTTAGTCCATAAAGCAGAATTGTGAATCCCACTGTCATATCAAAGGAAGTATGAACCTAACAGCTGGTGTGCCATTTTTGGTGGAAAAAGAGAAACAATAATCTGCTGTACAAAGCAAAATTTAATAGTCTTTAGAAATAATTCTAATTTAATCACTAATTTTCAAGGATCAGAACTTAAAACTGAACATGAACAAAAATTACTAATAAAGATGGGTTAATTTATGAGCTTTCCCTAGCAGAAATGTGTGACTGAGAGCAACGATTACCCTATAAACTCATCAAAGGATAAAAAGCATAGATTAAGAATGTATATATCAGGTTTTTGTCCGGCTCAAAAATGACCAAAGACCTGAGTTTGAAGTTTGAGACACATTTGAGAAGTCAATTGACATTATTTTATGTATTTCTGTATATATATTTACAATCAGAGTAAATGTTTTACACAGAAACTCACCATTGCACAGGGAAATCTTTTTGATTGCCAAGGGGTTTTTCTGTTTATGTATTTGTTTCAAGTGGTAGATGACATTTGTGCTGGATTCTAAAGGACTAGTTGCATCAGGTCAGACACTTTATTCTGTAGCTAGCAAAAATATTAAAGCTCTTTGTATAGGCTTTGGTCCCATTTGAGTTCATCTGGAGTCCCCAGTTATTTTGTAAAAGGGAAACATGGAATATTCCATTTAGTCTTTTATAAGAGTACTTATTTTTCTGGGCCAGAGTGTGAACAATAGATTTTTTTTCTATGCACATACAAACCAAAACAATATGGCATTATTTCATTATGATCCCATGAAATGGAATCATGTGGCTCTGGAGAATTGTCAGAAGTCAGTTTGATTTTTTATTTTGTTGTTGTTGCTGAAAACTTTCTGCACATTTCAAGTCATATTTTGTTGGACGACAGCATCAGTGATTATCCCTATCCCATAGAATACACGTTAAATCTGGGCAGAAGTCAGGCCATTTCTTCCACACTGAAGAAAACAAAATACTTTTGCCTAGCATTTAACTGTGAGTATTTAGCCTCTGTTTTTATGAAAGAGGAAGCTGTTAAATCCAACTACTGCTTTAAAAGATTTAAAAAAAAGAAATCACAGGGGAAAAAAAAAGGTCATGATTTTCCTTTCCCTGCCAGATGATAAAAAAAGTCCTTTCATTTGTCTTGAGGTAACTTCTGTCATTTACACTGCACATATCTAAGAATTTTAATTACAGAAACATTAAATATCCTGCAGAGAATGAAAATTGTGGTAAAAATGTGTGTGCTGCAAGTGTAGCAATGTTTCTCCAGAAAGACTTGAGAGCAGTCTGTTCTTTGGGGTTTTTTTTTTTGGCTAAGTAGAATTTTTAATTATGTTTAGGAAATAACAGCTATTGTTCTATTATTCATAATGTTTTTCAGATGCCTCATAAACAGTTGTACAACAGACACTGTCCTCTGTAAAGTTTCTGCTTGCTGTAGTGAGCATTGCCTCAGAGTATCTACTATCAACCAGGGTTTGCTATTTGGAGCTTCCCAAGGCATAGATTAAGAGTCAGAAAGGTTTCAACAGCTGCTTGTGGAGTTTCTAGCAACCACAGTGTCTACAGGCCTTTTCCTTGGAGTCATTAACCTGTGAGATGAGGTGGTAGGAGGCTCAGGAAGGCAGCAGCCACCACCTTTCTAAGGGAGACTAAAACTTCTTTCAAAAGCATAGAACTTGACCACAAAGGGAGAGTTATAAATCAGGCTGACACTGTTAGCTCAGTCCTGACCTATGAATCCAGGACAATGTTTGAGGCAGACACGTGCACCTATGTGAGCCCATTTTAACATGAATATTCAGATCCTTCATAGTCCTCATTTCATTTTGGTACATTCTAAATAGCTTACACTGACTCAAGAATGACTTAAACAGCTCTTTAAGTTCCCTTTACAGATCTAAGACATAAAGTCAAGCAGTAAGTTTAGGCTTAAAAGACACAAATGCTGATGCTTTGGGATTAAAAGACATAACAAAACTGTAACAGTTTCATGAAAGAAATCAGAGATGAGACTATTATCTCCCCATTATCAAGTTTGAAGATCTTGCAGAAACTCTTGTGGGATCAGATTTACCTGAGTTTTATTCCCTGTGACATAACCAAATTACTTATTTAATTTCTTTCAGTTCCAGAGCAGTCTGTAATAGATCTGGGACTTCTTGAAGAGTCTGAGCAGGACATACAAGAGTGCTGATGTCATTTGGAATTTTGTGCTGGAGAGAACACTTGCACATTCATATATACAGATTGGTAATCCTATTCTTCAGGGTGTTTGCTTTCCTTTCTTTTCAGGGCTTCAAATATTACTTTCACTTATGTGATTTCACAACACTTGCAACTTGAAGTGATGGATATCAGCAAACCTCTGGCCTCAGCCCTGGCCTGGGTCATGTTCCAACACCTGTGCAGTCTGAACACCTTTAGCAGGGGTGTTTACCTGACTTCTCTGAGCTGTTCAGGATGCTCACCTAGCAGAAAATAAATCCAGGGAAAAAAAATATTATTCACTGAGCTTTCTACAAGCATGGTGATATTAACCTGCTCACTGAGGAGAGACAAAAGAACAAAAAGCCCAATTCAAGATCCTTTCATAGTACTGATCATGCGGAGCCATCCCCTGAATGCATATTTCACCTCATTTTAGAAACACCAGTGTGGTAGGTTGACCTTCATTGACAGACAGATGCCCACCAAACCACTCTCTCGCTCCCCCTCCTCAGCAAGAAAGAGGGAGAAAATGAGTAAAAGCTCATGAGTTGTATCAGGACAAAGAGATTACTCACTGATAAATGTCATGAGAAAAACAGATTCAAATTGGAGAAGATTATTTTAAATTTTTACCAATTAACAACAAAGTAGGATAGCCAAAAATTCACACCAAATGCTTTCCCCCTACCCCTCCCTTCTTCCCATGCTCAACTACACTCCTGGCTTCTTTTCTTCCTCCTCCTAGGTGGTACAGGAGGATGGGGATTGTGGTCAGTTCATAATTCTTTCTATCTGCCACTCTTCTCCTCACATGTGGTGTCCTTCCCACGGGATATAGTCCTTCATGAACTTCAAGGTGAGTCCTTCCCATGGGCTCCAGTTCTTCAGGAGCTATTTGTCCTTTCCATGGAGTGCAGTCTTTCAGGAATGGACTACTCCAGCATGGATCCTCCATGGGCCACAGGTCCTGACAGAAAACCTTTCTTTGCATGGGCTTTCCACGGGCTGAAGCTTCCTTCAGGGCATATCCACCTGCTCCAGTGACATGGGGCTGCAGTAGTGGTATTTGCTCCATTGTGGTTTCTCCATGGGCTGTGACTAAATTTCTGCTCTGATGCCTATAACACCAACTCTTTCTTCACCAATGTTGGTGTCTGCATAACTGTTTCTTTCATATTTTCTCACTTCTCTCACTATGTAGTGGGTTTTTACCCTTTCTTAAATATGTTATCATAGAGGTACTACCAGAGTCTCTGATGGGGTCAGCTTTGGACAGTGGCACCTCTGATGGGACTTGACTGGTACTGGCTCTGTTTGCCATGGGAAGAGCTCCCGGTCTCTTCTCACTGAAGGTACCTTTGCAGCCCCCCTGCAATACCTAATACAATTAACCACTTAAATAATGTAGGATTCTTAGATTTGACATACTGTTTTTCTGATGATAATGCTGTGTAAGGATGAAGACAAAACCGGTTAAGCTTGAGATGAGAGTAAAAGGTGCTGAGATATCAATGTCACTAGAGAAGTCTGAGTTGAAACATGATCTTAAAGTAGAACTTGAAACAACGTGAAGAACAATTCCAGTTTTATTGGATTTTCTCTGTACGTTGGCCTATGCTCTTGTAGGCCATTTAAATTCTCAAGGATAGCCTTTTAGCAATAATTGATCACATAATTCCCGTGGAATTCTAGCCTTTTAAATAAATGCTCATGCAAGTCAAGAAGAGATGTTACTATTTGGCAAAAGGAAAATTGACAGAAACATAAAACAACATTAATGCAGAATTCTATCAGGCTGCTGAAATTCAAAAGCAGTAGTATGAATCATCAGCATCAGTAGGAGCAACCGTGATGTCAATTGTATGTTTAAGAATCAAATAATAATAATTTCATATATCAGCATCTTAAAAATGTAGGTTATGAAACTAACACAGCTAACAGGGTTTTTACAACAATTTCAATGTATTGTCACATAATTATTATATCATTGGAAATTCTGCATTAGATTATATGGTGTATATCAGTGAATCCTACAAGCTCTGAAATCATCTCAGATTAACACAAAAGAATGACTGATATGCAAATGCTTCGGTGTCTCAATTATCAGAAGAATCTGATAAGAAATGTGTGTAATATTTAATTGAAGCAATTCAACCACACTTCATGCCCCTTATGTTTTTATTTTAAACGTAGTTCTTTTCTACCCCTTCAGGGAAGTAAAAAAGTTGTCATTTCTAGTTTAATTTGCTTTTAACACTGTAACATACAATATTGACAATAGCTCCAAGCCTTAAAAGAGTTATTGTACATTCCTCATTCTGTAGAAGAACATATCTGACCATTGAACTGAATTTTAGAAATTCTGAGGGTAGTACAAAGCTAATGTAGGTTTAGTATGAAAAAATCTCCTAAGTATTAGTTCTGCTGTGATAAAACATTACCTTTAATTAATCAATCTATTAAGTGGCAAAACCACTTGCCTAATACTGAAGGAAAATATAAACATTCACAGAGGATATTGATAACATTTATGTATTATAGAATCTTAATCCTTTTAAGGATAAAAATCAATTTTTATTAGAGTTTCCTCCTTTGGATGACTCACTGCAGAAAATAAGAGCTCAGGAAACATTTCTTTGAGCACAGAATTTTTGTATGTTCCGGATCAAATAAACAAAACCAGAAACCCCACCAAAGGGTCACTGAAAGTCCTGATGACAGCATCCTGCCAAGTGGTACTCTCAGAGTGGCACTGAAATAATTTGGGGATGGAAAGGCAGTGGCTGATCACAAGAAAGAAAAAAATTGCTGCTTTATAGGATCCTTCCCTGCTTGCAGAGACCTCTTTTTGACCATTCCTTTGCTTTGTTCACACTTCTTTTGAAGTGATAGGCTTTAATTTAGTCATAGAGCCATAGAATCATAGACTGTTTTGGGTGGGAAGGGACCTGCAGTCAGCAAGGACATCTGCAACTACAGCAGGTTGCTCGCAGCTCCAAGGTCCAACCTGATCTGGAAAGGTTCCAAGAATGGGACATCTACCACCTTTCTGGGCAATGTGAGCCATTGTCTCACCAACCTCAGTGTAAAAAAATTTCTTCCTTTTATCCAATCTAGATCTCCCTCTTTTACTTTCAAACCATTTCCCCTTGTCCTACTGTTCCACATCAAACTAAGATTCATTAAGTCTTGCTATCAAATTCTTATGATTTGCTATTGACAAATAATTGTGCCTTTTCACATGGATACCACTGACAAAGAGTGGGGTTTGTTTTTTGGGTTGTTGTGGTTTTGTTTGTTGTTTTTTTTTTTTCTTTCTATTTCTTTTCCCTAAGGGTGGATTTTATTCTGGTTTATCTTAAATACAGCTTGATGGCAGTCTCTGTGACAGCTGGAAACCCTGTTTCTACTTTCTTTTCACTTGTTAAATGTCATCCCTACAGATCACTGTCACCTTTGTTTGCTAACACAGTATGTGAGATCTGAAAGGAAATATAAGCAGGATTCACAGTTAGGTGTTCACTTCAAAATTCCTCACACTTACATAACCCTGTGTCATATATATATAGTATTTTTGTCACTGATCATGACATAGTTTGTGTAGTGCCAAAAAAGGAGAGGAAAGAGGTACCTAAATCCAGATATTTTTATTGTGATTTTAAGGCTACAAATGCTGACTAAGAAAAGTAATTCAATAAGGTTAGAATCACTATATGGGAAATCCATTTCTCCTGTGGAAAATGTTTTGTTGTTGTCTCTTTTAGAAACAAAAAAGAACATAAGTATTGTAGTCATTTGATGTTCCTTTTAGGAATCATTTTGGATTTTGTTTCCTTTAGTCCAAAATGTTCATTCCAAATTTCTACTTTGTATTTAGCAACAACTATTTTATATGGATTTTCACTGGCATCTCTTTGATTGTGTTTTTGGGTGTATGTGTGTGCATCTTAATCTGCTGTAAATAGCAGATTACTGTAAAGTTTTTATGTCAAAGAAAACAAGAAAGTTAATCTGAATTTGTTTCCAAATAGCATTAAATCATTGAAGACTGACCTTAATTTGGACAAGTAAAGTGCCCACAGAAATATTTAATTGCATTTAATGACATAGTGTTAGGTTAACTGTTGGATCTCAGAAGTTTTTTCCAACCATATCAATTTTATGATTCTACGATTAAATAATATGCTCCAATATAATAATTTTAATTTATTTAGAATAAATGTGTAGTATGTCCATACCTTTTAAAATATGTCATCATGCCATTGCTGTGCTTGGAAAACTGTTATACAGTCAAAAAATAATGATTATACTCAAACCTTCTAATGATCTTGCAAACACAGTGGAAGTAGGCAGAAGGAGACACTGGGCTGCTCAATTCCAGACATCACCTACAGTTCCACTCATACAACATCACCCACTGAGTATGGCCATATAGCCTTGTTCTGTATTTAAGGCTCTATTTGTCTTAATCATCAGCTGGGATATCATGAAGTATTTTTCTGAGTAGGTGATTGAATGGCAAATGGTGATAAAATCCACAGAAAACCACACAGAGATTTCTCAATTCACAAAAGTATTTTTCCTCCCTTTTTTAATGGATTTCTCCACACTTCTTCCATGCAAACAGATGGCACTCCATTGCAAAGCCTGGATCTGAAAATCTTGGTAAGGTGTCCTGCACAGATTCCACAGTCAAATAAATTATAAAATCTAAAGTTACCCCAAATTTCTAACTTTGAGAAGATTGACTAGAAATTTTACAATTTAATATATCAAAATAAAACTTTCCTTGCAAATCTTCTTTTCCTCTTGGTGAGAAATTTCTTCCTTATAGCTTCCAACAACTTTACAAAGACATTTGTTACATAAATAACACATTATAAACACTTTTTATACTATGAATACTTTTGTGTGGGCAAGCTTCTAATATCTCGTTAACTAATCCTTGAAGTTTATCCAGAGTATTTTTAACTCCATTTATGGCTTAAAAGAACATACACATACATTAATTTTTACAAGTTCCCAGGTAAAATAACATTTGTTTGTGATTCCCTGATTGCATTTATTTTAATTGATTCTAATGTGCATTGTCTTAAGGAATCATTGGGGGTTTGAATATTTTTTCACTTCCTCTTTGATTAATTACTTCATTTCTGGACTTTTAAAATATTTTTTTAGCTGTCTAGCTGTGAAGCATAGAAAAAGTCAGAATGAAGTTAGAGACGGGGGGGGGATATCTTGCAACATCTAGATGTATTAAGGAATATGCACAAAATTTGTGCCTCATATGCTCATGTTTAAAGCAGATGCTTGTAGATGTAAGAAAAAAATGTCCAAAATATATAACAGTATAATATATGTATGTTTATTTGTAAAAGCACAGATATTCTCCTATAGCCCTAGGACAAAGAGAAAAATGTTGGGAGGTGCCAGACTGCCAGCTGTGATCCCAGATAATGGACTGCTGAAGTTTCTTTGACTTTTGAGTTGCATTTATTTCTGATCTGTGTGTGGTAGGCACATGTTAGTGGATATGTGTACAGGACACCTTCTGATAAAGGACATGAAGGAATATTGTAGCTGATGGAAATGTTCAATGGCAGCAGATTCAGTGACTGGGCAATAGTTTTCCATAAACAATGATGGTGTTATGCCCATTTTTACAGTTCTAGTTGTCTTGTAGAAACATGCTCAGGTATGGGCTGAAAGGCAAATTGGCTTCTGAAGTAACCAGGGATTTTCAAACAATTTCTAACAATTTTATATCTCCGAAATGATAAACAATCCATGGAAAGAAGTTTTAAACAAGCATTTAGATTAACATTTAAAGCAAAATAATGGTCAGTATTTTCTTGCTAGTAATGAATTAAAGCCACCATCTTTGAGTATTTTAACAAGATATTCAAACCCAAGATATATTGATGTTTTGCAGTTTGTTCTGAGAAGGAAGAGCTTGCCCATGGCTGTGTAGTATAAACCCTCAATCTGTCTCCAGATCACAATTTCCTGATTAAAACAGGAAATCTGAGAGCAAAAATACACCACACAGGGGTTCTGGCCACCACTGTCAGGTAAAGTGTGTTTGGCAATGAGACAGATACTAAGTAGAAAAGAGTTGAGCTGTTCATATGAAGCTGAACATCAGCTCTTCTTTTTCTCAGGTGTTTTTTTTTTCTCACTTCAGCAGACTGCTAATTGAAAAGAGTCATGGATAGAAGCTGTACTCTAGCTAGTAATGGATTAGAGCCATCAGAAGCTATTTGTTTTCAACTACCATATCTTAAAATTCTTTTTAACAACAATCACTAATCTTCTGCTTATGTCATGCACTGCCCATGGATAGAATCCAACACTTATTAAGGAAATTTACATTTTAAACAGTCAAGAAAGGCTCTGTGAGGGTCTAGTACCAAGAAAAAAATGTCTTTAAGAGGCTATAAACCCAAGAATGCAATTAAGGTTCAATCTATTGGTCTGCAATTGGTCTCCAAGGGACTTAAGTGGAGGTTTTCAGTGGGCAGGAATATTGTACCAGGCCAATAAGGATGTGCAAGAAAGTAGATGTGTTTCATCCATGAACCATTTGTTCCACCACCTCTGTTGGTGGTGGTTTTCTATATAGGTTTCTATGTATAGGGATTTTTAGAAGTTAATCTCAGAACATTTCTGCACTGAAAAAAAATTTTTAAAAAATACCATTACTAAGGCTTTTAATCTCGGAATTTTCCTTCACTGCAAGAAAAGACCATTAGCAAGTCTTTTAACCATAAAAAGGTGTAAATGTTTCCGTTGGGTTTGATCTGAACTATGAATATCATAAATTCAGAGGTCTACATGACTAATTATAAATAATCATGTATAGTATAAAAAGAAAATTTCGAGCTGTCACTATAAGTTCTAAAGTGGAATCTGTTTTGCCACAAAGAATAGAAAGTCTACAATTATTCTCTGCAGCATTGGGTTTTTTTCTTGTTTTGTTTTTATGAAGAAGAGAAAGAGAGATTATATTATGTTTGTTGTTGTAATCTTGTAAGCTACTGCCTCAAATGCAATTTTCACTTGATTGTTACTGGAGAAGATACTTCCAGTGCTGATGATCAACGTCATTAAATGTGTCTTTTAGAATACACGAGGATTTTGTTGCGTGTTTTGCTTTGCTGCTGCAAATCATAGATGTGCCTATGTTCCTGACTATGCCAGTCAATGTTTTGTTCATACATCATTGAGGTCTAAGGGAAGATTTCTGGCAACTTCCCTAAGCTGTTTTAAGCTTTACAACAATCAAAAATGTGGATCCTGACAGATGGTGTATCTTCTAAAATATTGATATTCTCAATTGAATTACTATAATTTCTTCAGTGGAAATTATGGTTTGGTTCCTCTGAAGAAAAATTATTGAAATGATAGTACAAACTAGAGTTTATATATATGGATAGAAAGCAAAGGTAATGCAACCAGAATATTGCCATCATACCGTCTATTCAAACATTTATATTGGCACATTTCTACCCTTTACAAAGAATACGAGAAGCACAATTCAAAGTTAGTGCCATTATTTTAAAAGTCAAGTGTGCAAAAATATATATATTCCATTTTAAATAATCTTGCCATTTCATACTTGATTTAGAAAATCCATTGTCTGTATTTGTCAATTTTTTCATGACAATAGGTAAAGATTGCAGTAGACAAGTGCTAAATGATACCTGAAATACTTTAATAGAAAATTGTCAGGTTGTTTTTTTTTGTCATTCATCTGAGAGGAAATAAGCATTAAAGCAAATTTTTTGTCCTCTCAGAAAAAAAGAAAAATATTAAAATACATTATTCATACTATTTATCAGTATTTATCTGCCCAAAGACACCTGAACATGATCCTGGGCAACCTACTCTGGGTGACACTTCTGGAGCAGTGGCATTGGACTAGATGATCCCCAGAGGTCTCCTCCAACCTCCGTGATGCTGGGATTTGGGGATTCTGTAAATCAAGGTTTATTTTCTGATTAGAGTTTACAGCATTTCTCATAATCTTTGTCTTCAGTAATTGATGTAAGATGGATGTGCTTAAAACTGCAAGTAAAAAGACTTTTTTTTTATTAGTGCACCATGTGAAATACTATTTCTTTCTGAATTAACTATTAATGATTCTGAATTAATGCAACTTCTCTGTTGTTCCATTTGTTATAAATCTTATCAAAACATTTGGCACAAGTCTTGGCCTGCCCTGCCCTCCATCAGCATTACTGTGTTAATGAATGACTGACTAAGCTTTGAAAAAGATGGCAGAGACTTGTTGACTCTGATCGACTGGAGATGTGCATTATTCCTGTAAGTACCTTGGAAGACCTTTGTGGAGTCTCTCTGTCTTCTGCTACTAGAAACTGCCAAAATAGTGACTCACTCTCCTCTATTAGCTCTTGTGGATTTGTGCAACGTTAATGAACTTGGAATCCAACTGTTCTAGTGTAATTTGGGGATATTCTTAATACTGTGCTGAGATCAAGAAATAACTTTAAGATAGTTGATTGCTTTAATCTTACAAAATAGTATTTGGGGGCTATAAGAATTTCTAGGGAGAAAAAAGGAAATATCTCAATTATACACATGATTGGTTGATGCATAATATGTGTCACTGGGAGTAAGATCTCATGTATTTTCATTCTATTGTTTATTAAAATTGTTGATATTAAAGAATCACTCACTTTAAAGCTTTGGATGCCTTGTTGTAGCCTCTAACAGTATACATTATATTCGCATTTATAAGAATTTCCCACCCCACTGGGGTTATATGAGACCATCTGTAGTTTCCAAAAGGAACTGTATTCCTCCCAAACTATTATTTCAATTTATTCAAAAAGAAAAAGAATCTAGCTATTTTACTAATGAATTTCATATCTAATTGCTACATGTGAACAGATTCTGATGAGTCAAGAATCTTTCCCTCCTGTATCTATTGCTATTAGACAGTTAATATTTTAGTACTATCATTATGCTATGATTTTCTAATAGATGTCTATTAAACTCTGGCAAGATTAAACTACAAAATTATCATGAATGATTCTTAAAGTGCTAAGAATAAAGTAATAAAAAAATTCTATCTGACTTTTAAAAGCTGTATTTATCCCATGATAGCAAACAGGTAAAGAGATTGGAAAACAAGAGCCAATTCTATTTAATCCTAGGTTGCCTAGGTTGTTATTTAGCTAGTCAGGTAGCTATTTTGCTTTTTCACAGTCTACTTCCAACCTTGTCACCATCACCATCATTTGGCTGTAATAGGTTGGGTTTAGATATATGTTTTGACAGTGTTTTTAAATTCTAACAGAAAATGCATTAACATAAGAGAAGACTTCGGGGGGATCTAATAGTGACTTTCCAGTACTTAAAGGGAACTTACAAGAAGGCTGGAGAGGGCCTGTTTGCAAAGGCCTGGAATGAAAGGACAAGGGGCAATGGTTTTAAATTGGAGAGGAGTAGATTAAAACTGGACATTAGAAAGAAGTTCCTCACCACAAGGGTGGTGGAACACTGGAACAGGTTGCCCAGGGAGGTGGTTGAGGCCCCATCCCTGGAAGCATTCAAGGTGAGGCTTGACAGGGCTCTAGAGGGGCAACCTGATCTAGTTGGGGATGTCCCTGCCCACTGCAGGGGGGTTGGACTAGATGACCTCCAGAGGTCCCTTCCAACCCTAACCATTCTATGATTCTATGATTCTATAAACCGTACAATTTGCAGGTATCTTGGGCTTGGCATTGTCTGTAATTTTTATGGTTTTGTTTTACATGGGAAACATGATTTTATTTTCTTTGTTATATTTGTAATTCTGATTCAGGCCTAAGTAGAGATGAGGATAAGAAATTCACATCTGTCCTGCTTCTGCTTTTTTACTGAGGTGAATGGACGATGAAGTCTCGGATTCTTGTTCATTCCACCCAGATTCTGAACCTAGTTCTGCAGTCAGAAGTTGATGCTGTTGATGCTGCCCACTGCAGCGGGGTTAGACTAGATGACCTCAAGAGGTCCCTTCCAACCCATACCATTCTATGATTCTTTAGACCTCTTTCTAGGCCATTCAGTGATGGTTAAGGACTGAGAAGACCCTTACTCCACTTCTCTGTTTTCTGCTAGGACTTAAGAGGACTTACGTCTTCAAGTAGTGCAGGAGAGGATCAGATCACATATTAGGAAGAATTTCTTCACTGAGAGGGTTATCAGACATTGGAACAAGCTGCCTAGGGAGGTGGTGGAATCACTATCTCTGGAAGTGTTCGAATAACATGTAAATGTGGTGCTTGGGGACATGGTTTAGTGGTGAGCATGCTAGTGTTAGGTTAACAGTTGGGCCACAATTCTATGATTCTAAGAGGGTTACTGAATTACTTTCATGCTGGAGCAGGAGTATATGAACAGTGCTGTTTCCAAAGCAGATGATTTTTTTTTTTTACCACAATCTAAGTTAGCCTATGTGGAATTACAGAGCTCCCCTGAGTAAATATTCACACCAAAGTGTTTGACAAAGCACTGTGCAGCGAACTATTTCTAGACACTCAAAGAGATGATAAAATGTGCATTTATTTAACTTGCAATAGGCTAGAATAGAAATGTCACAGTACAATAGTTCCAATTTAATGTACTTTTACATGTACAGTACAGAAAGAACACTCCAGTCTCTGATACAGATAGAACAATTTCATGCCATACCCAGGAGTACATGACTCATTGGTCTTAGCCAGTCCTTTTGCATCAATTGCTGTGCTTGTTTAAAGTGAATAGTGCAATTGAGAGGGTGCTCTGTTAACTGAAATCCCACTACTTTTCCTTTGTGCCTCATCCTTGCTAGGGCAAAAATATCTGACCTGACAGAGAAGAAAATGTACAGTTAAACTGTTCAGTATTGTATGCTGCACAGAACCAGATGCATCCCTCTGGTCACGACACTGAGAAATGCAGCATGAGGAAAAAGTGCTTTGTCTGAAGAACAATTGCTTTGCATGTCTTTTTATTTCCTAAGCTGTATTTCAAAATGAATAGGAATGCCAGAAACAGAAGACAGTACTTGCCTGTTTTACATAAAACATTACATTAATAAGGCTTCATTCATGTAGATCCACTTGTGTTATGATTTCAGGTGAAGTTCTTGAAAGCATTTGTGAAGTATTGCCTCTTAAAGAAAACAAAGGATGGAAGTATGACTGTCCCATTTCTTATTTCCACAGTCCAAAGAATAAATAAAGGAATAGCTAGTGTGTGTATTTTTAAGAATTTATCACTATTCAAGACCAAACCAGGGTATGTCTCTCATTCTCACCCATTTCCAGATTTCTTTGCTCCTCTGCTTACTTACCTCATTTGCTACCAAAGTAGTATTGGAGGAGTAGCCACATTTCTCATTCTTACACTAAATGCCAGAAGGATGTTGTATGAGAAAGCAAATAGGTCAGATACCTGACAGTCTGATTACTAATCAATACAGGACGAGTTTGAAGGAATTTAATGAGCATTGTGTATTATTTTGTATGTACTTGTTTAGTATGACTCATATAAATCTTGGTTTCTTCTGCAAGCTATTACAGTCCAGGCCACCAGTGCTTTAATCTTGACTTTATCACAATGTGAAAAATAATTCTGATGAACAATATCACCATTGGTGTCATCATTAAACATAAGCAGTTTGATATGAATCAGTTTTATTGAGAGATTTGGTACTTGAAAGGAGTTCAGAGCTGGCTGGACAATCATAACCCATGATTATAGATCACCAGTGTGTACCTATGGCAATGCTGCTGTTACCTAATGCAGCGTTACGATTCCCTCCTGGGGCAGATCTTCTGGTGCAGAAGGGAAGGAGAAGAAGCAGGCACAGCCCCTGGCTCCAGGGCATGGCTGGAGGCACTGCTCCAGACAGCAGGTCCGGATGGCAAAGTGCAACACGTCAGATGTCTGGTAGCTCATGTGGGAGCTGACATTGTCATACTTGTAGGAGTTTAGAACATTGGGGTAATCACCTTCTAGAGCTGCAAACATACTGCAGTGCTTTTAGGCTATCAAGTGGTGCAAAATGGCAATGAAATGACTTCAGAATCTGTCAGAAGTATCAGGACAGAAGTAAGAGTTTAAAAATTGACAACATAAGACAAGGTTTACTTTCCCACTTTAGGATAACTATCCTTTGTATGTGGCAATGGGGGGAAAAACAAAATAAAATGAAAACTTCCAAGCAGCCATAATATCAGTATTTTTCTGCTGTGATGATAAGGAAAAAATGCAGTAACAATTCACAGAATCACAGTATGGTAGGTGTTGGAAGGGACCTCTGGAGATCATCTAGTCCAACATGATCTTTTGTATCACTGCTTTTTTCACTCTCATCTTCAGCACTGCTGGTGCTCGTATTGTTTTCTCCACTGTGTTCAAGCAGTCAAGCTGCATTGTACTCATCAGCTAAACCTTAGGCAGATTGTTCTAGATTATCACCAAAAGATTAGGTACCAAACCCACAGACTGCAATGTCTGAGCTATTCTGACTGCAATTTAGATACCCTCAGTGATTGTGCTGCAGGAAAGAGATGGTTTCGTTTCTGAAGCAAATACAGCACAATTAAACTACTAGGAGTAGCAGCTTTCATTTTTCCAGCGAGTTGCTTTCAACCCTCAGCTTGTCTAAGCCCTACTCCTCTGACTTAATCTTGGATCACAGAGAGCACTGGGACCTCTGCAATAAATAATAAAATAATAAATACAATAATAAATAATAAAAATGCAATAAATTCATAAATAATAAATTTCCTAGAGTGTGCTTTGAAATAATATTGCAAAGGTGTCATTGGTATTCCCCAGAGTCCCTTCATACTAACCTGTATTAAGTTGTGAGGATTTATTTTCTTCAGGTTTTCTCCCCTGCAGGAGAAGTCATTGAGAGTCCTATCAGCTGTCCTAGCTGACACACTGTGATCTGCAAAGTCTTTCTTTCTTATTTTCTGTGTCTGGAATATCTGACCTAAAAGATTTTGCTGGAATTATGCTACACTGACTTCATTGAAATAGGACCTCCAGGCTAGCCTCTTAATATATCAGTGTGATATCTCCCATGAAGACTTTCCTTTTATTCTTGCTTTTATCTTGTTCTTCTTATATTCTTTTTTTTTTTGTTTAACCCCAACCCAATCCTTTAATGGCAGTAATATAGACTTAGACTCCTCCTAGTAGCTTCCAGATTGGTCCTGGATGTGGCAGAAACAGATCTGTTCTGTAAGAGTTTGTGAATAGTGTAGAAAAGGTTATTCAGTAGTTTATAGTATAATTGTATTGGTTTAATCTAATGGGGGATTTATGGAAAACAAAGTGAGAAAAGAACAGAAGGACTACAAATAACATACCATCTGTAGACACTTCAGGGTTATTAACAAAAGGCAATATAATCAGGAAAAGCCTCAATCACAAAAGAGCAAAGGACAGTAACAGCTGAAGTAGACACTTGATATCAAAGCTCCCTTGACTATCTTCTTTATTCACAAGCCTTAAGTAAAATGATCACATACTCTAGAACTCTCTCAAAATATATTGTCCACGCTGTTAGGTAGTACATTTATTTATCGGTTTACTTTATATTTCACTGGTCATAAACATCCCATGGGAAGAATTTTAGTTGTCAGCTCTGTTCAAACTGAATTTTTAATTGCTTACTTATCAAGGCCTGGACTAAATATGAGAATATTCATGATTCTTTTTCTCCTTGATAGACAAGGAATTGATGTCTCATTACTGGATCAAGAATTTTATATGAATAAAAGGTCCACAATTCAGTTTGGTCTGAAGTCATTACCTTGCAACAATTTAGACTTTCAAGCTAATAACTAGTTAAGTCAATTCACATACATATCCCAGAATCCCAGCATGGTAGGTGTTGGAAAAGGACCTCTGGGGACCATCTAGTACAGCCCCCTTGCTAACAGAGGATCACCCAGAGTAGCTTGTCCAGGATCACATCCAGGTGGATTTGGAATGTCTCCAGGATTTACACAGAACAAAATCAGTTCAAGGACTGGTTAACTAATATTTTCCTCTTGAATAAGAAATGCACTGAGGAGCTAATAGACATTATGAACAAGTGTAGTTTATAACTTCAAGGGCTTTTACCTTTTTTCCCAATTAATTAGCAGTCTTTAAATCACTGTTATTTTTGTCTTCATTTAACAATACCTGCCTATGTATTGATTTACAACTCATGAATCTGTTACAATTAATTATAGCTTTTAGGAAAAATATCAATAGCCAGTTTAGCCATAAATGTTTTATGACATTAATTGGCCGCGTTTACTGACAAAAAGAAAAAAGCTTAAGCTCTACACTGAATCACATGGATCATCAAACCCGAGGTGTTCAAGATTTTGAATATAATTTAAAGATTTAACAGAAAAACTGACATTAATGAAGTCTGAAAGAGTCTGAGTTTTGTTAAGTATTGGATCATTCCCATGGTGCTGATGACTGCTTTATCTAGAACAATAAATTCCAGAATGTCCTTGAAGAAGTGTGTCACTCTCTAATGATGTTTTGCCACAACTACATGGTGGGTCAATCTGGAAGACATCTTGAGCATATTTTTTGAGCTCAAGAGGGCAACTGCTTTACTGATAGTTGTCATTCTATAAATATGAAAATGTTCCAAATTTCTGAAATTACACAGACCAATCTTTTCAGAAAACTGACTGAATATTCCATTATGTGTATTTAACCTTTCAAACCAAAGGATTAAACTGATTAAATGCAGAAATGCTTTTCACCAGATTCATATTAGATGTTAGGAAGAATTTCTTCACCTAGAGGGTTCTGAGGCACTGGAAAAGGTTACCCAGGTTGGTGGTGAAATCACCATCCTTGGAAGTATTCTAAAAAGGCGTAGATGCTTGAGGACATGATTTAGTGGTGGGCACGGTAGTATTGGGTGGACGGTTAGACTCAATGATTTCAGAGGTCTTTTCCAACCATAATGATACTATGATTCTATGTAGTCCCCCAAAATATTAGTTAATTTTGCATGTTACAAAAAATTTATGTATCTTTGACATTCCTCATATGTATCTGTACACTTGATCCATCAAGATTCCTTAATCAGATGATGATTTCATCTATCTTGTCATAAATTATAGAAAGAACAACTGACACTTAAAAAAATCTATTTTGATTTTTTGATTGCTTTAGACTTAAGGCTTCTTGACATACTTTTAGATGTCAGAATGGATTTTTTCTTTACAATAACCTGTAAAAATAATATCTTAATATGTTTAGATTTCTGTACAATAGGAAGAAATCATGCAATCTGTGGAACTGTCAATTTGATATATTAATTTACAGTAGCAGTAAAAATCTATTTGCATTGTGATGACCAAAGAGAATAACTCGACATAGGTAAAAGATAAATGAATCTTAACATTTTCCTCATTTACCGTATTACCATTACTGAGATTTGCAGGACTAATTTAACAAATTAAAAGCTAATTTGAATTTTTCATATTGATGAACTTGTAGACCTTTACTTTTTATGCAGTAGAATGTATCACAGATTTCATGAGACAGAATTAGACCTGACATACATGTGATGTACAAGCCAAGTTCATAGCTGTAAGAATTTATCTGCTGTTTTATATTATTTCTTTTATATAAATTTTTGACAGAATGAAAATTATCTCTTAGCCCCATGTGTGTCCTTGATAAAGGAAGAGGTGACCAATAACCCCCAAAATCACCAGCAGTGATAAGAAGTGTCACTGTTTGACAGAGAGAGGTTTCTGCTCAAAGGAACCCAGAGTTTGCAAATTTTTCTGGAGTGCTCTGGTGTTCATAGGTGATTTAATACACTCAATGAAGTTCAACCAGTTAATGCCTCACTGAATATATAATGAAATTGGGAGGATTAGCTCGAGTTTTAGACAGTTCTAGACATAATATTATACTCTTCATAACTATGGCAATATTTTTAAAGAGATTATCAGCTATATGATTTCTTTCAGGCTTTCTCATAAACCAGAGTTCATTTATTCAGATATTTAGCTTTATTACTGACTACCTGTTTTCTTTTTCCACTTTTTAACTACTGTTTTGGGGCACAAAACAGTTTCAAGATAGGTTTCTGAGAGAATTTAAATACATTTTTTTTTGTATTCAAGCCATTTGAAAATATTGTAAGCTGAAGTTTGCCATAAGTAAATACTCACTCCTAGCCCATGTGAACAGTCCTTTCACAGAGCATGCCTGGAGCAGGCTGACATTTCAAGAATGATGATTGTCTCTTCTATTTGAGCATTTTTATGCTACTGACGTATGTCAAATGAAATTAGAGGCCTTTCTATCTTTACAGCTATTCTTGGCAAAAAGAAACCCACCTCTCATATTCCTATTTACAACTCTCCATCTTCAGATTTTGTGGACACATTATGGGGTTTTTTTGTATTTTTTTTTAATTTTCTTTTGACACTATAAGACTTTATCATTGCTTCTATTCTAGTATTTTCTAGACTCCAGTGTTGCAATTACAGTGTCATTTAATAACTGGGTTACACCTTGAATGTTAAAAATTAACTTTAGGTTATGAATTCTTTAAGTCATTCCAAATGAAGTCAACATGATTTTCTGCTAGAAAAAGGCCAGGAACATTTGGTTGCTTGCACTCATTTTATTACTTTTGTAGGCTAAATTTATGACTTATTAAGGCACATAATGAAATATTACTAAAGTAAAATTTATACCTAAATGCACTTAGAAATCCAGAAGCAGGATCTCTTTGATTTCAGTTTTTGGTTTTTTGTTGGTTGTTTTTTTTTCATGCTGACCTTACTCAGTACTTGTTAGCAGAATACATACAGTGAATTATCCATTTGCTTCGAATACCTGCCCAGATGTGTTTTCACCTAAGAATAAATCAAACTTTCATATTTGTATCTTTCCAGCTTGCACAGTAAACCCAGTGCATAATTCCTTCCTGCTTGCATGAAACCAAAAGAAAAATGCAGATGTAAATTACAACTGTATTATATTCACATCATCATTCTAGAATTAACTGCATAGAGAGTTTAAAAAAAATCAACTTCTGGTGTAAGCACACATCTGTTGAAATAATTTCAAAACAAGGCAGAATAGACCTTGATTAATGTTGAGAGTCTTTTGAAATTATATGCTTTGCAGTGCAATTAATTATAATTGGCTTCTTAGGTCCGTGGTTCTTGACATATTTAGGTACAACTGTGATTAAAGTGATACTCCCACTTAATCAGCCATTACTTCTTACTGCCCTTTTCCCCCTTCTTTGGGGGAGGACGGAGAGGGAAGGACTTCATAATTGTTATACTTAGAGGCAGTAGCTATTTTTCTCCCTCTCCTCCTTATCTAACTGCTTCAGGTCTGTTGTAAGGGACTTTCATAGAATCACAGGATCATTTTGGTTTAAAGAGACCTTTAAGATCATTGACTACAACTGTTAACCCAGCACTGCCATGCTACCACTAAACCATGTCCCTCAGCACCACATCTACACATCTTTTCAATCTGTCCAGGAATAAAGACTCCACCACTGTCCTGAGCACCTGGCCCAGAACTTGACAACACTTTCAGGGAAGAACTTTTACCTAATGTTCAAACTAAACCTCCCCTGGCACAACTTGAGGCTGTTTCTTCTTGTCCTACCACCTGTTCCCTGGGAGAAGAGACCAACCGCGATCTTGCTCCAATCACCTTTAAGGTAGTTGTAGAGATTGAGAAGGTCTCACCTGAGCCTCTTCTTCTCCAGACTAAACAACCCCAGTTCCTTCAGCTGCACCTCACAAGACTTGTGCCCTAGACCCTTCACCAGCTTCTTTGCCTTTCTTTGGATATTCAACATCTCCATAGTTTTCTTCTATCTTTTGTTTTTTACTTTCTTCCTTTCTAAAACAAAAACCCCTTCGCTACCACAAAGGTGTTCCTCCCATTTTCTTTGCTAACATGCTCTCTTGATAAATACTAGTTTTGACCAAAACTTATAATGCAATTATTATAGTCTTGATTTACATTAACATAATGTGGATTATACAAAGCCCTATTCAAGTGTTTTTCCTCTATCAGATTATTTCCAAACTATGCAGATCTATTTTCTAGAAACATCAGAGAAATATTAGGCTTTTTTCCACCTTTTTTCCTTTATTTTTTTTAATAGGGGACAAAAGTTTTAAATTAACCACCAAACAGAAATTCCCATAGGATCTCGGCATATATTACTAATCTACTGGTTTCTGAGAATTGCGTTTTGTAGGCAATTTGTTGAGAGGCCTTTGAGAATTTTGTTATTTATAAGAATGTAACAGTTCATTTATATTTTATGCAGACATAAATAATCTTATTCCCAATTGCCAAAAAGGAAAAAATATAAACCAAACAACTCACCTACTCCCACTCCTCTAGGCAACTTACTGTAATAATATCTTGTGTATTCTGTAATTTTAATAGAAATCGATTGAAAACTGTTTGTTTTGAAACTTCAGAGATGATATTCTGATGCTATTGAACTTACAAAATCCATAATAGTTTAGTTAATTTATCTAGGATGGAGGTTTGTTTCATTGCTGTACGTTGGGTTTGGTTTGAGTTTAATTTTTTACAGTTTGGTTTATAAAATAGGATGCCACCACAATTCCAGACTTTGCTATCTGTGTATAATATTTCTCAAACACATACATTAACAAGAGTCCTTTCTTCTAAATGGAAGAATATGAAATAATCATAGGCCAGACAGTATACTGGATCTGGCTGGGATGGAGTTAACTTACATAATAGAAGTCCCTGTGGTGCTGTGCTTTGCATTTGTCTCTAAAATCATGTTGATAACTCATGAATGTTTTGTCTGTCCCTGAGCAATGCTTTCACAGCACCAAGGCCTTCTTTGTTTCTCACTTTGACCCCCTAGTAGATCAGTAAAATTTGTAGAATTGTAGAATCATTAAAGTTGGAAAATACCTCTATGATCATCAAGTCTATCTGTCAACCCAATACTTCCATGCTACCAAACCATGTTGTGAAGTGACATGTCTACATGTTTTTTTAAACATCTCAAGGGATGGTGACTCCACCACTGCCCTGGGCAGCCTGCTCCAATGCTTAACATTCTTTTTGCTTAGCTTGAACAAGCAGTTTCTGCTTTCTCTTTTAAACTGTCCACTTGATCCATAAGTTTTCTTGCTTTTCATGTATTTTTTCCCAGTTCTGTAGGAAAGGGGAATGAGCAATAATCTAAATGAGTGTTTAGTTACTGGTCAGCCTCAACCCACCACAGCTTGGCATCAAAAAACAGAAAAAATGACATCTTAAAGAAATTAAGCTTAAGATAGGCTACTTTAACTTATGCAAAATAAAAATACTATACTATAAAGTACTATAAAATACTCTTTCCTTTTAGTATATATGTGTGCATATCTATAAAACAGCTGTCATTTTTTTTTTAGTTTTTCATTTAAAAAATAAATTTATTTCTGCAGTGTTTTATCATAGTGATGCCTCCTCATTGAGATTTTCAGCTTCAAATATTGAACAAAAGACAAATTGCTACTGCACCAGCTTCAGGATTGATTTCCAAAACAGTGACTAACTCCACTCTTTCCAAAGAGTGGATCTGTAGATTGGTAGAAAAAAATCTGATCCCTGCTTGTCTTGGTCCTTAAGCTATGTACTGCTCTATTCCCAAATGACAGTGAACAGGACACAGAAAAGGCACTTTCAAAAGTGTTTGAATAACATAATAGTAACAGGTTATTTGGGTTTTCCCTTCAATTCTCTAACTTCTTCAATTAGTTGACATTTTCAAGTTATTCTCAAGAAAACAAGCAAATATTCATTTCCCAACTTTCTTAATTGAAATTAATAATTTTATCTCTCACATGCCATAGCCTGACCTCACTAAGAAATATTTTTTCTCCATTGAACATTTATCACTTCAGAAAGCATTACAAAATTATCTATTTAAATGACAGAACAAAGAATGGCTTTGCAGACTGTCATGATATGAGTTGTCAAGTAGTTTAAGTATGAAATATTTTTCTTCCTCTGAATGCGAAAGGATTACCTTGACTGCAAGGCAGTAAACAGTGACAAATCCAGGGAAAATACTCCTTTTTTTTTTTTTTCCTAGAACTTATGAAAATACACATATTGTTAGCACTTTTGGGGGTCATCAACACATTAAGATTTAAATCATATGGTCCCATAATTCCAGCTGCAAGCTACCAGAAATTCTACAAGGGTGAGCAGAACCAATGTAGGTCTTAGTGTTCAGTCTCAGTAAAGACTTGGCTGGAGTTTAGTTAGCCTCCTTGCCACATGGGTCAGATATTCTGCCAGCTGATTTATCTTTTTTTAACTGATTTGTCATATAAGAGATGAAATTTATCTCAGGGTCATGAAACCAAATCCCGACATGGCTGATCTGCAGTGACATGGTGGCACAGCTGCCAATGGGGGTTTAAAAAGAATAATCTCATTCTGTGTCAGTTCAAACACAGAAATAGGTATTAAAGTTCCAGATAATATTATATTTTTAAGCTGATGAGTCAATCCTGAGCAAGAGCAATTAGTTATGAGCTGTGTTCATGTAAAACATTGCATTGACTTTTCTTCTTGCTTTGATGCTGGACCTCTTTTATTTGATTTTTAAAAATCACTTGGAAACATTTCAAGAACATTAGCAAAGTCTTTCAACACTATCCATTACAGACATATGTGTTTAAGGTAAATATATACTGTTGGAGAGTGCTAATAAAGGCACTAAGGTGCTGAATTTGACCATTGTCCTTGACTTTACAATGCAATAAACCTTGAAACTGGCAATTTAAATGGGGAAAGATGGTGAAATTCCTTGAAAAATGTTTAAAACTTATTATTATTGATAATAACACAATAATTTAATTTATTAGTTATATACTTTTTAGTAATAATAGCTATTTTTAATAATAAAGATTTCATTACTGTAGTCATCATTGCTGCTTTCGAAGTTTTGTCTATAACTGAGGGAAATTATCTGTTAGATTTGGTGTATGTTTGTAACTCCACTAAAGGATTTTAAGCTCAACTGAGCTTTTTATTTAAAAACAAACAAGCAAACAACCATACAACACACTCTTTTTTGTCTGAATAAAATAGATTCAAGTTTACTGCAGACCTACATCACCTCTGGCAGAGAACCTCTACCTACTTGATCCTCATTAGTACAATTCAGTGTAGCACATGTACTTCAGGTCACAGTGGCACAGTAGGAAAGAATCAATCGTGTATTTCCACTCCATGGTCTCATACACACTTGATAGTCACCCTCAGAAATGTTAGATGTAGACTCTGTACTTCCAATGAATATGGAAAACAGAACTTTCTGAAATTACTTGTCACAAGGAAAGAGAACAGAAGTTCTCTAGTTGTCAAAGTCTTGTGCTCACAACCTCACTGTGTTGGTGGAATTCCTACTATTCTTGAAGTATGTTTGTGCCAAACTGAACAGGAAAGCAAGGTAGTTTATTAAATTAGCTGCTGGAAAACAAAAATTCAGCAGGAAATAAAATGTAGGTTAGTTTTACCTGAACAGTAAGAGAATTCATGACATTCAGAAGCCTCTTGATGAGACTTTACAGTAGACTTGAAGTCACAGTGGCTTGTTGTAAGCATTAAGATAAACAATAAGCATTTCTAATTACTATATATCCATCATACTACTATTACTTTTCAACTTAACCCGTATTTATATATGTATATGTAAGTACTGAAAGGCTGCAAGAAGGTGTCCCATGGAGTCTCTTCTTCTCCAAGCTGAACAACCCCTACTCTCTCAGCCTGTCCTCAGAGCAAAGGGTTTCCAACCCTCCTCTTATTTCTCTTCTAGCTTTACAGTTCAGCTGAAATAAGCTACACACTGCATATTTACAGATGACAGAGGCAGGAAAGAACGGAAAATCCCCTATTTGTTAAATTAAAATTCTGACCCCAAATTTAATTTAAAAAACAAATACCTTTCCATTAACTGGAATATTACCTTTCAACCAAGCCTATCCTCACATATCTTCTGAACACAGCTACAAAAAAAGGATTTTGTAGGACCTGACTGATTACAAGGATGATACTTTGAGAATAGCACCATGCACAATAGGGCCTTTTTATAAAGACTGACTGTGTTTTCCAGCAAGGTAATTAATGTCCCTGAAAAGAGAGAGAGTTAACCCCCTGTTTATATGCACTATAAGAGAGTAAAAGACTGTCAGGCAATATATTATATCAACACAGTGGATAAAGATTGTTCCTCACTCAAAGAAACCTGCATTTTCTCTTTTAAAATAGCTTTACAGCATCAGTTGTTTGCATGGCATCAGCATCTTTGGGTGCACTGTTGTACAAGAAAATGGCCAAAAACAGAGGGGTTTTTAATTTTCTTTAGATTTGAGTTTACAAAATAAAACCCTCTAGTAAAAGAGGTTTATTAAACTCTCTCTTTCTTTAGTGCTGCTAACTAACAACAAATCAGGGAAGAGGAAGGGAATTTTCTGTCCTTTGGAGAGTGATCTCCATAAGCTACATCACCAATTGGACTTGTTGTGACAGTTCCTGATAATTAATGTCTCTGCAGAACGGAGATCAACAGGTTGTATACATCAGAAATAATCACATCTCCCTAAGTTTCAGTTTCTAGGAGAACACATGATAATTAATGCTTCTAATAAGCACAAGAAGTTCAGTAGAACAACAGAGTGTATATTTAAAAACAACTTTTTCTTGAAAAGACTTTCAGCCCTGTTCATCGACCATGTTGGCACCTAAGAACTAGTGTTTTCTAGTTCAAATTCTTTTCTATAGAGCATGTTTATATTGTTGGGTTTTTTTCTGTAATAGTTTCCATCTTCATTTAATTAGCACTGGAAAATTATCACTTTGGAGCTTAAGTACTTAAAAGCCAGTATGGTTCAATGGAAACCATTTGCTCTTCACAGTAGATAACTGAACACAACGTTGAAGAAAATAAAAATGACTGTGTTCATTTAATATGTTTTGCACTGATCTGATGATTATAAAGACAGATAGATACTCACAGTACCTAATTTCAGACAGTATAACTCTTAAAATTGTGAAGCTCATTGGTCTTCTCTGAAACTTATGGTAAGGCAAATATCTCAGCATTCACATAAGTAACACCACCATCATGCCACAGTTTTAACTAGATTTTTTACAGCTGAGCATCTTGTCCTACTACTACTTCATTTAATGTTCTTTAAAATTGATTTTGATATTCTTTCCGAGTATAGCTTTTAGAATTTTCCAACTCTTACAGCTAGGTGACAGGGATCAGTCCTGTTTTAGGAAACACTATTTTCAATGCTTACAAAGGAAGAAAAGAATCCATTTTGTCCTTCGTAAAAAGCAACAAATTCACATAACACTTTCTTTTAATTTTTTGTTGTTGTTTTCACTCATCTTCTAGCTGCTATCTCAGCAGCCACTGTTCTGGATCTTTCTGTTAACTGCTTGTGCCACTCTGCACTGTGCCATTTGAAGAGTTTGATTTCTGTGTTTTCTTAATTCAGGACATTGTTTTGTCCACCATCTTGCATGGATAACTTTGAAAAATTTAGCATTTTTCTTTAGGAAATGGAATTTTACTTACAGAACTGTTGAATAAAAGCTGGATATTTTGTGTATAACTCAGTAAATATTTGGCACATCTCATTTCCTTCAGGAAGATTATTTCCATGGAGGCTGGAAATGTACTAACTCCTTGAGGAGGAAGACACTAAACATAATTTGTAAATCAAAATCTTCTGCAAACATAAACAGAAATCATCTCTGGTGTTTATGGAGCAAAACCAATTAATGTTTCAACTAATCTCCCTAGGAGCTCAGTCCTTTTGAACAGTGCTTGTCTTTTAAGTTTCTAAAATGGACACTAACAGTTGGATTCTAGGTTATGCACTTTTTAGAAGCTCACTTCATGCCTTTCTCTTCCTCCCAGTGGCACGCTGAGCTGAAGGTGGTTCTGTGATTTTTTTGTACAACTGCTCATTACTCAGTGAAACAGTACTCAATAAAAAGAAGATTTTTTAATGCATCGAAGCATGCTAATCAGAGCTGCTTTATTACATTTCTTTGGAGTGAGTGTGCTAATGACTGCATAATGTGTTTGCACTGCAATGTGATTTCACTTCAGTTTGCTTGAAAGCTTAATTGTGCACAGCTGCCTGGGTTTGCATGATGGACAGATGATACTTAGTGTCTCCTTGCTAATCGAGGGTCCAGGAGGGAATTGTGCTGTATTTTAAATTGTTTACTTCAATTTAGTTCCCATAAAAAGGGACTGTGCCATCATCAGACACTGCCACACTTAATGAATTGCTGCTGTGATTTTACTTTGTGTGCCAGTTAAATGCTGAGATGAGTGTAAGCCAATGTCAGGATTGTGAAACATTTATTATGCATATTAAATAAGAGTGCCTTATTAATAGTATTTCATGTTTATGGAGTGCCCATTGTGTAGGGATCTCAAATCCACTTTAAAAGTTTGGGACGTTCACTACCATCAAAGCACTGAAGAGAAACTGAGAGACACTGGAAACAACTATTTAAATTTATGCAATGAAATGTGAAATTAAATCTATGTATCCTGAGTTCAGACTCCTACTTCAAACACCAAACATATTTCCACAGTCTAGAAAATTCTAAACTTTCTATGTGCCAAGCATCAAGCTTGTTGATAAGCTGAGTCTTCCACTCAAGGTGGAAGCACTCTGCGAAATCATGGAACCACCAGCCATGGCTTGACATATTTACAGGTGGGACACAATAGTCCCAGATAAGTGTTTTGTGGGTCTACAACTGGACCAGAGAGTAAGGTCTTGTGTGAAGTACTGAGGGGTTAATTGTCTCAAAATTTGCACAAAACCTCTCTCATCCCACCACAAGCACACAGTAGGAGGAGGGAGGGAGGCCTCTCCTCTGCTCTCTCTCTTTTTCTCTTCCCTTATTTCCCCGTGTACCTATCCCTTCTTTTACAGAGCTGCCTTTAATGACTGCTGGTTGATTTGTTGTGGTTATTTATTGTTGTTAAGTAAAGTATTCCTTCAATTAATTCTGAAACCTATGATTGTGGTTTTCTGGTGGGATCAGTGTTGCTGTGTAAGGACACAGGTCCCGAACTCCCTGACTCAGTGAAGTTGTACAGGGAAAGCCCTGGGTCCTATTGCTTCTTGTGGTTTGGGATAATAAAAAGAAGACAAGGACACTGCTCCCTGACTGATCAATATTTCTGTGAAAGTACACTTATCCCTGATTACCTGGCTTCGCTTCATGCTCTTTCTCTGAGTTTGAGTGCAGAGGATAGTGCTGACTCCACAGAGCCGCCTAGGGGTATATAAAAGATCACCTTCTTTCTCCCCCTGCTCTTAGCTGGCTTGGGACACCTTGGTTGATGTGTCACTCAGGAGTATGTGTGTCACAGAGTATAAATTGCTATCCCACTTATTATAGAATTTTAAGATTTTATGTCACCAAGTGGTGTGGTCTGTCCTTGTTGCCACCCACACAAACTGCTCCCTGAATGCCACAAGTGGGAAGCCTAAGGCACACTGTGAAATCAGAAATGGTTCTGGTTGCTCTGGGGCTTTTACAGCTGTGTTGACAAGTGCATTGAGTAACAGGGATGGAGAGATTTGTGCTTCAATCGGAGTATTGAATATCAGTTATATTCTTCTGGACTGAACATGCATTGGAAGTGATGTGTAAATAATACATTAACTTTTTTGTATTACTCATCTGAATTCTAAAAATGGCATTAAATAACTTCTTTCCTCTGATTTCAGTCTGAATGTGAATTTATTGTTCTGTAGGGACCTATTCTGTAGTTCATTTTGAAATACATAGATATCCATCCATTAACCTCAATCAGGTTAGTTTCTGACCTGCACCTTGCCTCCAGAAAAATTCTCATTTAAGATTCTGCATTGAAATGCAACAATTAGTACATGATTTTTATTCTTCCAGCATAACTATTGAGATGTAAATGAGAACTAAATGAGATCTGTCTGTCGCTACCTGTGTGTCTGAGTTTCTTTTTTGCATATTCTAATTCATTACATTAAAAATAAATGGCAGTATACTATTTGCTCCAGCAGACTGGGCATATGAATTCATCTATTCTATAACACTTACTGTAAATAATGCTGATTTACTTTTCATTTGCATAGTAAAATACTCAAGTAGCTTTGGGCTACTCTTAAAAGGAGTTGAGCCTGTGGTCAGCACAGTATATTCTTTCTTACTGAGAGTTCAAGTGTAAAGAGCATGCGCTAATATTTATTGAAATTCAGCTTTACCATTCAAGACAGAAGTGGAAGAAGACCTGCTACATCTCTGTACCTTTTCAAACACTAGTTCTTTGTTCCTTTGTCCTGGCTATGTGTGACATTTTCTTTTAAAAGCTGAAACATGGGAAGGCAAATGTACCCTGTAGACCCTGTGCTAGTCAAAGAGCTGTCTTCCTTTTTTTGTTGTTTCTTCCGGAAAGGGTGCTCTGAAAGAAATCACTGTTGTAGAACCAATTAGGTTCTTTAAGTGGATCATTTCTCAGTCACTGGAATAATGAATTCCCATTTGCTCAAAGGGTTGCATTCACCCTTCAGTGGCAAAACAAATAGGAATTCATTGCCACAGCTAGGCAACCAGAATTATTTATGCATTCTTTTCAGAGTCTTTCTTTCTTTTCATCTTTATTGGAATTCACCATAAAGATTATTGTTTAATGAGGGGGAAGTTCAATTGGAGCCAAACGAAAAGGCACAAGTCTACTAAGCCAGAGTATATTTTTCAGAAGTGTCTTATTTTCAGGCTGTTGCAAATGTGCAAATTTTTTTGTTATTATTTGTCAGTTAAAATCAAAATGAAACATTTATTTTCTAGCTTTTTACATTCTTTAAAAGTTTTCTGAAGAGAGAAAGATGAAACTATGTTCCTCAAAACCAGTAAATATTAAAATATAATTTAAAGGTGTTTGTAGGATGAAGCACCACTGTGATCCTCAGACCTTTCCTCTTTTTCCCATTGTAGGCCTGGTAAGAACATAATTGTCTACTATATCTACTTAGATTTACTGGGGGAAAAAAAACCTGTGGCTATGTCAGCATTAATTGAATCATAATCAGACTTCTGGAAATCAGATTTGTGCCTGAATTACAGTCATCTGACCATTTGTAATAGGCATCTAAATGCTAACATGAAAATGCAATTGTAGTGTTTGCTTCTTTTCAGCTTGATATTTATACATATCATTTATGAGTCAGAGGTCAGAGAATACACAGTTAAAAGCAAAATCACTCTATAAGATTAGTGTCTTTTGCATCTACCTTGCAGCTGAAGTTCCCAGTAAATTCAGTTTATTAGTGTAGCTATAGAAAATAGAGTAAATTGTATTTGTTTTCTAATAAAGATCACTTTAATGTTGAAACTCTTTAAAAATATCTCTATGTGCTTTTGTATAGTCTGATAATTGTGTTTTACTCATTTTAATACAGAGAGTTAATAGACCATTGTAACTAATCAAGGTCATAGGAGCTTTTGTTCCATTTTTTTAGATAGCCATTTGGGATATGGTTATGCTCAGGCTAGATAAGCAAGCTAAGTGCCACAAGTAGACTAGAAGAATGGTTTATAATTTATAGATTTAGTACTAGGTAACTCAAACTCGAATATGAAACTAAATTCATTCACCTGTAGATTATCTGTCATTCTGCAGAAATTAAAGAAATTAAAGTTAGGGAGCTATGGGAAGAGTGAGTAAGGTTTTAAATTCACTGCTAAGAAATTATTGTCCCTTTTAAAAATACTCTTAGAGACCAGATGCTATTGGGAAGGATCTTGTACAGACGCATTATCTGCTTTGCCCTTAGAAAACACAAATAATTTAAAAGCTTTTTCTCTTCTCTTCTCTTCTCTTCTCTTCTCTTCTCTTCTCTTCTCTCTTCTCTCTTCTTCTCTCTTCTCTCTTCTTCTCTCTTCTCTCTTTTCTCTCTTCTTTCTTCTCTTCTCTTCCTTTCGTTCCTGTTCCTTTCTTTTTTTAAAGTGTTTCAAAAGTTTAGAAGCCAATTCCATGTGACAGGAAAGAATTAATATATTTTTTGCTCATTGACTAGAAGACAGAGAGCTTACCTGGGCTCTGATAGCCCAATTCACATCTCTCAACCCTAAAGAAAACAGTATTTCCCTCTTGTATTTGGTGACACAGAATTTTCCTTCCCCAGTTCCTGCCTGTGCAGCTGTGGCAACTGCAGTCTCTTCACTCAGGAGTTTATAAGTGTGACAGCAACTTGACAAAGTGCACGCAAGATGCTGTCATCCTTCATCATTGTCATGCCTTTGTTCCAACTCAGTGAATTATTTTACCAAAGTCATTTACAACATTAAACAATTTCACACCGTGGATTCGTTTGCCAATTACATCTCTTACTTTCCCTGCATTTTTTCTCCATCACTTCTGCATGTCAAATGACCCCTTGCTTTGGAGAGGAGTAATTGTTTTCTCAGTAACTGTTGTCCAGCACGGATCAATGAAAGCCTTCTGCCTTCCACTCCTCATTGAGCATTACTTTCCTACTGGAAAAAAATGGGGTTGCTTTCTCTAAACTTTTGCACAGTTTATTACTGTGGTTGAAGCAGGCTAATAAGAGTGTTACAAATCTGGACAGATCAACTATATGATTCCAACACAGAGATGATACTTCTATTTTTGCTGATATGCACAGGAGTATTTAGACAAGAGCAGTAGTTAGGACAAAAATCTGTGAGGCTTCTTCTGTGGTGAAAGGTTAAATAATGTTACCTCCCAGTGTTTGATGGGAGAGAGGCATTCTCCATGTACTATTGACAGATGTGTATCTCCATGGGCATAGTTTTTCAACTTCATTTATTTTGGCCTTTGCTAGCATCTTTTTTTCTGTTTTTCTACAAAACTAAAAAGGTGGAGTTCAGTATACCATCAATGATAAAATAAAGGTGAGCAGTCCAAGTCAAGAAACCGGGTTTGTTCACTGACTCCCACAAATGAAAACTAAGTAGACTGTGGTCATCAAAAGTACATGAGATAAATTTCTCTCAGTTGAATTACTCATTGTTTTTAGACAATTGATTTTAACTCCAGCTGCATGAGTGGAGTAGTATCTGTGACTCTAGCTCATCTGACAGCAGACCTTGCAGGAAAGGGTCAACCATGTCTGTGGCCTCCCAGTTGCAGCTGGGCTTCTGTAAACCCTTGCACAGGCTCACAAAATTCCATGAGCTCAGTTTCTTACATCTTCATTACCCACCTGAGAGCAGTGTCCTCTTTACTTTAAATGGAATTGCATCCTATGACAGAAGTTGAAAATGTCAAGAAAGATGATGGTGATCATTATGGTTTTAAGGCCACACACATAGTTCCAAATACTTGTTTTCTTGTACATTCAACATTTTGTTCATTTTAATTACTGTGGAGTGTCTTATTTTGTTAATTATGCATCAGGTGTCCAAAGAAGGGATAAGAAGCTGGTGAAATGTCTAGAGCACAAGTGTTATGAGCAGCAGCTGAGGGAACCAGGGTTTTATTCTGGAGAAAAGGCTGAGAGGAGACCTTCTCACTCTCTCTAACTCCTTGAAAGGAGGTTGGAGTGATGTGGGAGTTAGTCTCTTCTCACAGGTAACAAGTGATAGGATAAGAGGAAAGTGCCTCAAGTTGTGTCAGGGAAGGTTCAGGTTGGATATTAGGAAAAATTTCTTCCCTGAAAGAGTGGTTAAACATTGCAGCAGGCTGCCCAGGGCAGTGGTGGAGTCAATATCACAGGAAGCATTCAAAAAACCTGTAGATGTGGAAATTGGTGACATGGTTTAGTGGCATGGGAGTATTGGGCTGATGGTTGGACTTGATGATTTTAGACGTCTTTTCCAACCTTAATGATTCTATGATTCTATCATCCAAAGTGTAGTTTGCTGCAAGAATTTGTTTTTTCTTCTTCCATAGGCAAATCAAGGAAAGAAAATCTGTAATCAGTGTCTTCTATCTAGGGTGGAGTAAAGAATCAAATTAGAGTATTTTAAGTACCATTACTGGTGAATTTCAGCAAGAACCTGGGGAACAGTATTTTGCTAAAATGTTTTGATGAATCTCAAAGCTATTTAAAAGTGGGGAGGATTCATGTGAAAAGCTGATAGACATCAAGATTTAATATCCCATATAATTAGCACACATTTAAGAATAGTGGGAGAGCAACTACAGCTTTCTATAGAATTTAATATCCTCCCATCTGCTTTGTAAGCTATAGTCAAGAACTCTCATTTCCTTTCTGCTATACATAATAAACAAATTTTATTGGTTCATCTTTTATTACAATGTCCATATGGTTGGAAGAAAAATCAATATCAGAACAACAATAACAAAAAAAAATTAGGAAGGCTGTTAGTGTCTGTATTTGAGCATAAATATTTGGGAAAAAGATTTTTCATTTCTCATTAAAAACATAAACATTTCTCTATCATGTTAGTCAAACCACTTTGATGAAGAGTGAAGCAATTAGGGAAATTTAGGTACATATCTTACTTAGGAAGGGAAAAGAAACATTATCAGCCAACCAATTAACAACTGAAAACTAACCTAAGTGATAATCTAGAGACTACTGTTAATGCTTTACCTCATTGTGGTTCTCCATGTAGTAGCATTACCAGTTCTTCTCCCCATGCTAAAGCTGAGAATTTTTTTTCTTGTAACATTATAAAAACTTGAAAAAAAATTTGAAATATGATCTATAAAGCGATGAACTGCTCATGAATACTTTGGACTTCAAAGATCCCGCAAGACTCTAATAGATTCCTACCTGCTACTACTGTTTTTCAATTACATTTCAGTTCTCTGAAAATAAAATTTGCAGCCCAGCTGGAGTTTCTTCTTACAGCAATTGATCTGGTCTTTTTTGTTCTTTTCTGTGTGTATTTATTCTTTTGGTTTTCTAAAAGAGTAGTAGGCTGTTTAAAAAAAAAAGGAAAAAACCCCTAAACCTTGACACAGCACCATACTGAGTTTGTGAAGTTATTAATATCTGAACTTCAAGACAAAACCTATGTACTAGTATATAAAGACCAAAATTAGAAAATAATATGTCTGTGTATAAGTAGCAGCTAGAACATGGGGGAAAATGGTTTGAAATAACACATTTAACCATTTATTATTCAAACAAATGTTGGACTTTAAAGGTCTGTAGTGTAAAGTGAAGTAAGCAGCCACCAAATGAGTAAAGGGCAGCATTCAAACTTCATTACCCAACTTTGCTGGGAATTCAGTACAGGCTGTTTCTGAAGGACAGGGATGACTCTTTACATTTATTTCTTGGCAGCAGTGCAATAAATGAAATTATTAATAATGGCTTTCCATCCATGTGCACGTCCAGCAAGAGCAGGACTGGATTTGCCAGTGGCAAAATTCAAATGCTTTTATTGGAATAACCGATGTGTCAGCTACTGTCCATCAGAGCAAATTACACTGACACTGAGAATAAAAGGGGTCTGAAAAGTGTAAGATAATGTAGCACAACAATAATTTGATATGGTTATTTAGACCTTAGTTTTGATTGTATTATGAAACAAAAAGTCTGAATGACTGTGAACATTTTCAGAATTCTTTTTATAATTTATTTTTAGATATGTTTCTGTAGAGACCTGACCCATACTCTACTGAAATCAGTTCAACTGCATTTTTTTTTTACATTTCTTTGTGTTAAGTCCTAAAAGGACAACAGTTATTGAGGGAAAATTTGTTTTTCTTTTACCTGAATTGTTTTGCTTTATCTCAGTTTCTTTTACTTTCTCTCACTCATGTTTGAGTTTTTTAATAATGAAGATCAGATGCTGGTTTAGGTACAATTATGTCTGCCATGATGAATTTGCAAACAAGTACACTGGAAAGGAAAAGAAGAGAATAGTTTGTAACTGGATAATAAAATCATGACTGAAGTCTAGAGGACACAGACTACAAGTTAGATTATTTATAGCTTAGTTTACAGTAATTTGTGGCTTTCAAGTGAATTTCAAGAGTCACAAATCAAAAGTATAAAGCATTCTTCTAAATGGCTGTCATTAAACAAAGTGAATGACATTTCACAGGCCTTTTAACAAATAAAAAATTAGTATTTTGGAGGTTTCAGAGCATAAGTTTAAAGCTATATTTCCTCCCATTGGCATATTACATAAAATAATGTATAAAGAGAATTTTTTACTGAAAAATAATAAAAATTTGTGCGGAAGATAAAAGTCCTACTGCATATTCAAACAGAAGGAATGAAAATTTTTATCTTAATAAAATAAAATTGCTCATTTTATAATTACACAAGGAATCTAGGCTATTGTTGAAGAGCTAACTAATACAGGATACCATAAGGTCCTGTTAAAATATTATTTTGACTGTTCCAGTAAGGTAATGGGAAAATTAGAAAACAGTGATATGTAAGATCACATATAATTTAGGCTTAACTTTGAAATCTTCTAAATGAGCTAGATTTGTCTTTTAGATAATGGGAGGGTAAATTTCAGTCAGAATTATAAAATCCTCAATAAAAATATCATTCTGGAATAAGTGACTTCGCTGCTGGTTGCTGAAACAAGGACAAATCTTACCTTTCTTATTCTTTAAAACTATTTCTGAAGAAAAACTTGAAGTATTTGATTTTTGTAGTAAAAATCATTTAAAGAACTTCAAGCATTTTGGCTTTAAATACTTGCAGTTGTTCAGCTAGTGCATACTTGATGTTCACTGAAGTCCAAAGCCAAGTTTCTTAGGGAAGGAGATTAAATGGCTTCCTTGTTGGGCTCTGCTATTCAAATGATTGAAAGGAATACATGGATGAATATTGGGTCTCTGAAAACTGCCTAGGATGGGTCACACACTTTACATGGTGGTTGTTGTGTGGTTAAACTCCTTCATTTCTGTGAAATTTCTAATTTCATTTCTAATTTTAATTTCTAATGAAAGCTGATATATTATTTTAAAGATGACTTGAAAATCAAGATAGGGGTTTTTGGCTTTTTTCATCTGAACACCTGGATGCTGCATGGTATTTAAGGTCTTCATAATTCTTGTTGCATTTGAGGGAAAGCAGTGGTAATAATAGCAGGACTAAGGAGTACAATAAGATGTTTGCAGAGTATGTGAGGATGTTATTTTTATTTTCTACTTGAGAGGATTAAGTTTCCTCTGGCTAAGAAAGTGCCTTACTGTTCTTGTGCCATGTCCAAATATAAGCTGTCTAGCTTGTGTTTCTGTGATCTTCATTTTGATCCTCATAGCTCCATGAAAAAGAATATAAAATTCCTAAGACATGTCATAATGTTTTTATATGAATGATCTAAGTGACAGAGAGTTTGAGGGTTCTAATTCATTACAATACAAAAGCAATTCAGCTACTCCATACAGTTAAGAAAGAAAATGTGATTTGAAGATCTATGTGCCCAGTAGTATATATATTTTACTTTTTTTTTTGTATATGTGAAAGAAACCGTGAAAAGATCTGCAGACTTTTAGGAGGGGGTTGTGAAAGAACCTCTGCAGCTTCTCTGATACAGATAGGATAAAAGCTGTATGTCTACTCCCCCTGTCTCTGCAAAATGTTCTCTCTGGTGAATAAACATTAATTTGGCTGAACTACAAGAGGATTTGCTACAATTTTAGAAGCTATTAGCTGAGCTGGCTGGAAAAGAAGAGAGATGCAGAACAAAGTGATGTTTGAAAACATCTTCAGTCTGCATTAAACTGGGACCTGGGCCTTTTGATGAAAGAAGAAAAAATAATCCTAAACCTCACACAAACTCTCAGAACAGCCAATACTCTAATCACTAGAGCATGAGTCTACAATCTGGATTCAAGTCTGTCCATTTTGCTTCAGAGAAAATAACTCCATTCACAGAATCCCTGAATCCCAGCATGGGGTACAAAAGGACTTCTGGGGATCATCTAGTCCACCCCCCTGCTCCAGCAGAGTCACCCAGAGCAGGTTGCCCAGGATCACATTCAGGCACCTTTGGACTACACAACTTCTCTGGGCAGCCTGGTCCAGTGCTCTGGCATCCTCACAGGAAAGAACTTTTATCCTCTTGTTCAGATGGAACCTCCTGGGTTCTAATTTGTGCCCATTGCCCCTTGTCCTGTGCCCACTGAGAAGAGTCTGCTCCATCCTCTTGCCCTCACCCTTTAGATACTGGTAAGCACAGATAAAGGAAGGGCTGTATCTGTCTTACTCATCCTCACTGCTGGCTGGACCTGGGGACAGCAGCCTCACAGCTGTTGGGATGCTGGATTCAGCAGTTTCCAACATCTGCAAATTTGTAATCATGCATTTTTCCCTGTGGAGTGATCACTTCTAACTTAACTGGGCTCAGTTGACCTAGCTGAGTATCCGGCCAAGGCCGACTGATTCCTTCCTAGAAGCTCTGATTCACTCTTTGATAACACCTCAGTTATCTGATCAGTTAACTGATCTGAAACTGATCAGTTCATAAGGCTGACATGCAGTAAGTGATGCACTTGCATTATGAATATTGAGATTGTGGGTTGGGGGAGGGAAGGAGAGCGAGTGAGAGAGAAAGAGGGAGACAGAGAGAGGGAGGTGTATTTTATCAGGGAGAAGATGTTTGTTCTTTTAACTGTTTTAGATAATGATACTTCACTGAAATAGCTAACAAAATGCAGATATTGCTGAATGAATAATAAAATAGATGTCATATTTAGACTTTGGGGAATTTTTGTGTCCTTTCAAGTACATGTTAGTTATAATGAGGTTAAAGATGAAAACATTAATATCATGTTTTTTTCTTTAAAGTGAATCAGTTACCCATTGATTTACAAAAACCTAGCTTTTAAGAAATTCTTTTAAAGAGAAAGTTAGTGAGAGTATTTGCTGTGATGGTAGTTGGTGGAAGATCTTGCCAAATATAAGGCAAAAATATTTTAATATAAGTAACTACTTTTCTTTCAAATCCAGATTGTGAATGTAAGTTTGCCCCATTGCTACCCTGTTTATTCCCAATTGACGGGGGAATCATTTAGGTTGGAAAAGACCTCTAAGATCATCAAATCCAACTATTGACTAAACACCCCCATACCACTAAACCATGTCCCTAAGCACCACGTCTACCTGATTTTTTTAACACTTCCAGTGATGTTGACTCCACCACTGCCCTGGGCAGCCTGTTCCTATGCTTAATCATTCTTTCAGTGAAGAAATTTCTCCTAATGTCCAACTTGAAGCCATTTCCACTTGTCCTATCATTCGTTACCTGGAAAAACAGACCAACCCCCACTTCACTCTGACTTCTTTTCAGAAGTTGTAGAGAGCAAGAATGTCTCCTCTGAGCCTCCTTTTCTCCAGACTAAACAACCCCAGTTCCCTCAACTACTCCTCACAAGACTTGTGGTCTAGACCCTTCACCAGCTTCGTTGGACACACTCCAGCAACTCATAAATATACACACAAAATAGAAACAAAGTGTAATGAAGGAGCCTTTTCTGGGACTTTTCTGAGTTTATCAGTTTATTTCTGCTATTTCTGAATAGTCAGAATATTTTCAAGGAGCTTTCCATGATTTAGAGCCCTCCAAGTCTTAGAATTGTCTTAGATTCAGGAAGGAGATTATCAGTTTAAAGGTTACTTAATTTTTACGGATTTAGAATTCATAGCAATTTTGTGTGTGTTAAATTTTGAGTGATTTTGCCTTATCTTTTAGCAAAAAAATTATCATTACTCAAGGGGATCAAATTATTTTTCTATTCTGTCAGCCAGTGCAATCAGTTGATTTACAGAAAAAATATATTTTTTCACCAATATGAAGGTTGTTCTGAGGGATGCTAATAAAAATCTTTCTTCTGAAAAAAGCAATTTGATGAAATCCAATCTCTAACAGTGAAGTAAACTGAAGTCTGATTTTCTCATCTGTTTGCTGCCTCAGTGTGTTACTCCAATTTTGAGAAGCCACAATGTACCAGATGACCACATGGACGCAATGTAAATGTTAATCCAAAGTGTTATTTTTAATCTGGATTACTTCTCTATTTGGGTTTGTTCTTTGTTGTTATTATTGCTGTTGTTTTTTACGTTTATTTTTGCTTTATTTTCCTATTTAACTAATGAGTTTTAATCAGAGCTTTAATTGCAGTACAGGGCAAAAATGAATTGCTGGCAGCAGTAGATGGAAGTGAATAGATTTCAGGAGCTATCTGAAATGCTAAATCCAGTATCTCTTCAAAACACCACCTTGCAGTTCTTGTTCATAATTATTTCAGATGATTGCACATATCTGTACACCCACATACATATAAATAGAAATAAACCACTAAGTGGTAACAACATGTTATATTCTTCATAGCATTAGCCTCATGACTCTCTACAAGGTTGTCTTTAAGTAAACAAATAAGCTCAGTGGTAAAAATTCATCTATTGATTCATTTTTTTCATTTTCTTTTTTAACAAACAAACAAAAAAGCCTATTATTATTTTTCAGATTCCTGTTAAGCTACCTGTCATATTTTTTAGGCTTCTCAGCTGGGGAATCACTAAAGTAAAAAAATCCAGTTTGATGTTTTTAGCTGAGAGGACTTCATTGAACTCCTTACCTGTAAATGAAGAAACTTACTCCAGCTACATATGGATAGACTTTTGGGATATGAATTCCTGTCAGCTGTTGCCTGCATTAAATTACTGATCTTACCAGTACCACAGAACAAGGAAATCAGCAACAGAATGTAAATTCCATTGTTCTTTTTTATTTCTCAGTGCATTTCATTCTTTCCATTATAATCTGTCTTTTACTGAATTTTCCCCTTTGAGCTCATTTTTCCTATTATGCTATTTCCATTCGCACCATTTGTATTTCCTGCCCTCAATATTTTGAGATTTTACATCCCTTTCTGACCTATCCTCAATTAATTGTGAATTTTCTGTGGTGCTCTCCAGATTGTTATTTCTTCAACCATGCAAGAGCCCTTGATTACAGTAAAAGTGTGCAGCAACTGAACCATTACTCCTGTCACTAATTTCTTTATTCTCACTCTGCTGAATGTCTCCATCTTTATTTCTGGGTTGATCCTGAGATTAGTTATTCACAGTTGACTCTCAGCTGAAATCACTATTCTAGTCTCCGTTATTGAACCTTTACTTCATTCATTTTACTACTTCCCACAAAGAGATATATGCCATTATATTTCTGAAATCTTATGAATAGTAAGATGAACCTAATGAATTCTCAGTACTTTCTATAAGGTCAAACAACTTGAATAATAAATGGAGTAGGTGGAAACAATAGGAGTTTGGGTGACCAAGAATTTAGTCCTTTTCATCATGAATTTTTGCTCTCTTCAAATTAAAATTAACATTCATCATGAGATTCACAGTGACAATAATTTATAAGCTTTTTGATGAATTATTAATATCCTGAAAAGGTTGATCAAGTTAACTCAAAGTGTAGTTCCACCAAATTGAGGAAATCATGAGGATTTAGGTAGGTATTAGTAATTACTTTATGCTTATCAAGTTAAAAGCTTGTAATAGTGAATACAATCTTCTCTACTCCAGTAGCAGGTAATTACTTGCTACTGGACATCTAGTTATTGATCTCTAAATCTTAAGTCCTGAAGATTTAGACAATGATTACTAAATCTTACCTCATGTAGATCTGGTCCCTTCCAATCCAAACCATTTTATGATTCTGTGATTTTCTCAGGATTTCCCTTTGCTCATTCCTTCTGTCTATATTCCTCTATTGTGTATATTTATCTATCTTACAGGTAAGATGTACACATTTTATAATGGTATTGATTCCATAGATTTTGCTTTCTGGTGGTTCTCATACTAACACCAGGATAGCAAATCCATAATGATATCAGAACAGTAGGAGCTGCATTCTCTCCATTGCAGTGAAGCTGCTGACACTGGACTGACTGAAGAAGCCTAGGCTCACCTGACAGTTGTTACTGTCATTGGGAAGCCATGCATCAGATTGGTAGCATAGGCTTTAAAAGTGTGGTATTTTCTTTGGCAGAGCACTTCCAGATGTTTCTAGTCAATGGTGCCATAGGGTCTGAATGTCACTGGGAATAGGTCACCTCTCATACTGTTGCAGCCTGTTATTTTTAATGGGAAGTGATAGAGCTATTAAATTGCTGAGTATATTTTATTATTAATTATGTTTAAATATGCATAAAACAAAACAGGTACCTGCGCCTCTCCACACACGTGATGCAGTTACCCAGGATATGAAGAATATTAGAATCTGGACTTGGATTACAGCATCATAAAAGATCACATCGTTATCTCCACTGATCTTTTATGAGAAAGTAATGAGTACATCACAAGGTGATGAGGAATGATTTAGTGTTTGGCACTGGACATGTCCTCTTGCATTACCTTTCCAGCATGCAGCACAGCTACAAATCCAAAGCTTCCTATTCTTCAATAATCTTGCAGAAATGCCAAAATTCATACCACACAATAATCCATGCAGAAGTATATCCCATAGCCTTTTAACAGCATGGAAGTGTTACAATACTGTCTTCATGAGTTACAGATTATGAAAGCTCGGAGAGCATTCATTCCTCCTGCCTTCCCTGCAGATATGAGATATTCAAGGATATCTTCCAGGGCTGAAATTCCCCAATATCAGGACAGTATGTGCCTTTTGACAAGGCATTGAAGGAAAGGTTTTTCCTTCAGTGAAAAGATCCACATATAGATCAGGAGGACAAAACCCTACATCCTAGAAAATGAGCTTTGCTCAGCCAAGTTTCACTCATACCTAATTTTATTTGCTTCAGCCTCCATTGGTGTCATTACTGACCAGGTATTACTGACTACAGTCAAACTATTCAGATGGAAGTGCCATATATGTAAAACATTTTTCACATTGAGGTAAATGAAATAGTAACTACCATGAGGACAGATTTTAATAAGATTTAGCTTCTGCTGAATGGTTTGCAAAGAAATACTGTCAATATTTATGATTACTGTTCTGAAGCATTTTCATTTCATATATATTTCTTATTTCTAGAGGTTGAGTGACCTGCTTACGAAAAAGAGATACTGTTCAAATTCTATGATAAAAAGGTTAGGCAAAATCTGTGGACACGTAGGATAATGATGCCTGTGGAAAGAAGGAAAAAAAGAAAAAAACAAGCCAACAAAAAAACCCCCACAAAACACAAAGGAGGATGATTTATGACAGTCTAAACATTTTTAAATTATTTTTATTAATTGGTTGAAGAACAGAATTCTCAAAGGAGATGCAGGGCAAATGCTCAAAGGACATGTCGAGCAAGATGCCTTTCCACCCAAATCCCTCTTTCTTGAGTTTGATATATGTGTGAAAAAACCACTCTGTGTTAAAAATGGCCTTTGTGGTCATATGCAAACCCCAAAATGACAGGAACAATAAATTGTGGGTATCATTGCTGAGAAAAATGGCGAGTCAAGAAAAAAACAGATGAATCTAAAGCTGCTTACCATGAATCAGTGTGGAAAGCCAAACCAACTTTTTCAGCCACACACCAGTATGCTTTGAATATGTATAAGTATGCTCTGAAGATAATACGCTGTATTTAGGCCTTTGTAGACTATTCTTATAAATTGTAAACACTGAATTCTGGAAAATTACAGCTTTACAAAAATGCCACTGACTTGCACAATTAGAGAAAGAGAAAATATATTTAGTAGTATCCACTGAATTTATTGTAACAGTAGAAAGATAAAACTTGAACTATCTCCTGTGAAGTTCCATAACAGCTGAAGGAAGACAGAAAAAAAGTCTAATAGAAGAAAGAACCATCTAGTAGAACAACACTTTAGCTAAATAAAATATACAGAGACTAATCATGAAAAGAGAGAGTCATCCAGGATCCATACCTCCAACAACTGGTGGCACTTAGATCTGACTCTTCCCAGCACTTCTCTTCAGACATATCTCCATGCTCACATGGACTTAGGTTTCTGTATCTAATTTTTGGATATAGATACATTTAGGAGATAATTTTGTCCTCTGGTGTTTTTAAAGAATGAGAGTAAAGGGAAATTACATACATTTTTTCTGTCCATCCTCACTTATGTATAATAACTCTGCATAAAATTGATGCAAAAATTGGATTGCATGAAGTACTGAACAGCTCCAGTTCTGTTTAGCCCTCAAAGAACAGTGTAGGTGAAGCACTGAGCTTAGTCATGTTCCAATTTTATTATTCTCATTCTTTTTGCTTTTATATTGTTTGATACACTTATAGAGATATACCACACATAAAGTATAGCCTTCATGAAATGTAAGCCTTGACCCTCTGAAATACAATCTCTTCCACCTTGCTGCTCACTCTCACTGGTCACTGTGCTTTTCCCTTTTTTTGCCCTGGAAAAAAACACTTTCTCTCCAAGTTTCCTGTGTAACACATGGCTACTAAACTGAGGAAAATTTCCATATTACCAGGATACATCTGTCTCACTAGAGATACAGGATATAGCCTAGAGCTGATCTTGGGACTTCTTGATACCATTTATTTCATATTGGGTGATGGTATGGGTCTCCTTTATGCAGGAAATAATGAACAACCAGCAAGCAAACAGGCAAAAAACCAAACTGTATTCTGTACAGTATACACGATGCTAAGATTCTTGTGACACGAACAGATAGTAAAATCTGGTGGTTTTTTTTCAATTTCTCTCCAGCATAATCCATCAAATCATAGATCACAAACTTGTAGATTTCATGAAGTAGAAATAAGGGATTATTGGAAGACTTTCTAATAAGTCCTCCACAAATTTGATAAGAGGGTATTTAGAGAGCAGCCCCTGATACAGCAGTTGCTGACTTCTCTAACTCTACACTACTCTTCAGATGGCCCATATATTGTTATGTCATGTAATATTGAATGAGCCATATGGCCCCTGCCAGAAGATTCCAGTGATTTTCATGGTAGTATTTAATAGTCAGAGAAAGTGCACCCATTGCATTCAAAAGGTGTCAGTGCTCTATCAATGAACCATATATTATCATCAGGTTTTTTCCTATAGTTCCTGAGACAAATCTTAGCAGACACATTGTATACCAATGCAGAAGACATTTTCACGAGTCTTACACAAAGCAACCATAAAAATCAGTATTTTGCAATAGGCATTTAGTACTTAATTTTAAAATTATTTCAGTATTTTACTTTAATATTTATTTTCTCTAAACAGCAAACAGAAATTTATCGAAGCTTGTGCTTACATTAGTGGTCAGAACTCTTTGGCAAGGAATGCCAAGTATTGGACAGTTAAATGAAGGTGGTAGAGGTTGCATGTGCCATGATTTTTTTCTCTCTTGCTTGGTCTATTCTCTATATCATAGGAGGAAATTTGCACTTAAGGTGTTGTGGGGCATATTCTGTATGAAGAAATGTTTTAGGAGTTTATTCATCCAATGTTAAGGGTTTCTAGATTAGCTAAAGCTTGAACAAGAATGTATTGCTATAAAAAAAAATCCTTATTTAGAGAAAGAAAATGATACACTATAATCTTTGCTTATCACGGTTCCTTTTGTTTTAATCTGTCATGTGTTGAGGACACCTACAACCACTCTGAAAACAAGAACAGTGTCTAGGAACCTTGTTTCATATATTTACATGAAATGCCTCTGCTGTGCAATTGCCATGATGCAAAAGACTTCTATACTGTTGTTCAAGACGTTTCATTACAGTCATCTTTAGTTCAAGGCAAGATAATAGCAATTATATTCTGACTAGTGCAATTTCAGTTTATTGTTGTCACTGGTCTCTGAGTGGCTACAGAAAGGATAAGGTCCTTGACGGTGCTATTTGATCTAGCACTGCGATTTATTTTTCTTCTCCAGGCAATTACAGTGCAAGTGTCATAAAAACCTATATATAATAGTGTCTATGCAGTTGTGTATATTCTTCAAATAAGTTGTATTTGCCAGATAAATTGATAGTTGAAGTCAAGAGGTGAATTCAAATGCAAATTCCTGAGTCATATATCTAAAGACATAGTCACAGTAGTTATTACACAAACAGTGAAAAACCTCGTGAAGCTTAAGGGAAACCTACAGCCATATCAACCTGGGGAGATTAAAGAGTTTTATTTTTCCTTTTCTCAAACTCCATTTCTCTTTTTGTGAAGATTGGTTTGATTGTTTTATCTAAGACTATTGTATTTTATATTTGTGGCTCATTATTTTAGACACATGCCATGGTGAAGGACTTCTAACTCTTCACGAAAAGCATGACTGTGCTCTCTTGATCTCATTTAGCTGTGATTTCCCTGCTAGGAAAGCTAATATTTTTCACAGTTATCACCTGCCAATCTAGATCCCTTTTGCATCTTTCGTCAGTTTTATTTAGAGATATTCTATGATTTTTAAAAATGTATCTCTGTAATAAAGTAACACTACTACACCTTTTTGGCAAAACCAAAAGATTACAAATTTAACATAGATTATACCTAGGATGTGATAAGAATCAGGCCATTAAATCCAAAGAGTGACATGAAATCAAGTAAATCTATTTTCAGATTAGGAAAAAAAAAAAAGGAGGTTAAAACTGTAGCTTATCTGCTTTTTAACAAGCTCTGTCTTGGAACCTGAATATTTTGTGTGAAATTCCAGTCTACTCAGGAGGGTGGAGAGAGTCTCTGTCAGACAGAGCTTTAGAGCTAAGATCCTGCCAAAGTTCCACTTGTTGATCTGTGACTCTATTTTCTATCTATCAGAGCTGCTGTTGCTAAAAGAGTAAACAGGATACTGGAAATGAAAAATATTGTTTTCTATAATTTATAAAATTATTTATTTATGAAACCTCATTGCATTTTTACTTTATTTTAGAATCACAGAATTATTTTGGCTAGAAGACTTTTAAGATCATCGAACCCAGCTCTAATAAGTCCATCACTAAACCATGTTCCTCAGCACCACATTGCCATGGGTAACCTGTACTAGGACTTGACAATGCTTTTGGGAAATAAATTTTTCCCCATGTCCAATCTAAACCTCCCCTCGCACAACTCAAGGCCATTTCTTCTTGTCCTGTTGCTTGTTCCCTTGGGGAAGAGACCAACTCCCACCTCGCTACAACCTCCTCTCAGGGAGTTGTAGAGTATAAGAAGGTCTCCCCAAGCCTCCTTTTCTCCAGACTAAACAATGCTAGTTCCCTCAGCTGCTTCTCACAAGACTTGTGCTCTAGACCCTTCACCAGCTTCACTGTCTTTCTTTGGACTCTCTCCAGCACCTCAATGTCCTTCTTGGAGTGAGGGACCCAAAACTGAACTCAGGATTCAAGGTGTGGCCTCACCAGTGCCACATCCAGGAGGACGATCTCTGTGCTAGTCCTGCTGGCCATGCTATTGCTGATCAAAGCCAGGATGGTGTTGGCCTTCTTGGCCACATGGACACACTGCTGGCTCATCTTCAGCTGCTATGGACCAACACCCCTAGGTCCTTTCCCATCAGGCAGATTTCCAGCTACTCTGCCATAAGCCTGGAACATTCATGGGGTTGTTGTGGCCTAAGTGCAAGACCAGTACTTGGCCCTGTTGGAACTCATCCCTTTGACCCCAGCCCATCAATCCAACCTGGCTGGATGTTTGAGGGGCCAAATATTATTCAATTCTCTGTATAATTTTATCCTCATGATCTTTTCTTTAGAACTTAGAGGTAAACACTTTGATCACTCTGCAACCCATGTAAGACTCAGGGTTAATTATGTTGCCTGTTCCTGTATGCTAGATAGAGAGATACTGCTTTACAAAGGGCAGACATGCATTGGGAAGCAGCAGCAATTACCAAATACACTCACTTCAAAGGTCTATTTACCTGGCCTGTGTTGGATGTGGCATGAATGCACTTCTGTTCTTCCTCACTGAATCTCTTTTTCTCATTCCTTTCAGTCTAAATTCTCCCAAGTGGAGAATTTACCATATCACATGGCAAGAGACAGATAGAGGAGTGAGGATTCGCTGCACTGATTATAGACTTTGAATTAATTTATTCATCTCATTAGCAAACATACTTTTATTTTTTAATTTTTCCATCAGTCCTAGAAGTTATTTTTTCTGATTTCCCTGTAGTGCTGCTGCTCATGTAATAGTATCAAAAGCCTCATGATGAGATTTTTTAATAGTACCTATCTACTTTCTCTGGGATTAATGGTAAAAATAAATATATTTATAATTTCTTTCAGGGTATTTTTTCTTGTTTAAAGTGGTAATTAAAATGAAAGAAATCCAAGATACTCAGAAATATAAATATTTCAGTAATCAGCCAATATACTTTGCTTTTGGTCATCTAGGTCTTTTGAAAATCTTCCCTAAAGTACTTGCTCAAGTGAGAGGAGCCTTTCAAGGAAAAAAAATAGAAGACAAAAGATACTTTTTATCCAGTGACTTCATTTACACTGTAAAGAGGATGGAAACTCTATCCTTTTCAAGACCTTTTTTTCTGGAAAAAGTAAACAGAAATTTTACTATAAAAGTTGATACCACATGTGTCCTGGAGTGATATATATATATATATATAATATAAATGAAGCCCCATCTAGAGGCTTTCCTACTATACATATCTACCAGAAGCTAATGGTTGTCACTGTGATAGGAACGATTTCTCCTAACTACTGTGTTTTTCAGTGCTTAGTCCCCTATAATCAATGAGTTATTACATAGGAAACACTTGTTTTAGGATTTCAGGCAGATACTAAAGATTAATTCAAAACAGTTACACTTACTAAACTCTAAGGATAAAATGAAAAAAAGGGCTGACAGCACTACCTGCTTCCATGCAAGCTTGTCTGAATTTTGAGAATACTTTGAAAACAGCATTTGTGCTTTATAAACTAAATCATGTAGAACCTATAGGAAATACCTAGTTGTTAAGTACCATTTTTAGTAACGATTTTTCTCAATTTCCTATGACTGACAAAGTTAAGGTTATAGATGATAGAGATTAGCTACAGATAATCTAAACTATATCTAAACCAGGTAGGGTTCATAACTAAGGAAGAAAAGCCAAGTACATCCTACCAAGAAGTAATAAAAATGTTGAAAGTCAACCGATTTATACTCAAAAAATTTGTCTAAAATACCATGACATATTTCTAGAGTAAGTGTTACATTATGCACAGCAGAGAACTGAATTGTGTCAAATGCCCTAAACCATTCCAAATAACATAACAGGCTTGATGAGTACCAATAGGAACTGGCATAGTCTCTTTTCACTCTATATGACTATCTTTTCAACTGACAGAGATTAGGTGCACAAAATGTATGTCAAAACAGCAGGCAAAAGCAGGTTCTAAGATGTCTGGGTTTTTTTTGCCTGTAGAAGACATAAGGAAGCACAGTACAATGGATGGGTTAAATGGAAAACATTAAGTTTTGATACTGCTGTCTGGAAAATGTGGAAGATGAATTATACCCCTCGGGTCTGACTAGCAGCTGTGTGTTGTAAACCCAGCACTGAATGTAACCCCAGGCTGCCTGGTTCTGCTGTGGGTACCTCCCAGCAATTGGCCCAGGTTCTGCTGATGTGACAGTCTCTGAGAACACCATCCACCTCCACTGAAATTCTCTTAGAATTCAAGCAGCCAATAAACCTGTTCATGACAGTATTAGTAGAAAAATACTCAAAACATAGGTGAAAAATAGAAAGAGATTAAGTTAATCAAGTTTTTTTCCCTTCTGCCTATTTATCAGCTGTTATTCAATGCCGGATATATGTAACTTTCATAAAAAAAATCTGTGTGCTTACCCTAGTATATAGGCATAAAATATTTTAGGAGTGTTGAAGATAACAGAGGATCTGAAATACTAGGGAAATAGCTGATTTGAACTGAACACTGCACATGCTCTCAGCTACTGTCAGTACAAAGTTATTTAGCACAGGTGTTGATGTAATTGTAAGACACGATAAGAACTAGCAGTGACCAATCAGCATCAAACAATTTTGCTTTTATATTTGAATACTCTCTTTTCCATGTACAGGGGTTTGGTATGAAATATGTACCATAATATACCTATGTAAGAAGACCTGCTGGTGGGTTTTCAAGGCACATATTTCTTCATTTCTTCAGCTGCTGCATTTTGTAGGAGATAATTTAGTACACAAAAACGCTCCATGGATTTTTACACACTAAGTTTGAGCCAAAATGTTCCTCAGGCTATTGCAGTATTGGCAACATTCCCTAAATGTGACTTGCAAACATGCAGCTGAAAACAATACAGATGTAAATGAGCAAAAATCTTGTAATTATAATTCCATAATACTTTTATCACTCAATTCAGATGCTTGTGGTTCATTACAAAACACAAAATAAATGCCTTTATTTTTTTTTCAAATATGTATTGTTCCTAAAAGTCTTTCAGGCATTTGGGTACACTAGTTTTGATCTACTTCATGAAACTATCACAGAAAATGTTGTCTTAGTAAAAAGCTGTAAACTGCAGTGTCTGGGCTGATTACAATCTACATTTCCAAGTCAGTGATAAGCAGTTGAGGGAGTGTATTCTAATGCAATATCCCTGTATATACCTGGCACAACTGAGGGGAATAGGAATGCCTGACTCAGTGTCAGAGTTCCTGTACTGACATCAAATGTAAGAGATTTTCCATAGCTCAGTGTGTAGGACCTATGCTGAGCTGGAGAACCTTGATTTGGTCTTGACAGTTGCCGTAACAATATATTCACAATCACAACGTTGTGAATGTATCTCTTTTTATCTTCTACTTAACTGCCTAAAGCAAAAAAGCAAAGGTGCTGAAGGCTCTTCATCACTACAGCAGAACTCTGTTCTACCATTTTTAAGTGACAAGTAGTTGAATTTTGATACACTTTATTTGGCTGGCACAAACTGCAGGCTATAGAAATCCCAATGGCCTCAAAATCCTTTATTTATTTATCAAGAATTAGAGCACTTCACTTTCATATGGAATATTTGTTGTGTGGAAAAGCTATTCACAGAATCACAGAATAGTTCAAGTTGGAAGGGACCACCAGAGGTCATCCAGTCCAACCTCCTTACTCTAGCAGGATCACCTAGAGCACATTAGTCAGGATTGTATCCAGACAGATGTTGAATCTCTCCAGAAAAGGAGACTTCACAGCTTCTCTGGTCCAGAACTCTGGCACGCTCACATGGAAGAAGTTCTTCCTCACATTTATGTGGAACTTTCTGTGTTCCAGTTTGTGCCTGTTGCCTCATGTCCTATTGCTTGGGATCATCAAGAAGAGGAGCCTGGCTCCATACTCTTGATGCCCTCCCTTCAGCTACTTCCATCCACTGCTGAAGTTCCCTCACAGCCTCCCTCCTCTTCACACTGAACAAGCCCAGCTCTCTCAGCCCCTCACTATCTTTGTATCTCTCTGTTGGACTTGCTGCAGGAGCTCTATGACTCTCTTGTACTGAGGAGTCCAGAACGGAATGGACAGAATTCAATGGTTATGTTCTTGCATTTTCCAGCTGATGATGAAATGTTCCTGGAAAAACCAGTTAATTAGCTTTAACTGTCTACTGTAAGGGAAGAAATTTAATCTTAAATATTAATTCTGTTGGTTTAATAGAAATGTCTTTTAAGAGCTATCTAGAAAAGAAGCAATCGTGATGTCTGTTTATGTATTCACACAGGGAAGGGTGAACTCTGTAGGCTCTTACACCAAGTTACACTGGTGTCTCATCTGCAGTCCTGCTGGAGGCAAAAGTTCCATCACCAGCAAAAAGCATTACTTTCCCCTGAAAGAGGCAAACTGTGTGACAACATGGTGGGAATGTTAACCAAACCTGGTGGGCAGTTATGAGATCACCAAACCCAGTTAGCAGTTTTCAGTTCACAGAGCCTGCTCCAGAACTCCTTCCCCTGTTTTATTTCAGTGACAGATTTTTTAGATCAGGTTTTGAATTTATCGTTTCAGTTATGGCAAAATTTTCATTCTCTCTGTTCTTAATTGATTTCTGCTCATGGTACTTAGACTTGCTGATGGATAACTCTGCGAAAATGCATTTAAATTATCTGCCTGAGTTATCTGGGTATTCCTCAATAAATATTAGCATGCATGTTTTCAAAATTTTTCCATTAACATTCTTACAACAAACATTTGCATTCCCAAATGCTTTTAAAAGCTCATGGAAGAGTGACAAATGTACTATTATTGAAATTAATTTTCTTCAGATAAATGTTCCTGAGTACATTTTGTGATGTTGTCCCAATTGGGTGGTAAATCTATTTTCACGTGTTTTTCTTGTAGCTCTGAACTTTAAAGACAATTGTTTCAAATGCTTTATTGTGATGAGTACAGTAAACATAACTCACAGGAAGAAAAATCAGTTGTACAAAGCTAGACTATTTGCAGAATGTGTAAATAAATTAAAGAGTGATATAGCAATCAGAAGAAATATACTTATGGAAAAGATTAGCATAGTAAGTAAAATTACAGATACAACCTCTTAAGACTGATCTCCCAAAGAAACAAAGTATGTTTAAGCAAACTATAGCAAATATATTGTTTAATTAGCAGTTACAGGAGAGGAAAGACAAATAAGTTATTTATTAACCTCTAGGATCAAGCTCTAGACAAGAGCAATATATTGAGCAGTCATAATTTCCTCTGCTGCTGCAGCAACAGGGAAGTATCAGGGGGTGAAATTGGCTTCATTTTAGATAAAGAATAACAGTATGCAGCTCTTCAGTGTTCATTTGTGAATTTAAAGAATGGACATTCACCGGCAGAAGAGAGAATCATCTTATCTTTGGCAAAAAAAAAAAGACCTAGATCTATGATCGACAAGAGTCAGGTTGATTACTAGTGAGCATCATAACCTACTTAAAAGTATACCACGTGCCAACCTCAAGCTCTCCAAGTTGTTTCTGTTTCTTAAATACTCAACGAAATAACAAACAATATTAGCTGATACTTTGCTTGGGTAGGGTCTTGGTTTTGGCTGGGGTAATTTTCTTCCTAGCAGCCAGTTAATGGTGCTATTAAATCAATTAATGCGTAAAGACTTCTACAGATTTTAAAATCCAGACGCTTAACATATTCCTTATCTATGGCTTCAGTACCTTCCCCTAATTTCTATCTGAAATTCATTCTTGTACCACATCCCCTCACCCATTTCTTGTTGTGTCAATCTTACTTTTCCTTAGTGTTTACCCCACCAGAGGGGACAAATCATGGAATCGTTATGGTTGGAAAAGACTTTGGAGATACTCAGATCCAACCATCCACCCAACACTACCATGCTCACCACTAAACTGTGAACCCAAGCACCACACCTACACGTATTTTGAACACTTCCAGGGATGGTGATTCTACCAGCTCCCTGGGCAGCCTGTTCCAATGCCTGATAACCCTCTCAGTGAAGAAATTCTTCCTGATATCCAGACTGACTGAGGAAATGAAAGAAGAGTAAAGGAGAATTTCAAATAAAGCAGTAAATGCCCAGAGAGTTGGATTCTATCTTTGACTGTTCTATAAGCTTATATAAGATGCTACGAAACTCACTTAAACGTTTTGGAGGCAGTGAGTAACTGTGTGTCTTCCCATTCTTTAAGAGCTGAACTGAATGTTCTGAGATTTAACAGTCTCATGGAGGAATTAACTTGTGCCATTAAAGTTGTCTGAAGGACATTTCAAAATCTCATTGCTTCAATGAGTACCTGCATGTAACATTCCTAGAATACTTTCCTTAAGATGGATAGCACTTAGGATTCAGCTAGGACCTTCTAGCTTTCTGAAGGGGAAAGAAGAAATCAAATGCTGTCTCTGTTATGTTGGTATCTTCTGTAATTATTTCTATGGTAATCTAGTAATTGTGCTTTCTCAGCACATAGGGGATTAACATCCCTGTTAACAGGATTAATATTCCTGTTTCTTTTGTATGTTTTTCCTCCCATCTAATACCTTTTGAATACTTTAAAAGACAACATTTTGTAAGGTCATAGTTAATCAAAGTATAGGCTTGAGAAAAGTAGAATAAGTGCATTTTTTTTTTTTACACCTGCCCTGTCTTCTGTATGCCTTCAGTGTTCAGAACCAAAACCAAAGGATTCACACTATCTACTTAACTGTACCATCCCAGATCAGATGTTTGTTTTTTTTTCTTTCTTCATACCTATAGTTATATGCAAAACTTCAAATATACACTGTGATGTATCAAATTTTTGGTCAACATAGAACTGAGATTAAGGTAGGAGGAATTTCTGTGGACTTAAATATAATGGGGCATGGGTCCTAACTCTATATTAAAGGTTAAAAAACATTCTGAGTGACTTCTTGTTGCTCTTATATACTGTCAATGCTGTAAAGTGTCAAGTGAGGTAAGAAGCTCTCAGCCACCTCCCTCAGCTCTGTGCCCACGGACCTAGGCTCTCTGCCCATGCTGAGGTGTGTGACTGCCAACAATCCCTCTGCGGGTCCAACCAGTAATGAAGCTGAGCATGCGTTTCCAAGATACAAGGACACATGGACTCTTTGAGCACAGGCACGGCCCTTCTGTCCTCCTAGCACCCCGCCCATACCCCAGGCTCCCTTACAAATTTTGTGGGTCCTCTACTTGCTGGCTAGCTCAGACTGATGCTTGCTAGCAAAATAGGAACTCATCCCTTATGTACTCCTCATTTGCAGGTCCCCCTGGGTACCAGCAGAGACTCCCCACCCAACTGATAACCCTATAATAAATTAAAGACAAGACAACGCCTATTGTACTTGATGGGGCAGTGTGATACCTTGGGGAATTCTTTAATGTTCCTTAAGTTGATCATGGAGTAAGGCAATCCTGAAAAACATCCCTTTAGAAAATACCTTGAAGGCAGTTACTGTTTGTGAGATAGTGAAATCAAATCAGAGGTCTTAAAATATACCAGACTTGTATGTGTCCTTGTGACGAAGGCTGATGTTATCTTGGGATTCATTAGAAAAAACATTGCCAGTAAGTCAAATGAGGTGATCTTTCACCTCCTCTTAACACTTGCGAGGACACACCTGGAACACACAGTCCAGATCCGGGCTGATCAGCGCAAAGAGAGATGGACATAGAGGAGAGAGTCCAACAGAGAGCCACGAAGATGATGAAGGGTTTGGAACATGACTCCTATTTATTAATACCTATACCAAAGATATTAGAAAATTTAATGGGTTATTTAAATAGGGAAAGGATCAAAAAAAGAATGGTGAGTGAAGATGGTGTATGAAGATGAAATGTAAACTGTGTTAAGTATTTAGATTAGTCATGGTTTGCTCATGCCAGACAGTTTTAAAACATGGATGATGAGCTAGATATTTCTATTCCCTAGAATATCTGGTATTTGAATCCTATAATCTAATTATTTTAGTTTAATTTTTGTCTATAACATATTACAAAAGCATCAGTAAACATTTTTTAATTGTATGTACTTAACTCACAGTAGGGATTTTTCCACCTAAATTGTCTGGGACCTTTTAAAACAGCTGATAGTTGTCTTAAATTAAAACAATCCATCAATATTGCAGGATACTAAACCCCAATTCTTCAAATAAATTAATGCAAATATATGTTGTGCCAAACATGCAGATCTAGAGAAATTTATTTCCTCAATAATTTCATGCAAACCCTAAATCTCTACCCTTACACAGTTCTGTTATTATGAGAGCATGACTCCACCACTGCAGCTATGAACACAGACTCCCTAATGTCACTGTAATTATCTAACAGGGGAAGATTTCCTCCTACTCAATACCCTTTCCTTCTCCATTTGACTTTCTAAAATTTCTCCATCTCTCTCTCTTGTTCCTGTGTCCTTATAGGATATTGAAAAAACCTAAATAAAATATATTTTCCTAAAATATATTGAAAAAATAAAAGCAAATTAAAATAGCTCTTTGATATCAAATAAATATAATTTTATGGTGGCTGTATCCTTTCCTTATATCTAGTCTCTTATTGAAATGTGTAAGCAAGAGACAGCCTTTTTTTCTGAAAAATTTAAAGTGACTAATCATCCACTATAGACAATCCAAGCCTATCATTCTGAACAGCGTCTTCCTTAATTTTTCAGGTGTTCAGTAAATTTTATTTAATAAAATTCATAATGATTCATGAAAAAAAAAAAGAGATTCTTTTGACTACAAGACAAGACCTGACCACAAGCACTTCCTTTGTCCTGGTATTGTAGGCATGTAAGTATCTTAGAAGGAATTAAATGTTGTTAGCTGATTTAATCAAATGCATTGCTCTTAAAGCATCCCAAGGGCCAGTTAAATCATTTTAGGATATGAACAGCAAAGCTAAAACGATCTCCACTCTGGTACTGAATAAAATACTTTCTGGCAGAAGGCAAGACTGTCCTTTAAACCATTTGATGCTGTTAACTGAATATAAATATAGAACCATAATGATATTGGTTTGAAGAGATCTTTAAGATAACACTACTGAAAGACTAAAAAGCTCAGCAAAACAAAACAAAAAACTTCCAACTTATTCCTCGGAACACTGGGACTTAAACTATTTCCTTTTTCTTCATAATATAATATAGTTTTTTATGTACATATGTAACCTCTTGCATTCTTTTGAAAGTGCAATTGGCTGCTTTGTGACACCATTTTTATTCCTGATTTGCATGGAAATTCTGGTAATAAAATAAAATTAATAGTAATAATAATAACATCATCATCATCTCAGGTAGAAAACATATCAAAGCTGCTACAAAAGTCTGAAGTTTAAATCATAACTGCTTATGGACAGTTAACTTATACTGTTAGTTATCCATAACATACAGAAGTAAATTCTTAGCAAGATTTAAACTTGCTCCATTAAAAAATGTGTTTATATTTGCACAATTATTTTTATCTACAAGTTCAGTTTAAGTTGCTATTGTCTGTATTTTATCTGTTGGTAGGCAGTGTTTTGTTAAATAAAGAAAACAGCTGATTTGATAACACATTCTACCTACGATGAATTCTTCACAACAATATAGTAAATGTATCCATCACTACCTTCTAATTCAGGAACTAAAACTGCCTGAAAGTAGCAATTACTGATAAAACCTCTACTCATGTACTTAATTGCTTAATCGAATTAGCGAAATATTGTGTACTACACTTCTACATAAATACTAACAGGAAAATTTTTGACTTATGAATGAAACCAGGCTATGGAAAAAAGAAATCCTTCTGTTTCTGGACTAAAAATCTCCTGCTTCTGAAAACCATCTGTTTTTTCCCAATTGCTTCATTTGGACTAATACTGAAGAAAAAGTTAGAAGCAAATTATGGAATGTACAATTTCCCTCCACAAATCTTTTTTAGTTACTTCAGATCCAGTCATAGAGTAAATTATGTGGTAAAAGAATATAGACGTAAAAGACAAGTATTGTTCATTGTTTTTTCCTGTGAAATTGTGTATTTTTGATAAAAAAGAAAATCAGAAATATTTAAAAGTATGTTGCTAGGAAAAAAAAATCACAGAGATGTTGACTGCAAAGTGCTAGATCAAAAGTTAATGCTGGTGACAACCACTGAGGCTTCGTAAAGCGTGTAAAAATCTTAACAAGAATCTTCATCTATTTCAATTAAAGAAAAACAATTTTGAATCCCCCAGAAGAAGAAATCTGGAATGTTTGCCTTCTGGCTTCTCAGAAAGAAGTAATTTTTATTAAAGAATGGTTGGTGGTTTTTTTGTTGGGTTTTTTTTGTTGGAAGGGCCCTCTGGAGGTCATCTAGTCCCCCTGCAGTGGGCAGAGACATCCCCAACTAAACCCTATGGCAACCCAGTATTCCCAGGTGGTCTCCCATCCAAGTACTAACCAGGCCCAACCCTGCTTGACTTCTGAGATCAGTATGGCCATCCTATAAGAAAGACTTGACTTTGGGTACCTATGCTTCAGACTGGCCTTGATTTGTCTTTGATGTTGAGAGAGGATTTTCAGCATGACACCTGATGGATTTTCTACAAAGAATTTCTCAAGGATTAGACTTGCTTTACTGCAGATCTGTTTTCTGAGGCAAGCAGCAATCTAGAGTTATGTCATTTATACTGTTACAGAGTTGCATTTATGCAGCAATGAATGGTGTTATTTCCTTAGATGATTTGCTTTGATGCTAGAAATATGTATTTTAAAAGAGGAAGATTGTCCACATTATTGGTCAAAAAGGCTATCGACGTAGTTCCTTTTTTCTTTATTTAAAACTCCTAACTAAAGTAGGACAGATATGGATTTGCTAAGTGAAGCAAACAAGACTTATTCTACATGGAATATGAAAGCCTAATCCAGAGGAAAGGAAACCAGCAGAATGAAAAACATTTAGCACACATTATTTTAGCCTACTCCATTAAGTTATCACATACAAGCATAAGGAATAAGTTGATAATCTGTTATCATTCCTGACTTGAAGAACTTTGTTTGCAGAGGAATTTCAGTTTGCTTCATGTGCTCTACTGAGCTGTTGTCAGGCCCACTAGAGTCATAGAATGTCCTGAGTTGGAAAGGACCAATGAGGACAATCAAGTTCAACTCCTGTCTATGCACAGAACAACCCCAAAAATTACACCATGTGCCTGAGGGTGTTGTCCAAATGCTTCTTGAATTCTGTCAGGTTTGGTGCCATGTGTACTGCCCCAGGGAGCCTGTTCCAGTGCTCCACCACCCACTGGGTGAAGAATCTTAATATTCACTGCATGAAGAATTCTAATATCTCTCCTAAATCTCCCCTGGCAGAGCTTCATGCCATTCCCTTGGGTCCTGTCACTGGTCACCAGAGAGAAAAGATCAGTTCCTGCCCCTCCACTTCCTCTCATCAGAAAGTTATAGACCACAATTAGGTCTCCCATCAGACGGACTCTGCTCCAGGATGAACAAACCGAGTGACTTCAGCTGTTCCTTATATGCCTTCCTCCCTTTACCATCTTTGTGACCCTTCTCTGAGTGCTCTCCAACAGCTTCCTGTATTTTGGTGCCCAAAGCTGCACAGAGTACCCCAGGTGAGGGTGCGCCAGGGCAGAGCAGAGTGGGAATGTCACCTCCCTTGACCAGCTAGCAATGCAGTGCTTTATGCACCCCAGGGCACAGTTGGCAATTTTGGCTGCCAGGGCACACTGCTGTCTCATGTTCAATTTGCCATGAACCAGAACCCCCAAATCCCTCTCTGTGGGGCTGCTCTCCATCCTCTCCATTCCCTAATCTGATGTGCTGAAGAGGACTTGTGCAGCCAGCACCCTTATCTGCCCTGAATTTTTTATATCTTATGGGGAAGGTGTAGGGGTAAAAGAAATTTAAGGAGGAAATAAGACTTCTCTCTGAAGCAGTTATCTGATCAAATATCACAGAAACAGCACATTTTTTACTTTCGTGTAGGTTTCTTAGCCATTGACATATCCTACTCTTGTTTATACCAAATAATTTCTCATATTTGAATCCAGCACAATATAAATTATCAACATATTCAAAGGAAATGTGAGGCAGTGATTTCCTACTGATAACTTTTCAAATAAAAGCGCCTTGATCTCTGTCTGTTGGGACACTTTCTCTGGGTTCTAAGTGTGGCTGTCTCATGTCCCTGGAAGTGTTCAAAATACTTGTAGGTGTGGTGCTTGGAGACATGGTTTAATGGTGAGCATGGTAGTGTTGACTGGACAATTTAACTCAATGATCCTAGAGGTCTTTTCCAACCATAATGGTTCTATGTTCCCTCTGACTAAGCTACAGGAAAAAAAAAATCATCCAATCTTTTAGACTTTGACTGCTAAGGAGGTATGTGTCATTGAGCCAATGTGTAGTCTCAGTTTTGTTCACACATTTAATTCAAATAATGCAATTCCTGTACTTTGTTAATAGACTTTATTGGTTATCAAGAGCAGCAGCTATAATGGAATTATTTCTCAGATCTATACTAGGAAAAATACTGCTGCCCCAGCTTGAAGAAAAGCATAGGGATGCTTCCTGTGAAACTCATTTATTGATTCATGCTATTAGACTTTTGCTGGGAAGGACTTCCAGAAAGATGTCATCTTGTGAAACAAAGCCCATGGTCTTCACAGAGGTGTTGAAAAGTATTTGAAACATTGCTTTCTAATCTCAGTAAAATGACTTTTCTTTTGCATTTTTCTTTTCATCGTGTCATTTTTAGGAGCCCACTAGTTTTACTGTTAGAATTTCTATTAAAATTAATAGGTGTATTTTTAATGAGTTCACTACAGTTATCTAAATAGTTTTTAGTGCATACACTAGAGTAGAAATCAATTTAAAATCTGATCAGGCAATCAACTCTATCTCTCCAGTCCTTGGCAGAAGAGCTCAGCAGATGCATGGCATTGGTCAGGGCACTAGCTTTTAATTCTGTGTTTCATATTCCTACTGTAGAATATTAAAATATTTTTTTAAACATACTACAATTTTTGAGAGAAAGAGGACAATACTTGAACTAAGAAACAACACATCTATATTAGGGGAAAATTGAATTCATGAAAAAAAAAACGCACAGAATATCTTTCATTATATGAAATTAAGAGTAATCATATTTTTCATCACAAAGCACTATTTTGCAATTTTTAAGAGACATTATGCTACTCATACTCCTCATTGACCCATAACAAAATTGTAAGTAACCACTGGATCTTCGTCTTTGGGTTAATTTGGTTTTCTACAGAACAAAAATACTTCTGTGGGTTTTTTTAATTTTTTTTAAGGCACTAGAACTGTTTGCAACAGAACATGGTAACTGCTTCTAACCATATTACCATTTATTATCAGTACGACATTTATCATTGTAATGGCCAGATCAGGATGTAATAACCCTCTATATTACTGTTAAGTTCCCATTAATTAATCAGTAGAATTTTATTGTGGTAAAGAAATATAGATTTTTCTTTAAAAAACCTAAATCTATGTTTTTCTTCTTTTCAGTCTACCACATAATCATATAGATGGTAAACTAGTATGAACCAGCCGCATAATGTCAATCCAATGTATCTTTTGCTCAGTATCTTGCTTCATGTAGGTAAGCACAGAAAATGAACTTCTAAGGGATGTGGATTATCATAGTCTACTTCCACTCCCTGATCAATGCAATTTTATAATGAACACAATTCTTCTTAGTTATGTTACACAGTTGCCTGCAGTGTAGTCACATCACCAGAAATAAATCCCTTTGCAACCTGTGGAAATAAGTAGTTACATTAAGAAACTACTTACTGTTACTACTACAATAAGTAGTAGGAAATAAGGTCACATTCTGGCACACAGAGTGTTAAATGAACACTGAAAAGAGGAAAAGAAAAAAACACAACACCACAGATCCATGGTTGGTGGCTGTTCTATCTCATTAGTAGCAATAAACTCTGGTCAATATTTATGAATGGTGGTGCAGTGGTGCACAATCTTATTTTGCTTATATAGAAATTATTGAAGTAAAATAGGCACGTGATAGCATAACTTGAATAGGGGGAATCACATTTTGGAAGTAATTTTATTTTTTCAAGATCATTTTGGTCTATATTAAAAAAAAAAAAAAAATCCCTTATATCTCCAAAGTTCCAAAGAGGACTCACTGAAGGAAATCCTAGAAGATTTCAGAAATTAAGTAGTATTTCAGAAACAAAATGTACTCTCTGAGTATAAACAACTGGGAAACTGGAGTTCATGCTGGTTATGTGCATGCTTCATGCTTTGCAGTAGTGTTTAGAATTATCCACAATAAAGACCACTTTTGGTACCATAATCATGGTTCTGGGATGGTCTAATATTAGGCAGCTCGAAACTTATGTGATCTACTCTTCCTGGAGGCAAAATCATCAGCAAACTGAAGGCTGTGGTTGTTTTGTGGTACATGGACTCAGTGATTGTTCTACATTATCAGTTCCAACTCAAGAGTAAAAAACCTGGATGCTTTCAGGCCCCCTTCAGCTGACTCTGGATGATGTTTAGTACTGTATGCACACTCCAATGCTTTTCTAGAAAATCATAGTAGATATTTGCAGATCTTTGAGTCCCCAGATTTGGGGACTGAAGCTCTGGTTTTTGCATGTAAAAAAAAAAAAAAAAAGGGGGTACTTCTTTGACACTGGTTCAGTCAAGAGAGAAGTTTATTTCACACAGAATCACAGAATGTTAGGGGTTGGAAGGGACCTAGAAAGATCATCTAGTCCAACCCCTGCCAGAGCAGGATCACCTACATGAGGTCACACAGGAATATGTCCAGGCAGCTCTTGAATGTCTCCACAGAAGGAGACTCCACAGCCCTCCTGGTCAGCCTGTTCCAGTGCTCCATCACCCTTAATGTAAAGAAGTTTTTCCTCATTTTCATACTAAACCAACTGGCTATAGTAGTCCAACTTGCTCCCATTCCCTCTTGTCCTAAAATTGGATGACATTGAGCAGAACCTGGCTCTCTCCTCCTGACACTCTTAACATATTTATAAACATTACTGAGGTCCCCTCTCAGTCTCCTCTTCTCCAGGCTGAAGAGGCCCAGCTCTCTCAGCCTGTCCTCATAGGGGCACATGCTCCACTCCTTTAATAATCCTGGTGGCCCTGCCCACAACCCTCCCCACAGGCAGGCAAACAAGACAATGCCTTCGCCATTCCCAAACGCACCGAAATGCCCTCAGAGAACTGACTCCCTCCGCCACGTACCAGCCCATCACCTCCCCAGACCCCACAGCTCCTCCCCGGGACTCCCAGGAGCGGATACAGCGACCGAGCCGACAGAGCATGGCCAAGGCCGGGCGGCTCCAAACCTCCGCTCCCTTTCGTGCGCGATCGGCAGCGGCCACCTCGGCCCGCCTAGCACCGGCAGTTCTACAGACGAGGGCTGCGGCCTTGCACTCACCCGTCAGGAGCCCAGAGCCGCGCGGTTCTGTACCGGGAGACAGAGACGAAATCGCCCTCCGGGAAGAAGCCGCAGGTCAGGTCCCACCTCGCACTTCCTGCCCATGCCCGACTAAAGAGCAGCGAAGCTGGTAGGCGCCACCCTCGCTCGCCATGGCGGGAGGTGTGACACGCCAACCATCCCCAGGCCCTCTGCTGCCACTGCTGCCGCTACCGGAAGACTCCGAGGGCCGTGGCCGATTTCATATGGCTCCTAGTTTTCATAGAATCAGCTAGGATGGAAAAGACCGTCACGGTTAGATAGGAAGAGTCCAGTCATTAATGTAAGACTGTCAAGTCCACCACTGAATCATGTCCCTCAGAACCACAACTACATATGTTTTAAATACCTCCAGGGATGATGACTCCACTACCTCCCTGGACAGCCTGTTTTAATGCTTGACAGCCCTTTCAGTGAAGAATTTTTCCCTAATATCCAACCTAAACTTTCCCTGGGGCAGTTTTAGGCTGTTTCCTGTTATCCTATCACTTGTTTGGGGAGAGAATACCAACACCCATCTTGCTACAATTTCCTTTCAGGGAGCTGTAGAGAGCATGAAGGTCTTTCCTGGGCCTGCTTTTCTCCAGACTAAACAACCCCAGATCCCTCAGCTGGTTCTCACAAGACTTGTTCTTCTTAGCTGGTTGCAGAAATTCTCACTTTTCCAGCAATGAAGGAAACTCCACTGATCAAGAAACAAGTTGCTGCCACCCTTTGAAGATCTCCTACTACAAAGACCTAGAGGTTTGTGGCTAACCAGCCTGGTATTAGCAAGTTGAGGTGTGCAGGTAGGTGACTGGAAATGTGTTACCTGTTTTCAAAAACAACCATCTGGCTTAGGAGAGAGGAAGTAATTCAGAAATTACAGTTATGTACATGATTGATCCAACAACCTGGTAATTTCTCAACTGCTGCATATTTCTCACAGGCAGGCAGGTTGTGCTAGTAAGACATGCCATGCAGCATAGTTTAACGTTTCTACAGCTGTGGGAGTACTCTTTCCTCCACAATGCAGCATGTCTTTTGGCCTACGGATACAGTAACCATGTCACCATGAGATACTTAACAGTTCATCAGTGTGAATCTCTCTTATGCTGTCACTCAGAATTGCAGCGATTGTGAGAAGATAATATTTTATCATAATGCTCTTTTTGTTTTATTCCTTTCAGCAACATACAGTGCCAGTTTGAACTGAAATAGTAGATTAATAAATTATATTAATAAGACATGATGCAGTAAAGCAGTCAATCACTTCCCAGTCTGGAGGGAGCTTAAAACCAGAAAATTTCTTGCTCAAAGAAGATTTTTCCTCCTTCTACTTTGGAGCCAGGCACAGATGTGCACCCTAAGGAGGAGAAGGCATAAGAACCTTAGACTCTTTTGGCCATCACAACTGTTTTCGGTCAAGTTCAAAGGAGCTTAAAAGTCAATTTATACCTAAAAAACACCAGTGTTACTCAAATCTGAAATGATTCCATTCATTAGTGGAATAATGTAGCATCATACCTCATCATATCAAAGACAATCCACTGGTTTTATAGAAGACAAAAATTGTTTATAGAACTTTGTAATTGTTTTCACTGCTTCATCTCTATATAACATGGGCTATATTAGTACTAAGTTATCTGATTTCTGACCCTTCCTCCTATTCTTCTCTAAAATCAAGGTACAAACACAAGTGAAAACTATACTTATGTACTCTATACTATAATGTAAACTATATCTATAACTATATCTAAACTATAATGTAAACTATACTAATGTACTACTATGTAGTCACATAAAAGATCAGTTACTTCAGAGGATGTGTAACATGCGCTATCATCTACCTGCCCTTCAGCTTACAATTGCACTGGTGAAGTAATAAATGCACATAATGTGCCCAGCTCCTTAAAAACTGTGAAACCCAGGAACTTTCAAATAACCCTCCAGAAAAAAAGCAAACAACAAAACTCAACAAAAAACTTTAAAAAAATATGAAAACCGATTAAATATTAAATATTCAATTTATTAAATATGAAATAAATATTATTACTAATTAATAATAATTAATTAATGTTTATAATAATAAATATTTAAATATTAAACACTTTTTAAAATATTTCTGCCCCAAGACAAATTGGGACACCTTGCACTGCCTTTTGGTACAGAGTTTATAGTTTTCAATACTTTTCAATAACTGATGTCCTAGAATTGCTAGGAAGGCCCTACATTCCTCAATCTTGTTGTTTTCTTATCCTGGAAATAAATTGAAAGGCTTTGTGGAAAATCTAAGAGCAGGGTGGAGCACCCTGACAGCAAAATAATCCTGTAGTTTTTGCCACTGCTTAAACTAAAAACAGGATTAAGGAAACATAAAAGGTGTCTCCCAGCTGCACTCCACAAATCCTGATAGACTGGACTTAAAAGAGAGACAATCACCGGGAGGCCTAATCTAAAATTGTACATAGGTATTTGAATAATAATTTCCATCTGACAAGATTTTTCACACCCATCTGATAAGGTTTGTCTCGGTTGAAAGTGATTTCTTAATGCTGAGTATTTTCTGTCACCTTTTCCTTACATACCTGTAGAAATTTTAAATGTAAATAATGACTTCACTGTGCTACAAAATATTTTTTGCATCTTACAGAGCTTGAAAACAATGCCTTAATTACACTGTATGTGTTTTGAACTCATGTTATATTGAGTGGTTATGTAGTGTGAGACATCTGTGATGTGCCATAAAGTTAGGGAGAAACATTTGTGTCCTGGACTTATGCCCTAGGGAATTCCTCTGACCTTGCTTGTTAACAGAAGGTTTGTAGTGAGATGCAAATGAATGTAAATTGTTAATGTTATGCTATACAGCTTCAGGCAGCATAATGGTCTTGTGTACATTGCAATGCTCTGAGAACCCATAACACAAGCTATCATTTGCATTCTTTAATCTTAGATTCAGAATTTATTGCCTTCTGTCTGTGAAATACAGCTCCAGCTACTGTGTATGGGAGAAACGTGCCAGCGGTAATTAATGACACCCTGTTTAATAAAATAAGGAAACTCAAGCCATAAGGTTCTGGTACACTTAAAGAACTGTAGGAATGTTTCTCATTCACAAATTATGTTTGGTAGAAAGAGGAAAACCTGCAGTGATCTGCTGATGAGACTTAAGCTGCGTTCTGCTGTAAGCAATTCTGTGTGCTGCGGTATCTGCTGTACTTGTTTCATATGCTTTTCCAGTTATGACATGTGACTGATTTCTTTGATAATTGGGCACCAGGACAGCCATTTGCCTGGAGATTAGTCCTTATTTAAAATATCTGAGTGGAAGGTTTAAAATAGAGTTGTAGCAACTGGATTGAAGCAGCATGTACTAGGAGCAGTTAAAATAAGTGTTGGTTATAACAGAGCCATGGGTGCTGGCTCAGATCCAGTCCTGCTACGTGCCCACAGAACTGCTTTACATAAGCAGTTTGCTTGTTTAGTGCATTAAATGATTATTGTTTCACTGAATACTTTCGGGGAAAGACTGACTTGTTAATTAGGGCCAGGGCTCAGTGGAGCAACTTTAAGGCTTAGTGCAAGAAAAGAAAATCAGCTACGTGCAAGCCAACTTCCCAATATATAAAACCAAGAAGTAATTGGTATTTGGAAGAGCTTGTGCTAGGTTCTGAGCTCTTGCAATTGAGTCCTAAAGGAAAGAGATTGAGTAGTCTTTGATTCTTGTGGGGCTTAGTTCTAGCATGTGGGTCCATTGCTGCTGGTGCTTGCACCCTTCCAGGAAACCATACTCTCTCTGCATTTGATGTGTTATTCTCTGTTGAGATTCTCTTTGTGACTCTGAAATATTGACAGGTCTCCCCCCCACCCCGGAAATATATTGTTTTCTGTCCAGTGGCATTGCTAACCTATTGATTCTTATGGATGAATTAATCTCTAACTGAACATAAGGTCACATACGTTTCTAGAAAGCTTTAACCAAATATTTACTAAATGAAAGGAAAAGTATCTTGCTCACAATAGGACAAGTTCTTAATCCATTTTAAAAAGCTGCATTAAATTTCTGTGGAATTTTATTGATTTCATAGCTCAAATACTTCAGGATTATTATATTTTCTTTCTTTCTTTCTTTTCCTAATATGGAGAATCAGAATGAATATCATTTGTAAAACTTTTTGGAGACCTTCAGATAAAAGCACCAAAGCCAGAAATATTCAAAAAGCTCAGCATCTACAATCAGTTAAAGGGATACAATCCCTTTGTGGCATTGATTCACTGGTAGCAAGTGGCAAAATCCCCACTGATTTCAAGGGGGATGTAATCTCATCCTGTGTGCTCAGATGAGCTCATGTTTAGGATATTGAGCTCTTTGAACAAATCTGTCTAATGGAATTGCAGTGGTTGCTGCTGAGAGCTGAGCACTTTTACAGGGCTGGTCCCTACCTAGGTGCCTGAATGAAATCAGATTTCTTTTGAAAACCTGGCTTCCCATTGGGAGTGCTCATCACTTGGAAATCTGGGCTCATCTCAAATATTGATTGTGCATAAATACCACATGGACAACCTTTGGCTGTTGTTATCAACAAAGCACCCTAGATGTCAAAGCTTTTAAAATATGCACAAAGTAGGAAGAAGTCTAGAGTATATAGTTTGATTTTGCTTTTTGCTTATCTTCACGCAGTGCTCTTATTCAGAACAAAATAAGAGCTCAGGTCTTTGCTCCTTACTTTAGAAAACTGATTAAACTGAAAGAGAACTTTGCCTGAAACAGAACAGGATTAAAGCTGTAGTGTCTGTGAGAGGATTTCCTCCTGTGAGACAAACTCATATTAGAGGACTAAAGTATTTGACACTGTCCCACAAGACATCCTCATCTCTAAATTAGAGATACACTGTTGCTGTTGGACAACTCAAAGGATAAAAAATTAGGTGGATGGTTGCACTCAAAAAAGTTATGGTCAATGGCTAAATGTGCAGGTGGAGACCAGTGACAGTGATCGGTATTGGGACTAGTGTTATTTAAAGTATTTGCTGGTGACATAGACAGTAGCATGGAGCACACCCTCAGCAAGTTTGCTAGCTGAGTGGTGCAGTTGACAGGCTGGAGGGAAGTGATGTCATCCAGAAGGAGCTGGACAGGCTTGAGAGGTGGGTGCATCCAAACCTCATCAGGTTCAACAAGGCCAAGTGCAAAGACCTGCACATGGGTCAGGGAAATCCCTGTATTAGTACAATTTGGGAGTGAGTAGATTGACAGCAGCTTTTCAGAGAAGGACCTGGGGTACTGGTGGATGAAAAGCTAGATGGAAGTCGCCACTGTGCACTGTACACTTGTAGCCCAGAAGACCAAGTGTGTCCTGGGCTGCATCTCCAGCAGCATGGCCAGCAGATTGAGGGAATGGATTCTGCCCTTGTACTCTGCTTTGGTGAGACCTTACGTGGAGTATTGTGTCCAGCTCTGGAGTCCACAGCATAAGACAGACATGGACCTGCTCAAGCAGATCCAAAACAGGGCTACAAAAATGATTAAGGGGCTGGAAAATCTCTGCTGTGAGGACACCCTGGAGACTTGTGAATGTTCAACCTGGAGAAGGCTCCAGGAAGACCCTGTAGCAGCTTTGCAGTACTTAAAGGGGGCTACTGGAAAGGTGGGGAGGAAATTTTTATTAGGGCTTTTAGTGACAGGATGAGGGCTAACAGTTTTAAACTGAAAGAGGGTAGATTTAGATTAGGTATTAGGAAGAAAATCCTCACTATGATGGTGGCGAGACACTGGAACAGGTTGCCCAGAGAAGTTGTGGATACCCATCACTGGAAGTGTTCAAAGCCAGGTTGGATGGGGCTTTGAGCAACCTGGTCTAGTGAAAAGTGTCTCTGCCCATGGCAGGGAGTAGGAACTAGGTGACCTGCAAGATCCCTTCCAATCCAAATCATTCTATAATTCTATGATGCTTCCTTGCTTCCTATTCCTGATTTCTGAACACAAAGCCTACTCATTAACTGTTTTTGTCTTCATATGTCACCCTTTTGTGAAATTGTACTTTTCTGAGAAACAAAAAATATATGATACTTCATGAAGCTGAAAAGCTATTCTGACAGCAGAATATGATGCTGCTTTGTGTAGTTACCCTTTATGGGCTTCATTTAATGCTTTTTTGCCTTGAGGTGTAGGAGGACTTGATTTGATTTTTTCAGTTGCTCAGACATGTTTGGTATGGCTGTAATGAGTATGGCAATGAGATCCCTGGTGATTTATCATGGGTTGGGTTCAGCTGTGCTCTCATTGTGTTGCCAAAGCTTTACAGACCTCCTTATGAGACTGATTGCTACCACAGAAGAAAATCATAGGAGGTCTGGCTCGATCTGTGTAGCTGAAATCTTTGTCAGGGCTTTATTCCTTCCAAAAAGCTGATTTACCTTTCCTTATGTTAGCATATGAAATATACTAGCTGAATGGGTTAGGTCTTTCAAATATAAGCCTCTCTAATAGAGATGTATTGCCAATTAATACTTTGCCTTGCATGCATATAAATGCAAAAGAAAAGAAAAATAACAATTTCAAGACCAATATAAAGTTATTTAACCTGTATTGAAATATTAGTCTATATCGAAACATTCAAATACATATTTATGATTTTTAAAAGTGATTTTTTTGTTGAATTCTGCTTTTGAAAGCTGCAGCATAAAATCAGCATAAACATTTTGGTTAACCAGAGTGCTGCCAATTTATGATAATACGACTTGGTCTTTGAGGCCACATCTTCATGGAAAAAAATGTTACACGGGGAAGAATAGTTTTTCCTTTTGCCTACCAAGCATCCCTGAGGGCATGATGGGCCAAAAAAAATGCAGGGAGAGAAGTATAGGAATTTTTCTGAGTATGAAGGGGAGTTGAAGGAGATCCTGACTGATCCAAAGACTTGATGTTTTGCTTTAATGTAATTAGTGTTCGAGGAAGGAAGTCTTTCCATGCTCACCAGCAAGAAACAAGGGTTGTTCACTGTGCAGGCAACTCTTGTGTTCTTTTCCATAAAATGAATTTTTAATGTTATGAAGTTTATGTTTATTTTTGGTCCTTGACCAACTCAGGATGGATGGAGATCACCTCTGCTGTAAGAGAGAGACGTTTGTCTTCTGGAGACAAGTGAATGATGATACTTACAAGTTTTGTGGATGGATTTTATTACCTTTGGAGTAAAAATGAACTAGGAATTTAAACTGGGGTATTCCTTTGTCTGGATTAAAGTTCTCACCATGAATGTAATAAACAAAAAGACATAACTACGTATCACAAAGAGACTGAGCACTTGTCCCAGAAGTAACATTTCAGTCATGCAAGGGATAAGTAAAAACAGTGTTGTTAAACTCTATCCTTTGTGAATATGGGGAAGAGGCTAATACTAGTTTACAGTTTAGAAATGATAAATTCTCTGTACATGAGTTTATCATCAACTGCACCTCTGTTTTCTCTTCAAGAGAGACTGTGGAGTCAAGGGAGGTGTGTAAGCCCTGGATTAAGGTACATACTACACACAGCATTCATAGGGAACCTCAGCTTTTCCTCTCTCTCTCCACAGTGTCCACTTATGCCTCTTATTCACTTGTAGTGATTCTGGAAAGTCTTCCTCCAGCCTCCTCAGCAGGGTGTATCAAAAGAAAAAGGGATCAGGATAGGAGGAATCTAAGACTTTCCAACAGCATCTGGTGCTTTTTGTTGCCTGGCTCGGGACAGATGCACTGCTTGCCATGAAGGCTGCTGTAGACATCATTTGGAGGTACGCTGGGCAGCTCTGGCATCCTGCACTTTACATTGCACATTGAGGGACAGGTTCTACAATGCCTGTTTGCACAATACTGGACACTTAAACCTTTAATGTTGCTAATTTATGCTAAATATATGGTGAGAAAAGGAACAAGAATAACTACACCATTAAAACTTGGGATCACTTCACTGAGACAAAGAGTATCAGCAGAAGAGCTCTCACAGAATTAGATATAATGTAGGAAAAAAACCCAGAAATATTTTCATTAAATAATGTCACAATTTTGAGGAAAGCACATGTATTAACAGTCCAAAATATAAAGAAAAGAGTGCAGTTGGACGTGGTGCGAACTGATCAAGGAAGGTGGAAGAGGCAGTTCTCTCAAATGTGCTGAGAAATCTTTCTTGTTAAATTGAATTTGGAGTATATCCCAGGTACAAAACTGTGTTAGCCAGAGTGCTCCAGATGGATATTATCCTGAGCCAACAGCTAACTATATCAATGCTTTTCATTGACTTTGGTGCTGCAGAATGAAATAGCAGCAAAATGTCCAACATATGATTCCTTTTATTACTACTGATGCCATAAGTGACACTTCCCCTGGACTATCAACACCTAGCAGTTAGTATTCACCACCATCAGTACTGTTTCCACCTGACAAATTGGGAGTCTCACTGATTAATTTGGTATTTTAGCAATAAAGTAATCTCTGCTACCTGATTCAATCCATCCTCTCTTCTGTAGCTACTGCCTCATTCAGAAAAATTGAACCAGCATGAAAATAGCTGAAGTTTTTAATCACAGTTAAAATTAAAATACTAATTTCCAGAACATACCTAGAGTATATATTATATTAATATAAATTCCTCAGTATGACAGAAAAAAATTACTGGGGGAGAAACCCAAACTGAATAAAAGCTTATTTGTAAATAAGGAAGAAATATGGTTTGTATTAATGCATGTTGCTGTAAAGAGTCCTGGATTTTTCACAACTCTAAAATTTATCTAAAAAATTACAATGTCATTTCACTTACAATGATCCCAGGAGGCATAGCTAGCAGGTAATTATTTTTGATATCTTTTTCTTTCCTGCCCTAGAGCACTTGTGTGTGTAAGCTGAATGTATTTAAAACTTCATTATACAACAGTCATTTATCTTGCCTGTAATTAGTAGTTAAATAAGTGAAAAATACTGAAGAGTTATTTAATAGGAACTTCGAAAAATACAAAAAGGCTGTTTTATTTTCAATCATTCTTGAAAAAAATAAGTAAGTAAAACTAAAACACGTTCTGGACAAGGAAATTCAAATCCTGACTGACAACATTTCTGTCTCTTGAAGCAGACACAATTTTGAAATTACTGGCATATTAAGTTCTCCTCCACCTTGGGAAAAAATGGATGGGTACTGAAAATGCTGACAAATCCTTTTTGATGGTGTTGCTATCGGATGCTGATATAATTAAGTCCCAGAATAAGGTACAGCATGTTAGTGATACAACCTGTCAGTAATTTTGCAATGATTTATGATCTGCAACTAACGAAAGAGCACCAACAGGACAAGCAATATTGCACACAGTGGAAAGAGGAAACATCTATCCACTGAATTTTTAAAGTTAAATGCCATCATTTGGTTTTCTAGATGAAACCTTTCAAAGATACTTAGGTACCTACAGATACAAATAGGTGTCTGCTGTAATTCAAGTCCAAAAAGCTGAAAAAAGAGGGTCACCCAGAGCAGATTGGCCATGATCATGTCCAGATGTGTTTGGAATACCTCCAGAGAAGGAGACTCCACAACGTCTCTGGGCAGCCTGGGCCAGGGCTCTGGCATCCTCACAGGATTTTTTCCTCCTTCCACGTTCAAATGGAACTTCCTGGGTTCCAGTTTGTGCCTACTGCCCATTGTCCTTTCACTAAGCACCACTGAAAATATTCTGGCCCTATCCTTTAGATACCATTAAGCACTGAGAAGATCCTGGGCCTGCTCTTCTCCAGTCTAACCAGCCCCAGGGCTCTCAGCCTTTCCTCCTCAGACAGATGCTCCTGTCTCCTCAACATCTTTGTAGCCTCTGTTGGACTCTCTCTAGTAGTTTTGTCAGTCTTGAACTGGGGAGTGCAGAATTGGACGCAGGACTTCAGATGTGGCCTCACTAGGGCAGAGGAGGAGGAGAAGCTTCCTTGATCTGCTGGTCACAGGTCCACCAAACTCTGAAACATATTCTCATCTACTGAATCAGGTCCCATCACACATTTCTAAATTGAATCTCTTCATGTGGTATGTTTCTATACATACATGTGTAGTTCTTCCTGGTTTTCAGAAAACCTCCAGTGACCTGATATACTATTTAAATAAATGTGAGAAGGAAAAAAAAACCCAAACAAAAAATTGTTTATTTTCTTAAAATTATCTCAGGATGTACACTGCTTATTTCATTGTGAAAATTAACCTGTGAAAAGAGCTGGCTCATGAGTTGATGCTGAAAAGAGCAGGTAAACTCTAGGCAGTGAAAGGTTAGTTGGAAAGCTCAGGAGATATGACACATTTCGAGGAAGGCTTCCTAATAAATATCACTCAATATATACAAAGAGCAAACAGTGATGTAGGATCCAGTGAAAGCTTCCTCTTTGTCTTACAGTAATTGTACAATGAGAAGAGGCATTTTACAACAAAGTGCTTTTCTTTTTCTGTTGTGTTGTTTTTTTTGGGTTTTTTTGGATGGGGGGGTTGGAACTGGATGATGTCTCTTCCAACACAAACCATTCTATAATTCTTTTGCCTTTAAAATCTTTCCACTCTTGTACTATATTAATTCCAATAGCTCATTCACACTTCTGATCAAACTGTGCTCAATTCTTCCTTTTTCCTGTTACTTGAGAAAAAGTAAAGCAGAGAAGAGTGCAGATAATCTCTTGTATTTAATAAGTTTTAAATTACCTTTTTTTTGTCTCTTCTGGTTGCCATCCAAGATTCTGTAAGCAGTGGGAACATTCCCTTCAGCTCTGCAACGTGTAAATAGACTTTTCAGAGTAGTTACACAGCAATTACACTATTTTTGAGCAGAAATTATGTTACTGGGAATAAAGAAAGTGTAATTATAATGTTGATAATGTAACCTGGATTCTAATAGTTATTTTAAAAATTAAAATATCAAGTAGGAAATAATAAAGGCATCTGTCACATAAATATCATTCCAATTCTGTGAACAGAAGTCACAAAAAATCCCAACCCTTCCATGATGTCACTATACTGTACCTTATATAAAACTACCATGTAATTGAAATGAATATATTAAATTCATTTTAATGGCATTACACTTCACTAAGTGTAATGAAAAATCTCATTATTACAAGGTCATGAACTTCCACTCTGAAGGGCAGACTCCATCTTGGCAGCTTTCAGCCTGCAAGGTGAAGTAGTTTAGACTTGAGTGAAATCATTAGTCCTGATTTTTAACTGACAGGGCTGTAAAAACAGAACATTTGATTAACATGGCAGTCTTACAAGTGTGAGCATTTTACAGCATTTTTCTTTCATGTTTGTCCCCTCAAGTAATGTATGTGTTTTCAGATTCAATTATTTGCACGAATTTGAGCCTTTTGGCTACTCTTTGTTAGTACTTGTGCAAATAACTTACTCCTTTTCTTAATATAGGTGCTAAAATATTCATTGTTTTAGGAAAAGTGGATTGTGTTTTGCCTTTAGTCAGGAATTATGATTGCATATTTGAATGTAGGACACAAAAAGAATACACTTTCTAGACATTAACCTGGGAAATAACTTGGGAAGACTAGGACCAGGGAGGTGAAAATATCTTTAACAGGACTGGCATAACTGCTTTTCATATTATATACCTGTTGACATTTTCATCATTCATAGAGCAGTGATTTTTAACCCTGAAGTTCAAGGTGCTTAAATTTAATTTTTCCAGGGATTTCTGTGTGCATATATGTGTAACCTTTCATTCCTTAAAACTTTCACAGACCAATTGCACCCTTGCCAACTAATCAAACTTCATTGCAACTATCATTGCATCCATCTTTTATTCTTTGATATTCCTTTTTCCAGACTACTTAGGCACAGAAACAAAATATTAAAACTATTAAGCAAATGATTACAAACTATTAAAACAAATAACTTTTAGTCTCAGGTTTTTGACTGGTGTCACCTAAACCAACCAGTTAGTAGGACTGGCTGTTGGAGCTGATAGATATGTAGGGGAAAAAATTTCGGAGGTAACAGATGAAAAGTTGTGGTGAAATTTCTCTAAAATAAAAAATTGTGATTCCATCACTAGAAGCCCAGAATTTTTGATTTTTTTTTTTCAGGAAATATCTGCCATCAGGTCATCTACAGAAATGTATAATTGCTTCAAGAAGTGCTATTTTGTAGACTTGAACTAAGCTAGAGGAGAATTAGTTTATTAGGATAGAGTTCTGCTTATCTTTGTGCTTGGTCAACAGCTCTTTAGTCTTTTTAGGACTAAGCAACCTGATCTAGTTGAAGATGTCCCTGCTTGCAGCAAGAAGGTTGGACTAGATGACCTCTAAAGGTCCCTTCCAACTCTAATCTTTCTATGATTTTATTATTCTATAAATTCCTCCACTATTCCTTGCGGTTGAAAAGGAGATAAGAAGAGTTCAGGAAAGCACTTTAGACTGTAAACTTGTTTTCAGAGAGACATAATCAGATAGTAATGCAAAAACTTTGTAAATGAGACGTAATGAGTAGTCCATGTGATGTAAATGTAGACATGAATGGCATGCTCTGTAAGGATGAAAAAAATTAGAAGCTGGAAATGAGACAAAACTCTCATAGGGATAATGATACATCCTATACCTTCCCTGACTTCCCCTGCTACATTCATGATATTAAGTTTCTTTCATTTACCTCCCACCTTCCAAAATCTTCAGCAAGTTTATTATCAGTAGTATAAATAGTACTTCCTTGATATTGTCTTACATAGTTTCTTTTGTTTAACTTTTATTAAAGCTGAAGGGTATTATGTTTTAACATTTAAAAAAACCCTCTGCAGTTCTGTACTACTTTAAAAAGGACCAAAACCCATGGATTATTCTGTCATATTTGTAATTCTCATTTACTTAGGAATGCTTAGAGAAAGTCTGTTGATGTCATTAAATATTCAATTTAAATTCCAACTTAAATTGCATAGAAAAGTCTCTCCAGGTTAGAAGTGAAATTGTGATGCATCATTATGCTGTGCAAGCTCCATTGTTCAGGGAGAGATTTATTCTGGTTATCTGTTATTCAGTCACTTAATTGAAATTGCTTGCCACAAACAATTTTAACATAAGCCCTGAAGGCAAGAGATCTGACTAACGACAACCTGTATCAGTTGCTAGAGGGTGGAAATAAATAATGCAGTATACATGTAGCCAATGGCTAGGATTTGTCACTAAGGCTTTGCAAACATGGCTGTGTTCCATTTCACCAAAATTTCTTAGGGAGAAGTAACATTTTTGATACCTTTTTCTCAATGGTGAAATTTCTCTGTGCCTTTCCCAAGACACAGCATATGTTTATGAAAGGAGCAAGGTGTTACTCTGAACACAAACCTGAAAATTTCTCCAGGTTACTACCACTGGAGCCTAACAACTTTCATGCAGAATAGGCTTTTATTTGGAGTAAATGCGTCTGAAATTTAAATACAGTAATGACACTCCTGTTTTGGGGGTTTGGTTTTGTTTTCTGAACATTAAAACATGTATTATGCTAATCTCTACTGATCCTATTTTTTTTTCTTGACAATCAGGTCTTGCTCAGTTTACTTGTCATCTCATGTTTATGTCCATTATATGGCTACTTTAGGTTTTATTTTAGTCCAGTGCCTGATTCAACTCACAGCACCCTAACCATGCTGATTTTAACCTGTCTTTATATGTCTTATGTTAGTTTTTAGAGACATATTCTGTTAAATGGGAAAAAGGCCTGCTCAGGGAAAGAATAAGCGTAAGCATATATATTTTAAAAGTTCTATTCATTCTGCATCCATCTTTTATTCTTTGATGTCCCTTTTCTAGCCAGTGTAGACTGCTTAGGCACAGAAATCCCCGTAAGCACACAGCTGGTGCACAGATATCATCCTCACTCCATTTCAAAAGTGTACTTACCCTGAAGAATTTGGCTGTTTCCTTGATTAAAGTCTACCTGCCAAAAATTGTGGCAGTGTAGAGTAATAACAATAGAAGATTGGCCTAATAATCTGCTGTCAACAAATAATTGGGAGTCTGCTTAACAATAAGAACTAAATGACTTGGCTATTCTTGATTCAGTTGAAAATCAGTGCCAATCCATTTGGTTCAAATAATTTACTTCTGTTTCTTCTATTTGTGGAAGATAATGTGCAGCCCTTTGAATAAATATAAATTGATTTAAAGGAAAAATGTAAAAGCCATCAGATAAGGAAATACATTTTAGATTGGGGAGAAAATAAATGTTTACCATAACGTGTAATTATTGATTTGATATAACAGTGGCTGATCTGAACTCTTCTAATTTTAAGAATGCTATTGTTTAAACATGTATAGGGATTATATTTTATGAACATATGAGTTCAATTTTATGAACATCTCCAATTTTATGAATTCTATCATCAAATGTGTCTCACTTAGAAATTCCACTTAATCTTGTAATGGGCAGTAACTATTGAGCTGTTTGTAGAGAAATAGATAAAACAACAGAAATGCCTAACTAACTATTTAGAAGGCTCTGAAGAACTTTTGTTCTGTATTCTTATCCATTACATAAGAAGATATCTCTTATTGTTTATTGTAAAGGTATTGCTAACAACTAACAGCTACAGGCTATTGCAATTTAATTCTGAAATAAATTTACAGCAAATGATCTTAAATGCTAAAACAAAATTAATATTAGAAAAATATTTCTTGCTCTCAATAAATATAGAGCGCTATAGCAGCTTATGTGGTTTTTACCACCTTTACTTATTTTTAAAATTAGTGTTATAAATTTTTAAATACATGTTTTACGTTCATTCAGAAGAATTAGCTTTGGGAAATTGCCTGTCTTAGGAGTATACATCACAGTTAAGAACTTTTCTGAGACCTAAAGTTTCTCTCTGTAAATGTCATCTAGCTTTTAATCTATACAGACAACTGATACATTTTTGTCTTTTAAAATATATGTCTTAAGCAATTTAGTATACCTGAATGATAAAGTTGCCTAGTTTTGATTTTGGTTTATTATGTACTTTTTATTCATTATTGTACTGTGTCCATAAACTCTACTCCTAGACATAAGGAGACATAGTAAAACTGTCATATTCGATTGAAATATCACACTGTGTTGTAGCCACAACTATAAACGAAAGCATAGCCAAAATGTTCCATTTTTTTAAAAGGTCAAGTCAGCAAAAGAACAGTTCAAGAACAGATATTTTATCAGTGAACCTAATTCAGCAGTGACTGTCAAAAGAATTTAATCAAATAAAAAATCTCAGGAATTAGTTCTATTAACTGAGGAGAGGTACAAGTATTCCAGTTACTAAGTTCAACAATAGATGTTATTATTGTGGTCTCCTCTTAGCTGATTGCTTTCCTAGTTGGGCTGTGAAACCACAGAAAGGAAACAAGCTCTTCAGAATAGTCTTGTGGCCCCTGTTTATTTTTCCATAAAGGTCCCCTTTCTGCAATAACAATCAGCCATTACTTTTCAACTGCAGTTCAGAGACTTTTGAACATCTTTTAGGAATCCAATAAGGATTGTGGTCACTAACTTTATTCAGAAAAATCCCAGTGCAAAAGTAGATACTCAAGTAACCTCTTTTCAAATGAAGACTAGAATTTCAGGACTTGTCTCAGCTTAATATCAATTTATTTATTTCATTAGATTATTTATACCTATTTCTAGGAAATATTAGATTTTGTGTTTTACTAGAAAATATTTATATTTTACTAAGTTTGACATAAACCTAGTTGGATTTCTTGTGTTACATACATATCGCCTGTTATTTATTTTTATGTCTTTGTCTCTTAGTTGCTTTTTTCTTTTTTGTTTTGTTTTTTTTTTTTCCTTTTATGAGATTTCTATTTTCTAATTCTGTACTTTGAAATATGTGTGTCTTTGACGGATTTTTTTCAAGTTAAAAGTAATTTTGACTTAAATCGTGCTTTATGAAGACGCAGTGTTTAAATATTCCTGATGGCTAACTTGTCTGAAAACATGTAAAGTGTTTTGTATACCTATTCTAATACTAGGACTGAATTTTAAGGAAGTATTAATTTAAAATATGCTATATATACATAATGTATATAACTTGCTGAATCAATTAGATTGAAAGGGACCTCTGGAGATCATCTAGTCACCTCAGTTCATTTGAGTCCTCAGATACTTTAATTTTTACAAGATTGATAAGAATCATCTAAATAAAAGAATATATGGTTGCCAACAATAAATATATGTGGACTGTCCTCAGAATTTTTTATTACATTTCAGAATACAAAGTTTATCTACAAAACTTTGAAAAGAAACAAATGATATCAAAACTTCTGTCCCATTTCCTTTTCTTTTTCCCTCAAAAAGATAGAAAGCAAACTATATACAGCTCTTTTCAAGCTATCATCGTGTTAATAGAGGAACCTGTGTTTTAACATACATGGAAGGTAAAACATTGAATGAAAATTAAAAGGAAGGCAAATGAAAACTAAATGAAAGAAAACTGGAGTGGAATGGAAGAAATGCTGATCTCTGAGTTATTAAACAGTTGCAGTTCTTTCTAGAAGCTGTAGAAGACTTTCTTGAAACATGGACATTAATACTTCAGATCTCTGGATTTACAACACTTTGGATAGTAGTAACTCAAAATAGTCCAGCCAGTCTGTTTCAAAAATGTTATATTATGGCTGTCCTGGCCTTTTGTGGAACTGAAAAATGGACATTAACATGGGATAGGAAAAAGCTAAATGAACTATCTTATCTCCAGATGCAGCGAAGCACTGAAATGCAATCTGTACATTTCATTTTGAGGAGACAGGCTTATCTCAGCTCTAACCTGTAAATTCAATTGGTGCCTGGCAGATTCTCTGTTCTTTTTTGCTCTACATCACCCTGTCAAACCCAGATAAAATAATATTATACTGTTGGCTTGCATTAGCAGAAAAAGAAAAAAAAATAATAACAAAAGAATAAAAATATATCATAAAAATTCAGGGCAAAAATTCTTTTTAATTGTTTCAAATCCGTAATTTTACGACTGGTATTAGCCTTTTTTCCCCTTCACTCATCCATATACAGAGAGGACTCACCTTAGAGACTATGAAATGAAACTATAAAATCCAAAATTTTGAAGCTGAAGTGATCAGCTGCTGAAGGATGACTTTGCTTTAAGTATGTTCTGTTATATACATATTGAAGATATTTTATACCTAGTTTGTTTTACCTCGGTTTATTTTAGAAAATATGTCTTCTGAGTTTTCATTGCTCATGTAATTTTCAATCCTGCACTCTTCAATACTGCTTGTCCAACCAGGTCTCCTTCTATGACCAGGTGACCTGCCTAGTGGATGTGGGAAAGACTGTGGATGTTGTCTACCTAGACTTCAGTGAAGCCTTTGACACTGTCTCCCACAGCATATCTTAGGCAACTTCTAGTGATCTTCTGAAGGCCCCACAGGAGACTTCCTTTGTTTTGCAACATGGCTTAGTGGCGTGGAGGAGTTGGGTTGATGGTTGGACTTGATGACCTTCAAGGTCTTTTCCAATCTAAATGATTCTATGATTCTGAGAAACTCATTGACATTCACGGAGAGAAAATAAGTAGCAGAAGATGTTTGTAATCTTTTCCAAGAACAATTAGCCAAAATATACTAGTAATATAAAACTGTGATTCCTACTTACCAAGTTTTCTAGGTGATGATAGTATCTGTAAAAGATGCATCTGCACTCTTTAAGTGAACTAAGTAACTTTCCCATACTCTGAAATCTCAGTAAAAAATTGTATTTCCTTCCACCTAGTAATCTAAGGTAATAAACTTCATCATATTTGTAGAGGTGATCCTGCTCTGGCAGGGGGATTGGACTAGATGATCTTTCTGGGTCCCTTCCAACCCCTGACATACTGTGATACTGTGATGTGGATTTTTTCATCCATCAAATAAATGTACTTTCTGGGTTGTTGTTGTTTTCTTTTTTTTTTTTCTCCTCTGTGTTTCATGGGAATTTTAGCTTTCTGTGCTATTGTTAAATGCTCATTATGACCCAATGCCATTTTTATTCCTGTAGAACTTTTTTCTCCTATTTTTTCACATTTTTATTTCAGTCTTTTTAAAATTAGGGTTTTTTTTTTTGCTCTCATTTCATTTCACAGTTCCTAACATGATGGGAAGAAGAGGTTTGTATATTACTTCATATACCTTTTCTTCATGTACAACTGCAATGCTACAGTCATGGGGTTTATGATAGCATTTCATAGCACACATTTACCTACTGCTTATTTCCTTTTTATGTATGTTCATCTCTCATTCAGGGAAACTTGAATAATCTTAATATTTGTAATCCAGCGTGTGTCTTCTTCCTTCTATTATATTCAATTATTTCTATTTTTATAGTATGTTTTATTTATGGATTTTGGTAGTTAACCAATTAATTTTAGCCCATGAAAGTAGCATAGAAACTATGAAGTCTGAAGAGTTGCATTCGCTTATGTTTGCTTTGTCACTGCACTTCACATAGACTAGCTCAAAGTCTTAAATTTATGTCCCTGAAAGAAAAATTTGAAGTTTTCTGTCTTAATATTAGGAGTCCTGTTTTCTTCCTTAATAACTCTCCTAGTTGTTTTTATCCTCTGATAATCTACAAAGCATGTAGCCTTAATTATACATAGCATATTGGTCAAAAAACCAAGGTGTTAAAAATAACTTGGAAAATAAAGACATTTTTCCTTAGTAGGACTTGATCATCACACCTGTTGTGTTTCTCTGTTCCATTTCTTGCTTATCTTTATTATTATCTAAGCTAACCATTTATCCAGATATTTAGTTTAATGTGTTTGTTTTTAAACAGACCCTAAAATTATGCAGATTAAATTCTTTGTCAAGGCCTTTCAGGAAAGACATAAATTTGAGACACTTGTGTTCTGCAATGATAAGGTCAATAGAATCAGGCAGGTAGAAAACAAAATTTTAATGATTGGTTTAGTTGGTGAGAAAAGCTTGGAGGGTAATGCCTTTCTATTAATAAACTCACATAATTGTTAGCAAATAATATGTTAGCAGAATTGTTATTAGCTTCTAATCTTTTCTGGTCTATAAAAGGAAACAAATCAGAGTTATTGCTAAGAATTATAAGTGTCATCTCTTAACGAAAACTGATATCTACCAGAAGTGCCTAGGATTCACAAAGCAGAGCTCAGTGTCCGTGTGCCTGCCACTTGTGAGGCTACACCTGGCTCTCTATGACCTTTTGTACATGAGGGATGATCATAAACTGGAGAGTCCATGCAGAAACACATGATGGTTGGAACACGTGAAGTACAAGGAGAACCAAACAGATCTGTCTTTTTTGAGTCTGAAGGGAAGAAAGATACGGGACAGGAGAGGGGGCAAAATGTGCTGTGTTTAACCCCTTGATGATCATTGCAGAGGAGGTGGAGCCCAGTAAAGGAGAGTAAGGCCATGAGCTGGAGCGAGGAGGAGGAGCTTCCCCATGAGGATGGTTCAGCACTGGCACAGGCTGCCCCACGAGGTTGTGAGATCTCAGTCCTTGAGGGTCTTCACAGCTCACGGAGACAAGATCTTTAGTGACCTGTGTTAGCTCTGGAGCTGATCCTGTTTGGAACAGGAGGCTGGACTGCATAGATCTCCTGAGGTCCTTGCCAGCTCCATTTATTTTACAATTCCAGTATACTAGATAAGGCCTGATGGATGTTTCAGAGCAGAAATACTGCAATAGCTTTTGTGAAAGTGGAAGGTTTTAGTAAAGGACCTGCTAGCATGGAGTTCAAGCCACCTCATTCCAAGCCCTGATGTGTGACCATAATGCTGCAGAGATATTACATTTTAGTTCAGACCTTCACTGTCAAAGTTGAAAGATTTTTGTTTTTTTACTGGCTAACTCATTCTCCAGGCAGTTTCTTAACACTTGTAGGAAAATATTTCTATCTAATAGTTCTCCAGCACACCATGGAAATCTCCATTTTCATGTACTTGTGAAAAGATTGTTTACAGAGATGTTAGACTGCTACAAGTACTTCAGAGAACTTCGACCTTTCATATAAAATCAGAAAATTAATTTTTCAGAGCTTTGTACAAAGATCACAGCATTTTCAGTTCACAAATAAAATGAAACTGGATCTGCTCCTACTTTGCCAGTAGAAAATAATGAGCTATCAGCATAAAAGCAGTGAACTATAGCTGTACTTTTTCAAACAGGAATACCATTCATTCCCCTTCCTTCTTCTTCTTAATACTACATTCAATTAGCCATTCCTGAATACTATTCTTTGTATAAAAGTAGAACCGATTATAGAAAACTTAGACTTTTAGGCACTTTAGAGCGATATGGATTACGAATCATCACCCTCTTTGGCTTATTTTCTTTAGAAGACCTCAGCCACCCACATTAATTAAATTTGCTCTGCAATATTTGTGAAGTGTTTATAATCTATGAGAAAAGAGCCCTCTGACATTGCAGACTTGCAAGAAATTTTTCAGTTGTTGCTTTCTGTTTGGATAGCTCTTGGAGCATTTTAAAATACATGGCCCACTCTAGTGTGAAATCTGCAGTTCTCTTCTACAGAAGTAAAGAAAGAAAGATAAAAGGAAGACAGATAAGGTTTTCTGTAGGAAGCTTCAACTTTTTAATTCTGTGTAGATCCAGTCTAATTTTATACCATAAAATCACCCAAAGTATTCAAATCCTTAGGTCTGTTTAATTGCTCTATCTTCTTATCTCACTTATAAAAAATAAGTTCAGGGCAACAAGTCAGAATCTCTTAGCATGAAGATTCTATTTTTCCTAGGTATGGATTAAACATTCATAAAGAAATCACAACTCCTCTTTATCAAAGTAGCAGAATTTACTTGTAGTTATTACCCTTTCTACTTTAAGGTATATTTTTCTAAGATAGTCCCTTAGATCGTAAGTTTTCGCCATGGTGTGATCACAGAGTCTAAGGCACACACTTCTCTCATTATTTCTTTTCATTACTTTTTACAGTTGAGAAACTTTGGGGGAAAAAAAAACAGTAGGTCTAATCATTGGTCTAAGCTTAAATTAAGCATCTTGTATACTGTTGATATGGATGTACTAGGAGTCAACATACCTCTGTTGTGGTTATGGCAAAAAAAATCATTTTGTGTGGTTACACATTGTCTTTGGTTGTAATCAGATATCTACAATAATTTTTCCTTGAAATATTTTTGGAACAACTGAAGAAAATTAAAATAGCAAGTTAACATACTTGCTAATGAACTTTCAATCACTCTTAATGCATACACTTTATTAGCATCACTGTGGTAAAAAGAATGTGTGGGTTGGTTCTGAGGGGAGCAGAAGCACCTGCCAGCAGTAATAAATACCAAAAAAAATGCCAGTTGGTTTCCCAAGCTCTAAATTCTGCCTACACACCAAAAGAGAAGGGTTTTTTCTTTCTTTTTTTTTTTTTCCTAATCAAATCTCAAATCCAAATTATCATTTTCCTATTCATGGAACTTTATCAGTATATGCAAAAAAGCAGGAGCTGTTCATGTTCAAGGTAAGATCATAGGAAAACTTGAAACCTGAAGGGTAAAACCCACATCAAGAGTGGATGGAAGATGTTTTGTGTGTCTTGCAAATGATTGACACCAATTTGATCTCATAATTTGTAAAATTAATGAAGTTCATGTGGTGTTTTCAGTTAAAATTTTTGAAAGGTGGCTATTGATATTCCCCTAACTGGGTGAAACAAAAATTTTCCTGCAGTAAAATTAGCACACTCTCAAGAAAATAAAAACAAGGGAATACTACCTACCATCTTCAGGAATAATCTAGAGAGAAATTTTCTCTTGTTTTTCTATGTGTAAATTTTCATGTGAATGCTGCATTTATAATGCAGAGGGGTTTAGCCTTTGTAATTAGACTTTATGTAAGTATACTTTTGGTTCAATAAGTGTCAGGGCAACCTACTACAGTGTTTAAACATATTGGACAAATCTGATAAAAATTCCTATCTGTGGCCCACAAAATGCCATTGCATACCCTGGCATGCAATATTTAATACATTTGGTTTGGTCTGCTCATATGTTCTATGGCATCTATTTCCTCAGTGGNTTCCTAATCAAATCTCAAATCCAAATTATCATATGAGCATTATCATATGGCATCTATTTCCTCAGTGAGGGACTACTGCAGGATTTATTTCTTAAAGTGGAACGTGACTGTGAAAGAAGTTTCCCAGAACATTAACACTCAATTAAATTCCACAGTTAATTTTGTTTTCTACTTTTTATCTTTTTGTTTTGGTTTGGTTTTAAGTAATAAGACACTGATGATATTAACATGACCTCAGAAGCCAAAAGTGGAAGAACAAGTGACATTTTACCATGCACTATTTCAACTTTCTGAAAAAGATGTCACTCAGAAAAATAACTAAAAATAAAAGCACATACTAATGAATTCCTTGTCATCAAGCTTTTGCATCACTATGTCCTTCACTACATTTATCAACAATGAAATATGAATTTCTAGTCTTGGCTGTTTGGCTAGAGCTACTGACATCTAGGCCTGTGAAATTTCCTTAGCCTATTTCTAAACTGGGAGCTAGTGAACACTTTCCGAGGTTCAGCATTCAGGTGTGAGTCTTACCTATGCTATTCCTTTCTGTGTTACTGGTTTTGAGGATAAGTTACACTTTTTTTTCCTAAATCCATTTCTTAGGGGTTTTGTGTTTTGTTTTGTTTTCTTTTTTTCCCCACAGGTAGAATTTCAGTTCTTCTGTACTCCACACTTTGCTCAAAAGACCAGGATTGAAGTAGAGGCTTTGATTTTCCCTGTTCTTCACTAGATAATGATTCACACTAACTAGTTTCCCTCTTGATTTTCTGCCAGTTCTGGTGAAAATCATGCAATAAATCAGCAGCTAGCGATAAATTAAATTCCTCATGTAACTTGGGCAGCTTGGCTTCACTTTCTGCCTACCAAACCATCTCCTGCAGAGCTACTTCTGCCATTTCAGACTTCCCAGCAGCTTTAAACACACATGGCAGTTTAAAAAATATGCCAGATAAATAATTCATTGTTTCCTCACTGAACCAGCCCATATGTGATAGTGGTCTGAGGTACAGGACAGAGAATATTTCGTTTTGTCATGATATCAAGATTAAGATGTTTTTGCAAGTCATCTGTAGGACCATATGGAGCCTTAGACCCCCTAAGTGGTAAATGGTTAATTGTAAGGTTTAAAATTTTCACCTTCTATCAAGGAAAACAGTGAGCTACAAGAGCTCTTCATCTCCAAGTTTGATTTTCAGACATTCTCATCACTAAACCATTGCCTAAGTAGACATACTACAGCATATGTAGCATATGCAGAGAGCATAATGTGTAGTTTTGGTTTATGAGTCTACTTGGCATAGCTAAAGATGATCTGGAGACTTAATAATGCATCTCTCCAAAAATGATCTGAACAAGTTGTCATGTGTGCGCCACTGTGACAAAACCCCTCCCGCTCAAAAAGTTGTTGTGTGGTTTATTAGATTGCCTTTGAAAGTTCCCTTGGTTTTATTAGAGCAAGAGAAACAGTTTCTTATGTCTAAATACATTAACCTATAACTAGATTCTTTAACCTTACAACACTGAATCAAATGGAGACCCAGATTCCATCATCATTGCACATCCAGGGCATGGAAGACTGATTGAACCGGTTCATTGCCATGTTCTCATGGATAAGGTCTGTGGGCAGTAGCAAGACCACTGTCACAGCATTTATGGATTTATCCAGAGACCATTTTTCTTCCAGAATTCCAATTTTTTAAGAGATTACTGTAATCTCAATACAGTATGGACTTGATTTGTTTTTCAGCATCATGTGAAGGAAGTTAACTCAAGCCACTGTCTAGAAGTATCTCTACACTTTTCATTCTTTTTCATCTTGCTTTTTAGTGGTGAAGAACTACTTAAATTAAATTTTGTATTTTGATTTTGACATAACCTCCTGATGCTACTCAGCAGCCTCAGGATATATTAATAGCTGATACGGCAAAAAGTAAACTATCCAAATTGAGAGCAAAAAAACTTCTACATGCTCTCGTATTTCATTTCAAAACAATTAAAGATAAATTGGCATGATTTATTTAGACTACCATAAACTTAATTGCAGTATTAATATACTCCCATATTTGTCCTCTATTTGCATTGCTTATGCAGAACACATTCAGTCTCCATTTCTTCTGACTATAATTAAGGATGCTTCAAGATGCAAGTATATTGTGCCATCAGTTTTAACAGGACTCTAGGCTTAAAATGAAGCCCAGTTTTAATAACAGTAAACACTCCTAGTTTGGATTCAATTTTCTTTTTTTCTTATTTTGTTTGAGATTATTAGAAAGATTATTATCACATAAATCAAGTATTAACAGAAATATTATATTGTAGAATAAAATACGGGACACTTCCTCAGTAATAATGCCCTGTGCCTTATACTTCAATATGATTTAATTTTCTGTAGATACTGCAGAAGTTTGAGTGAAATGGTAAATTTGGTGAATTTTAATATCATTGTCAGTTGTGTACTTGCTTAAAAATTCCTTAGGAATATTGAGTGAACCTATTTCCCTTGGAAAGTCACATGGGTGTGGACTGTTCTCAGAACCATAACTATTAAGTCCAAACCAAAAGGGTGTTCTCTTCCATTAAAAAAAAAAAATAAATAAAAAATTCAATGAGTCTTGTACACAATAGAATCATAGAAAGGTTAGAGTTGGAAAGGATCTTTAGAGGTCATGTAGAGGTCATCTGCTACAAGCAGGGACACTTATAACTAGATCAGGTTGCTCAGTAAAAGACATATTCCCTCCCATTCTCTTATTTGGGGTAAGTACAGATAACTTCGTATATGGTACACCCATATAAATTTGCAAGTGATATAATGCTGTATTCAATCACTTTCTCATAAAGAACATTCCGCTTGCTTGTTTTTTGCTATCCTACATCTGTGTGTAAAATAAGCTCACTCAGCAAATTGCATCATACACAGGAAAAGTTTTATCAGCTGCTGCAGGAAGGCATTTTTAAGACACGATTGCACAAGTAATGAAATGGACATAAAATTAATTAAAAAAACCTGGGGTATTCTACATTGAGGCAATAAAGGAGAAGGGCATGGTGAAGCATCCTAGATTGGGAAGTCTTCCCTTAAGCTTCGACTCAGAATAACACCACTAAATATTTACATCTGCAGAAATAGATCTTTGTGGATTGAATGGGGAGGGGAGGAGTTGAAATCTTTTGACATGTAAATTTAAACATATTACATATTTCTGACAATTGATTTTTTTGCAGAAGGAAATGTCAGCCTTGAGGGTGGGCTGTCATTACACAAATTGCATGCTGGTTTTTATAACTACCTTTCACAGAGGAATAGGAAATGTCTTTTTGATTCCTGGGGCAATTTAAGCTCCTTCCCCTCTTCACCTCTCATATTAGGAAAAAAAAATAAAATAAAATATTTTAAGTAATTTAAGGTGAAGAAAGCTTCCTGCCACTTTCTATTTTCACTTTGTCATAAATTCTCCTCCATCAAACCAGAAAAATAAATAAGGAAGTCTAGTTTTCCTCCTTTATATTATTTTAATTGCCTTACCTCAAAATATATAATGTAGGAAAAGAGTTCTGGGAAAATAATTAATTAAAATTGAAGCCATTCTGATGTTTTCTGGGTCCATGAACTGCTGCTACAGATGGCTGGGAATAGTATCTGACATTTATTTTAGAATGGCCATGGATACTTTAAGCCACAAGCAATGTCTTTGAAAACCACAAGAGAAAAAAGAGTCTTGATGGTGCATTCACAAGCATGAATTTAGCACGGTGCATGTTTAGGAGGTCGTGTTAGCATATCATTTCTGCAAGCATTGATAAGTCCTGTATTAATAGCCCTGTGCATTTGAAACAGGATGTTGATTACGTTGAGTAGAGATGTAGGGTTTGGGGGGGGTGTGGAACTGAGGACACAGCTGCGGGTGAACATGAGGTTGGATGACTACCAAGCATATTAGACAGATGAATAAATACAGCATGGAAAAATTAATCAATCTTTGGGAGGGGCTAAGAGAAGTTTTCCAGGGAGGCTTTTGGTACACAAATATAACCTGGTAGAAACTCCTTTCATCCAAAGTTTGATCAAGTGCAAAATACATGTAAGATAAACCTCTTCATACCTACAACTCTCATTAGCTCAGGAATGTGTTAAAGTAGCTATTCTTGGCTTCAAACTTCTAAAACTCAGGTGTCTACATTACAAGCTCCAGTATGCAGCATGCCAAGCAGGTCCCTTAGAATGAGACTCTCATATCATCTTGGTTTCTAACAAACCTAAAAAGTATAATTATTAAAAAAGATCGAGTTGATATTTCAATCAGGTAGGTTAGGCATAATTTTTTTCTATGCAGTTAACACTTCCATTAATATTTGTTCTTCCTTTCACATAATTCAATGAAAGGAATAATAAATTAAAAAAAAAAAAATTAGGAAGTAAGCTAGGGTGAATTTGCATCTTGCTCTTGCTATTGCAGCAGGAGAACTGTGCCCCAGTTAAACACCTGGAGACACTGGAAGCTGGAGGAAAAAGAGAACATTTAGGGTTTATAGATGAACATGATATAGTACAGCTCCTTTGGTGAAAATCTAAATGACAGCAGTGAATAATGATGACCTGATATTTCTATCATAAGCAGCAAATTGCTAAGAACTCTGTAAAAAATTGGGACATTCTTTATGCATTGGAAAATAACTATAGGGAACAGATTTCTATGCATTTATTTGGCAGTTAACCTATATAGGGAGGTTGGCATGTTGCATGCAATCCATCTGACTGACATAGGGACTATACTGTCACTTGGAGTGTATAAATAAAACAGGAAGGTCTTTAACTTAAGGATCATGTCCCAAATGTGAAAGGAGACCTTTTTATGAAAAAAATCAAAGGTCAAATCATCAACTGGTGTAAATCAGCTTATACTTTGTCAGCAGTATCAATAAAGTTAGCTGCCTTTTATCAAATTAATATTCAGATCATTAACACCAGCAGACCTGTAAAAATAGGACTTGGAAAATACCCTGAGATTCCTCATAAGGACTGGGCAGGAATACTGCTCTAATTTCTAAAACTACTAAAAAAATTGTTAGAGAATTTTAACATAAATGGAGCTGGCAGGAACCTCAGGAGGATTTCCCTAGCCCAATCTCTTTTTCCAAACAAAGCCAGCTCCAAAACTACCATAAGTCACTCTTGGCCTTGTCTTCTAGAGCTGTGAATACCTCCAAGGACTAAGATCACACATCACCTTGGATGAAGAAGGATCTTGTATCCATGAAACATTTCTTCTTCCTAAGGGATGATATCAGCTTCCCCAAACATCACAAAAATCACCTGACTTAGGCAGGCTGCTCAGGTCAGTTTTGATTGCTGCTGGAAAAATGCTGGTTTAGTATACACACACACACATATATATATAAGAAAACAAAAAAAAAAGAAAAAAGAAAAAAAAGAATTAAAAATACAGCATTTGGCCTAGAAAACATGTATTTATGCATTTTGTGAACGTATTTAACATTCAGCAAATAAATTCTGTCCTTTGACAGATCAATATTTGAATTCCAGTAGAATGAAGAGGAATGTTGTTCTGGGGGGTGGGTGGGTGCTTTTTTTTTTTTATTTTTTTCCTACAGGCTAAACTCAAAATTATAGATAATTCATGAAGTTTCCTTCTTGAAAGACCAAGTACAACAGACTTTGACAAAGGGAACAGATGTCAGCATGATATTTACCAAACATACATTGAGGGCCATGTTTTTAATCCTTGTTTTATCTCAAGCACTAGGTCTCAAGTTAACAGGACTGTTAATTTTTAATGCACTATGTCAGTCAATGGACCATTTTGTCATTGAGGAGAACAGTGAAATCTGCTAGCTCCTTCAGAGTCTGCTTTAGGAAGCTAGATAGCATTTTTTTTTCCTTCTTGCTATGCAGAAAGGAAATATGTTACATTATGGTGTTACCTGAATGTATTAAGTGTTGAGTATTAGACATATGGGAGTCTTGTTCTAAGGGACCTGCTTGGCATGCTGCATACTGGAGCTTGCAATGTAGACACCTGAGGTTTAGAAGTTTGAAAGTTTTGGATATCCCAAAGTTAAAAATGTTAAATAAAACTGTTTCTGAACTGTTAAGAAATAGGAGGAAAAAATACGCTGATATCCTTCCTTATAGCTGGACCTCTCCTTTGGCCTGTTTGAGAAGTGACCTCTTCATGCTCTTTAACAAACCAGCCACTGCAAGTAATAGTGAAAAAGTTTGGGCTCTGATGAGCCCACTCTAACCATAGGTGAGAGTTCACTGACACCAGTGAGCTCTGAGAATTTAATCTGAGTTTTTATGAGATTTTGATAGCCTGTACTAGAACCAATCTCAGGTAAAGGAAGTAAATTTTTTCTTGAGCTTGTCTTCCATTTAAAAAGAAAAAAAAAAAAATCACAGAGCAAACATACACATTTTGTCAATGACAACCTTGAGTTTCCCACTGAACAACCAAAGTAATTGCTCCTAATTTTGTGTGCTTCCATATTTAGGAACTCCATACAATGTCTCTTCTGAAACACCACAGATCCTTAAGGAAATCAATATATTGTCTCCAGTGAAGTAAAATGGCCTATAAACACTTAACTTCAGTAAGAATGCCAGGAGCTTAGCTGAGGCTATTTCTGTATTTTGAAGCTTTCTCTTGCTTAGCAGTTTTAAAGTGATAAACCAACTCCTGTTATGTATTCTCAGGACCAAATCACACCAACAGTCCTTCAGCAGCTGTAATACTTTGTAACCTGACAGATATCCCAATGAAGGAAGCATTATTTGTGTTTAATTTTTGTTCTGTTTATTTTCTAAACAATCTTCAGGAGAATTTTGTTGTTCTTTTTAATATAATATGCAAGCCCTCATTTAAAAGAAAACTCTTATTCAGATTTTTAGTTTGATAACTCTGCATTTTTGGTTGTCTGCAATTTATTTGTCCAAAATAAACGTGAACTACCACGGTTTTCCCTTTAAAATGGAAATAATAATAATTTAGAAAGTAGTTTTGTGCAACTTGATCAGTCTTAATAGTAGGAAAGTAGGTCAGGTAAGGGTATAACGAAATGTTGAAGAACAGCTTTGCATTTACATGTGATTATTACTAAATCTGGTCCCCCCAAATCACATCTATGGTAAACCCCAGTGTTATAATTAATTTTACTGCTGGTTAGGGTGTCCAAAAAGGAAGCATCTTTACAGAAAGCTCTGGAGAAGGGTAGAAGCAATGTAAGAAAAAGGCATGGGAAAGAAAGCCCCAATTTCTATTCCATAAAGGCACAATGTCTGCTCCGTTGCTGTTCCATACTATCCCCCTCAGCCCCATGCCTCCCAAACCCACACTAACTGGAAGGTATCTCACCATCATGCTTTCAACCTACTCAGTTGCCAATTTTATCTGCACTGCTAAGAAGCCTTAAGCTGTCTCTAGAACTGTCAGAGATGGGTTTAATCCCCATTGAGTCCAATAGCTTTAAGCATTATCCTTCACTGTAGGAATCTGAGACATACTTTTGTCCAAGAGAAAAGCAGCAGAGTATTTTGTATGCACTGAACACAGAGGTTTTATGGATTTTTTTGTGTTGTTTTTTCTTTTAATATTTTCACGTTTGTTTTCTTTTTCCACCTAATTAGATAAAAGAGGAATACTTGAAGGGGAAAACCCTTCAACATTTTCTTCAAAAGGAATTTTTTTTTAGAGAATAACATAGCTTTGCTGCTTTTAAAACTGCATGTTGTTGAGCTCCCTTAAAGTAGTCAATAGTCTGAGAAGAAAAACACAAGTATCTGTGTATTTTTCCAACTTAGAATTGTGTGTGCTTTATACAAAATTGTATCTAAAGATTCTGAAAGATCAGAAAAATCACGTCAAAGTGGCATTTCCACCCAAATCATAAAAAAAAAATACACTGTCAATAAAAATAGGTCTAATTACTGAATTTCTATAAATGAAATCAATGATTTTTATCAGCTGAAGACAAAGTCGATTTTATTATGTTGATGGAAGTTAAGAAAACATCCTTTCCAATAATACTCTCTGATAAGTTTTGCTAATAATACCATTGCCAGTCTATACATTGTTCCTACATTATGCATTCTGTAGTTGTCTCAGTCTTTGCTATATAAAAGAAATATTGGAGTGGCAAAGCTTTATCAGTCCTTTGAACTTTGACATGTGCTTTAGTGCAGGACATTTAACCTTTCCAATCACCTGCTATTAAGTCAGGTGGCAAGGTGCTCCAGTTCAGCCTTAATAAAACCTCAGGTCTGATAAGGAAGTGAGTGAGTTTAATGATAACCTTCCAACCCCCAATTTGTTCTTCCACTTTATTATGTGCACCTATGTATTATAATATTCAGATGATATTTTTACACAGAGTTAAGATAGAAAATGTTTGATTTTCCATATTTTGCAGATTAATATTTGCATTACTTTGTATTAGTTACAGTAAATTTATAAATGAGCAGTTTAGAATGATCAAAGCAGTCCATATGGATGACCAGATCCTGCTATCAGCTACACCAGAGCAGCTTTTCTGAAGCACACACATGGAATTAGCTGAGATTTACACAAGTATAACAGAATCAATTAGCTTGGGCCCCAGTTTTCATATAGCTAATTGGAGAAATATATGCAGTGATAAAATATGTTAATTATTGTGGAATTCTGTAGCACAGAGAAATAATTTCTTCTTTCATTCATTATTTTTATTTCCTTAGAGATCATTCCCTGGACTTTCTTTACCTTAATTACAGATTTTCAAGGCTTATGCAATAAGCTTTAAAATTTATTTTTATCTATTCTAGTTTTCTTAAGTGTAACACTGTTACACTTCTTAGATTAAATTTAGAGAACTCTGTGTCAGTAATGTTATTTTAATTCCTATCAGAGAACGTCCCTAAAGTGTTTTTGTTTGGTTGGTTTAGTTTGGGGTTGTTTTTTTTTTGCTTTTTAGGGTGCATGGTTTTTTAGAAAAACAAATTAAAAACCCCACAGCTACAGAGAAAAAAAGTCTGTAAGAAATAACATATGAATGGGACTAATTTTTATCTGTTTTGAGTCATATATTGCAGTTAATCCAGATAATATCTTTTTTTTTTCAAAGACATGATGAGGTGTTGGATAACTGAGATTAAAAGGATACTGGTTTTCTTTAAAATATATATTTCTATAAAAGTATCTGTAATAGAACTACTAAAATTAGGCATTTGACTATATTTTCCTATAATTTATGCAGCAGTAATCAGGGTTTGACAAGATAGCAGAGCTATGTGTGATAACTGGTTATACTATGAATTATTATTGATGTACTTATTGACAGCTAGCTTTGTTCAATGAAACAGGAACCCTTAGAGAATAAATTAACTATCTAGTTTAGGAGGTAGCAGATTATCTTTGATGAGGTGTTGGATATCACCTAGAATTAATAGGTATTGGGGGCAGTTTTGACCTTCAGGGTGTGCTCAATGAGTGATGTAACTGAGTCCCACCAGAAAATAAAGCACTGAGCTGACCCATTACAGTCCAGACCAAATGGGACAGGAAATGGTTATGCTAGGACCAGACTGATCAAGGGTATAAAGTTGACTTATATTCTTCAGAATTTTTAAACAAAATTGACCTGCATGCTGATGAGAAGTTAATCCTAAGAAGTATAGAGGGCAGCAAACAAGAAAGACAAAGGTAAAGCATCTTAAAGAAACAAGGTAAAGGAATATATTAAGGGGCAAAATGTCAGCCTGGCTCCTTCCTACTTGGCTTGCTGTTAACTTCCTAAGGCTGAAAACCTTAAGATGCCAGTTCTTCAGAGAGGAATTGCAACCAAAGCCCAAAGAGGGATTCCCATCCCTAATTTCTGACCAGGAGAGAAGGATGAAGCTTATGTGCAGTCTGAAGGCAGATCCCCTGGGTCTGAGTGTGCACCCTAACCCTTTCTGACCTCTACATCCATATTGTTGTATCACTCTCCAGGGAGATTGCAAGCAGAGTGTTTGATAGATGAGAAAGGTTGGGGTACATCCCAGTGCTCCTCAGTCAGTATGGGCACAGCTAGATTAGTTGCCAGGAGCAAAATGAAGAGGACACTGGAAGGGCAAAGAAGGGATACAGAAACAGCAGGAAATTAGTGCTTCTAACTTGGACATGAATTAGGCCTGCTTGAACAGCTTGGATTATCAAGAACTGTTGGGGCATTTTCAAAAATCTTTTCAAGTGCTGTGGTCCTTCTGGCCAATAAAACTTTCATTGATTTGAAAAGCTGTTTCACAGATCCTCTGGGTAGATGGACAGGTAATAAAACCAGTGAGGCACGTCTAGTTAAAAAAAAATCAACATCAAAAACTGAGAAAGTTCATCCCAAGAACCTGTTCCAAATACAAAGCAAAGCTTTGTTGTGAGATACAAAGTGAAACCTAGATAACTACACCTGAGATGGTCTGTATTGCCCCAGACTTGTAATTCAGGCTTACCAGAGGATGAGGAGAAAGCCGCTGGAAAGAAAAACATCAAAGCATTACACAGAATTTGCTCAATACCAATAACTTCAATTTTTAGTCATGTCACTCATCACATCTTACTAAATTTGCAACCATCAGCCTAAGAGACATATTTTGCATCAAAAGAAGACTCAGTTTCCACTGGACACTTTCTTTTGAAGTTAATCCTTCTCTTTACATTAAACCCCTAGCATTATATATAATTTTTAGGAATAAATATTATTTAGAAATGGATTGTAGTTTTAATTTACTATCAATAACTTCATCAGTCATTGAAGTGATAGTGTGTAAAGACTGTGCTATCTTTGTTTCTGGATATATCAGGTCCTTCTTTGTCAGTATTTTAATTTGTTTATTTTTCTCAGGTTTATTGGTCTCTATGTCTTTTCACATTAAAATAAATTACATAATTTAAGAAACTTCCAATTGCCATAAAGGAATAGAGCTTATGAATCACTACAAATTGTTCACTGTTATTGTCTGAGTAACATAATTTCACAGATCAAATGTTTGCTTCAAATCTCAGTCTGCCAAAAAAATTTCCTTTTAGATATGTCAATGTTTTGATTTTGGAACTTAGAAGTTATATTCTGTGTGATAGGGTGCTAAATGCAGATATCTATGTATGTTTCCAGATAGATGGCCTCTTATTTCAGCTGCCTGAAGGCTGCTGTTTTTTTTTTAGTTTTGGGTTTGTTTTTTTAAAGCAATAGAAGACTTGTTAATATAACCTGAGGTGGGTTAACCCTGGATGTCTACCAGACAACAAGCTACTGTCTTACTCCCCCTCCTCAGCAAGACAGAGGGAGAAAATACGATGATAAAACTTGTGAGTCTAGTTAGGGACAGGGAGAACACTCACCACCTACCATCATGAGCAAATAGGTCCAAATTGGGGCTAATTAATTTAATTTATTGTCAATTAATGACAAAGTAAGATAGAGAGAAATTAAATTATTTAGTTTTTCATCCATCAGTACCTCCAAGCCTCCTCTCCATAGGGCTTCTCTCAATCTAATCATCTACCAGCCTGTGGCTTGGGCTTGCCCTGATTCAGGAGCAGGACCTTGTACTTGGCCCTGTTGAGTTTCACAAGGTTGGCTTGGGCCCTGTCACCTCTCAAGCTCGTCAAGATCTCTCTGGATGACATCCCTTCCCTGTGTGACAACCACACTACACAGCTTGGTGTCATTGGCAAATGATCCCACTGTCCGCGTTGCCAGCAAAGATGCTAAACAGCACCGGTCCCAATACTGTCCCCTGAGGAACACTACTTGTCACTTGTCTCCACTTGGACACTGAGGCATTAACCGCAACTCTTTGAGTGTGGTCATCTAGCCAAGTCCTTATCCACCCTGTGCTCCATACATCAAACCCAGATCTCTCCAATTTGGAGACAGATGGGAAATAGCAACAAATAAAGAGGAGGAATCCCTTGAGTCCTAAAGTCCAATGCATTTGATTTCTCCTACCACAGAATCACAGAATCACCAAGACTGGAAAAGACCCCCAGGATCATCAAGTCCAGCCTATTACCCAATACACAATATCATGTGAATCTGTCTGGTTTTACAAGCAAATTAGTTCAGTGCATGGAAATTCTTCTAGTTTGTAATTAAATGCAAAACAAAACAAAAGAAATGCACTAATGCAGTAAAATTATTATGTACATTATAAGATTTTTCTGTAAAACATTAACATTGACAAATTCTAGCCAAGAGTGCTCTAATTTAATGGAAGTCAGGTATTGCAATCAGTGGTACATGAGACAGAGCTCTCAGGGGAGACTGTAGCTAACCAGGATTTTAATATCTGAAGCAAGTGTTCAACATAGCTAACAGTTCTTAATGCTTGTCTCTAGCCCCAGATCAGTCCTTAACATTCATAATAAACACGTATTCCAAAAATGTCAGCCTGCATCAGGTTGTCACTTTCCATCTCAACATGCTTTATAACTGAATGTACCTGACAGTTTGATCTGATATGCCACACTTTACTCTCCACATGAGTACTAAATTTAAAAATACTTTATTTTGGGAATCTTCGCCATGGTAACTATAGTTTTTTAGAAAGTGAATAATTCACAGGAGTTATAAAACAATAAGAGAGGTAGTGGAAGCCCCATCCCAGGAAGTTTTTAAGGGCAGGCTAGATGAGGCTCTGAGCAACCTGATCTAGTGGGAGGTATCTCTGCCCATGGCAGGGGGGTTGGAAGTACATGATCTTTAAGGTCCCTTCCAACCGTGACTATTCTACGATGCTGTGACACAGGCTTGGTGATTCCTGATAAACATGCTATGAACAATGTGATTCCTTTGCTTTCTCCTGTGTGAGAGAACTGCAGTTAGAACTTATTTAGAGTCTGTTCAAAATACATTTCTTTATGTTTAAAAAAAATTTAATTAAATGCTTTTTAAAAAAAAATAAAAAATAGGTAATTTCCAAAATAAGCAAAGGTGTGCTACTTAGTTTAAGAACTTGCCTCAGGAAAACTCAACCCCTCACAATATAAGAACTACTAAGAAGTCTGCTAACCTTATCCCCTGATCAAATTCTGTGTTCCACACTTCTCCTTGCAACCTTCTCTCTTCCATTTCTCTGTCAGTGATTCCAGCATATCCAAGCCCTGTGCTATTTTTCTGCAACTACTTCTTACTATGTTATTGTTATTGGATAGCATCACACATAACTCTGCCAGCACTCTGAGAAGATTAGGCTGCTTCATTCCTGTTTTCATTCAATCAGAAGCATGGAGGCAGCGAGATTTAAGAGCTCACTTCCCAATTCTATTTGATCAAATGGATAGTTCTTGGTGAATGTTTTTTTTCAGAGTGTAAGCAGCACAATATAACTTGGAAAATAAGGTTTAGCCTATATCATCTTTACACTGCTACCTGTTTGATACACTCCTAGGCTGAAAGGTGATAATTGATAATTCCAGTTCTAGTGCAACCTGGAGAGATGCTTGCTTCTCAAAAGATGTTGTTTCTTTCTCTGTCTCATGAAATTCATTTCCCCAGTAACCACAAACAGAGATACAAGTGAACCATCTTCAGGGCATGAAAGTGACTGAAATTTTTAGTTGTAGACTAAAACCTAACTAATAGTTACTTGTTTATCTACAGTTACTATAAATACTCAATAGCAATTAAAGATGCTGGAGATGGAATTAGTTGAATGGATATGAATTACATAACAAACCCTTCTCAGTTATTAAATGGAGAGTCTAAAGTTATATTGAATAATTTTATCCTCTCATGAGGTTACAGAGCTTTCTTTGGACTCATCTTGCTCCTGCATAACAATTTTAAAAGGTTACTATTGCAGATGCCAAGAAAATTCCAAAATCTACAACAGACCTTAGAGCATCAAATCTCCATAGACTTGTCTTTGCCAAACTTCTTCTGAACTCACCTTCCCTACTTGGTCTTCTTTGGAATCTGTAACTAGCTGTAGCATTGCAGGGTCTAGGAAATAATGGCTCTAGGGCTCCACAGCTCCTGTGAATGCCTAGTTAAAACTGAAGAGCAGCAGGAATCAACTGAAGAATTGCTGGAGCCCATCAAATCAAACATCACCTGTTCTTGCTATGGCTGCCCTCAGGCACAGGCAGCCTTCTCTTGATGGTCAGGAAATTTGTTCACCCCTAACTATAGTATCCTACACAGCATGCAGTTTTAAGGGGAAAAAACAACTGTGTGATATCACACTGAATTTCTCTGTAGTTTCAGGTCATTGTGATCATTCTGGGCAATTGTATCCATAACAAAAAGGAGTGCCTTTTTAAAACAAAACAAAAAAACAAACAAGAAAGAAAAATAAATCCCTTTCAGTCAAAAAGCAATTAAGTTGCTGTGAAAGACTTCTTCATCTAAAGCTAATCTCCAATTATGTTTGCTATGTTTTGAATGAAACCAAAACATTCAAGCAGAATAGAAACCATTTTAAATCATATTTACAGCTTTAAAAATGCTGAAATCTGTCATTAAATTGTGATGTTTCATTGTATAAATAATTTTTCAAAAGCCCAAACCAAAATAAACCATGAACTGATGGAGATGCACAGTAAGATGGATGTTCATCTTCAGTAGGCATCACCCATATATGACCCGTTGGCTGGCTGTATTCCTACAAGAAATGGATTCTTGTTTCAGGCAGGAATGGGCTATAGCTCCCTTGTGCTACCTCGATTTCTTTGGGGCTGTGAGCAGAAGTTAAGTTCCAGCCCTCTGGAATGGAGGTAACGTCAGAGTTCAAAGGACATTTTTTCTGTGGAAGTCAGGAGATTGAGTTGCTCTGAGGAGACTCAGCTCTTGTTAAATCCTCTGTTAGCAGCAGCACTGCAATACTCTATATGGCTTTTCCATTTAAGCAGATTGCAGCACTGATGGAAGATAATATGATTATCTTACTTGCACATTTCTTAGCAATAATGAAGCCAGAAAGAAATGACAGGAGAAAACAGGATAATAAATGTAAATAATGGAAGAGTCTTAAATATAAGGCATTCTTTAGATCAAATATTAATAATCACAAGTCTCCAACAATGAATAAATGTGCCTGTTATTAAGTCCATTTTCTAAATGAAGCTTCTTATATTTGAGGATGCAGTTCACATTCCTCAGCTTTGATGATCAAACTTATCTCTTAGCAATTAAATTAACAGTGTCCTACTTTTTTGATTCTAAGTACTCTGAAAATTTTTGTATTAGCAAGAGGCTTGTTGACATCATAGCTCATGGGATTGTTTGTCTTACTCAATTACAGTAAAATAGGGTAGTTCTATCAGTATGACAGAGGATTATTCTTCCTCTACAGAAATGTACTTGAGTGTACATTCATCACATCGGTATCATTAGATTTAAGAGTATACTTTTCAAAAGTATGTTTTTTAGTATTACATTACAGTTAAACAATTCTGGATCATTTCCAAGAATACAGTCTGAGCTATTTTGAACTAATGTATCATGTTGCACCTTCCCCAATCCAATGCTTTACTTTCCCATCTTCTACAAAGTCTCTCTGTATATCAGCTAGAAGATAAAACCACTAAAGGCTGACAAACTGCAATTTCAGAGGATTTTCAAGCAAATATTAGCTGTTATTTAGGCTTTTTTTTAGGACTGTTTGGACTGTAGAATTAGGGGTAAGAAGATTTCTACTAACCTAAGCTTTAGTACACTTAAAATCTCGATAGTGAGTTCAATCACCCAGAATACACATCAGAAACTTCTGAGCAGGACTGGGTCAGAAATACAACCTTCTTGTGGCCAATGCACTAATCCAGGCATAAAGGTTTTGATGAACAAGGTTGTAAATAAGTAAATGCTATTTTCACATCACATTACCAATACTACAAAAAGCTCTCAGCTTCTCAGGAGATGTAGGTCAGCTAGAAGATAATTTAATATACTGCTGTGCCAGTAGCTTAAGAGATAATGGTTACTTTTAATATCAGTGTCAGGTTCACTATAAGTAAGGAGTGAATTACCTCACATTTACTCTAAGATACCAAGATGAAAAAAACCCACACGAATGTGACTACTTCAAGTTCATACACTAGATTTCCAAGTAAAGAACAGTTGGTAGTCTTGAGTTTGGTACCCTGACTTCTGTCCCTGCTCAAGGATTCCCACTGAATCCTGAAGGAAAATAAGATACCTCACACATCTGTGAACTAGCAGAGGCATGAGATTAGGCACAGTACTGGTCCTGGTGTAATACCTGGGACATTCCCAGATTTTCTATAGGAACAGAAGAATCGGAATGTCTGTGGCCTGAGGAAAGGCTTCTGGGTCCAAAAGGGAAGAATGAACGACTATGACTTATAAGTCACATCATCACAAAAATCCAAAATTTATAGTGATGCCTCTGCAGTCATCCTAGACCTCTGAGGATTGCTTGCTCATTTTCATTTGATTTTACCATTGCTTTTTTACTTGGAACAAAGAAAAGCCCTAAAAGGACCAACCCCTTAATGTTGGACTGAAGGAAAACACAGCAGATAAAATGCAAGAGAAAAACAGTAAGTACATTCTTACTTCTTTCATACAACTAGTGATTAAATACTTTGGGAAAACACATGGGCTTGGAACATAAGCTCAGTCTATTTCTTTTCTTATTGTTATGATATTGCTCCAGTATTAGTCTGTTCCTTTATGATGACATTCAAGGTCCTACTTGTGAAGGTCAGGTCATTGTCCTGAAGAACCAGCAGTTGTTTCTTTTGGAATTATAGTAGGCTTGTTAGATTGGTTCATTGCCTAAGGGTTGCTCTCAGTTTTGAAGATCACCCACCTGATCTTCTTGTATCTGAGGGTATCTGAGGCTGAGAAGGGAAAGAAATAAAATAACAATATCTTTAAGAGATTGCAGTAGCCTAAGTGTTAAGGTCAGTTGGCCTTTCCCTGACAAAGAATAAAATTTCTATTTGTTAGGAACTAAAAATCAGTAGAACCTTAATGAAGGATGAATTTTTTTTATAATTGAAAGCATCTCATTTTTTGTTATCATTCATACTTCTCTTACGTGCTTAATAAAAAATTGTAATTTTTGAGCAACAAGTCTAGTAATGCTTACCTGGATCCTCAGATGAACTTATTAGAACTCATAGTAGAGTTGAAAACAAAATGAGACAATGCAGAGACAGTGTTAATTTTCAAAAGCATAAAAAAAAAGAAAAAAAGAGACTAAAAGCCATCTCTCACCATGCCTTTGAAAATCTCTCCTCAAAACCCTGAAGTGCCATTTTAACAAACTGTTACATGTAATTCAGTACAAAAAAAGTAATATGTTAAGTATTGCAGAAGTCTTGACATTTCTCTTACGAAAATAATTAGCATGGAAATACTTCTGATAGCAGAGTGATGTTAATTGCCTCCCAGTGGTAAATGTCAACTGTAGTTGGACTGATAGTAGGAGGCTGTAGAAGAGGAAAAGCATATTGGTCAGAGATATGATTCCCAACTCCTGTTCTTTCTATCATATCTGTCTCAATCTTGGCATGTGCCTTCAGTTCAGGTGGATAATTCTACAGCTGCTAGCATAAATATATTGGTTTGGTTTTCCTGTTTCTTCCGAAAAAGCTTTTCTACTCTGATAATTTGCAGTAATACAAGGAGACACTTGAACTCAAATTTGTTGCAACTTGAGATCATTTCTGAAGGGTTGTTTTTAAACAATCCTCATCTTCACCATTTCAGACATGGGGCTGTCATAAGAAGCTCTTCCACTTGTCACAGGCAAGGTTCTTTGAAAGTTTAATCATGCTTGCCTTTTTGGTCTAAACATCCGCTGAAATGCATCTTTCTTCACACTGACTTCACTGGAGCTGCTTCAGTTTGATATACCATTCATTAGCAAAAAGCTAGTGTTCTCACAGACCCTGACCCCTCACTGGGTTATCTATAAGAAAAGCAAAAGTCTTTAAAAAGAAAAAAAATAGCATTGTTGATTTGGGGCTTCTTTTNGAATTATTTGAGTTGCAAATTAGCAGGAGAAATTAAATTTCACACTGTAATTTAGTCAGAAATGCAACACTCAGTTTTGCATATGCTAAAATCCTTATTAGCATTTAGGAAAAAAGAAAGTGGTGTTCTGAATTTTGAGCAACATAAATTTTTTTGAATATTTTTTCAGTCTTAAGCAATGCTGGAATTGCATTGAGGATTTGAAAGCAGTTAAAGGGGAACAAAGAGCAGATGAGTTATTCAGTATTTAGTGATTATTTGTAAAATGAAGAAAGAAGTTGTATGCATCCTATAGTACATGGTTCTTGTAATCAGACATTTTTATTAAAATCAAAGGTTTTTTTCATTTCTTCATGAATTAAATAAAGGTTTAGAAGGTGAGTAGTCCAATCTCTTGCTCTATGCAGGGGCAGCTCTGAGGTCAGACCATGCTGGTCAGAGCGTGATCCAGTCAGATCACAAATACTTCCAAGGGTGGAAAGGTTTAACAGTCACAGAACCACAGAAGGTTGAGGTTGGAAGGGACCTCTGGAGGTCGTTTGATCTAACCTCTTTGCTCAGGCAGGGTCATCTAGATCCAGTTGTCCACGGTTGTGTGCAGACATCTTTTGAATTGCTCCAAGGATGGAGACTCCAATACCCAATATCACTCCAGCAACCTGTGCTAGTGCTCTAGCACACTCAGAGTTAAAAAGAAAGAGAGTGTTTTCTGACGTTCAGAAGGAACCTTATTTTTTTCAGTTTTTGTCCATTGACTCTGATCCTGTCACTGGGCACCGCTGAGAACTTAAGTATGTGCTTAGATCTTGCTGAAGACAGTTGAATGAAGCACATTTTAAAGTTATGTTAAACAAAGCATTAATTTAAGCCTATATTTTTAGTACTTTTTAAAATTAAAGCCAAACTAGAACATGTCAGAAGGTTACATAGTCTCCAAACAGTGTCACTTCTGCCATGAAGACTCTCAGGGAAGAGGAAGCTCCATTACTGATCATGTTTACAAGTAGACCAAGATGCAGAACTGAACAAACAGGCTGCAGAAAACAATTCTGCCTTTACAGGGACATGGATTATACAAGCTCACTTCTAGGGCTCTAGTTTTAGATTCTGGCTGGTTAATAGAGTCCAATACCTGGGATAACCATTCTAATAAACCTGAAGATTTGACGAAATTAAATCTTGACCCTTCATTGTAACTTCAATAAGGAGCAATGAAGAACATAGGAACAAATTAAATTTGACTCTTTGGGGCAAAATTAATAAAACCAAAATTAATATCCTCCCTGGGGTAGTCATCTTCTTTATCTCTCTGCCAATTCAGACTCCTAAATCTTTCTCTAATTGAGGCAAAACCTTTATCTGGAGTTTTTATGGGGTAGGAAAAAGACAATGAGAATTTCATATTTAGAAATTATATTACATCGAGAGTGGAGTGACTTTAGAGTGCCACATTTTCTGATTTATAAAGCATATCATTCTCTGGATTGTTGAACTTCACAGGAAAAACAAAACATTCTGATTTAATACAGTCATTCTCTTTCTAGGAATAATGTTGCTTTGTTCAATATGCATATCTTTCTTAAACCTTTTCAATAATAAACCAAAGATTTTCCTCATTTTCCAGTTCATTGTGGTATTACTTTCTTATTTTATACTTCTAAATGAAGTTTCAGAATTTTACTGAGTTTATGTGGTGTGATATTAGCAGGGGACATCAACTGATATTGCCCTGTGACTCGAACTGCAAAAATGTACCAAATAACTGCAAATCTTGTTCAGAGTTTACAAATATATGTTATTGAGTGACAGAAAATAGGCTTTTACCAGGAAAAATATTGCCCTCTTAATCCAAATCATAAAGTCTCCTGCTTGATGTAATGCCATAGCATTTACACAGAGATGGGTAGTGAAGTACGTACAATAAATCAGGATAAGCAGGAAAAAGGTGGACAGCCACCAAGATAGTTTTTTTAAGTGAAGGTCTACTTTAATGGACTGAAGGTGGCAAGGAGAATGGGAGAAAGCAGGGCTGGTTGGTTTAGATCAGCCAAAATTATTCCATTCCCTTTGCACATAACAAAAACCTTAGGTTTGACTATGAGAGGTAGGTCTGAGAATTAAAAAAAATTTGAGTCTATTTCTGAATGGCAGAGAAGACAAATTTATTGTCTCTCTAGCACTCTCTCTTCACATTACTACTAAGTAATTGCTGAATTGTGCTTGACTATTTCTTTGTCCTGATTCATAATGGCATTTTCTAGGACCATCTCATGTAACCTGAAACCTGTCACCTGAAGTTCTGGCCACAGAAGATTGTCTGAACTTCTGTGTGGAAGTTCTTGAACCTGCCAGCTCAGGGAAGGTCTATTGGATATCGAGTACAGTGACAATACAAATTAAGAACTTTGTGACAAAGGAATTAGGGTCTAGAACAGAAGTGTTATGAGGAGCGGATGAGGGACCTGGGGTTGTTTAGTCTGGAGAAAAGGATGCACAGGGAGACCATCTCACTCTCTACAAGTCTTTGAAAAGAGATTGGAGCAAGGTGGGGGTTGGTCTCTTCTCCTAAGGAGAAAGTGACAGGACAAGAGAAAATAGCTGCAAGTTGCATCAGAGGAGGTTCAGATTAGATATTAGGAATAATTTCTTCACCATAGGGTTATCATGCATACAAGCTGCTCAGGAGGTGGTAGAATTACCAACCCTGGTATTGTTCAAAATATATTTAGATATGGTATATGGGGACATGGTTTAATGGTGAGCATGGTAGTGTTGGGTGGAGAGTTGGACTCAATGATCTCTTTTCCAACCATTATGATGATGTCATATGATCATCTTCCAAATGTTTACCGATACATTTTCAAACCAGTTTCTACTTAACTGACAGATATAGAGCACGTGGTCAAACAGCAGCAAAAAATGCTGAGTAGCAATGGACAGACTGTATTTGTGCTGAATAAAGGTTCCATCCAGTTAGTCATTCGCATTTCCAAATTACACTTCCTTTTCCAGACTCCTCATTGACAGTAAAGCTGGTAGAAAACTTGGAAAAAATATGAAAATGTTAGATGTAGAATTATTTTTACTATGTAGCCTCCTTATGATTAACTGCTACCATTCACTCAAATCCTTGCCCATACAAATATTTAAGGAATCCTATCCTCAGAAGGCCTAATCCACACATACTAGCTAAGTTGCTTGAGTCTTCATATTTGTACAAGGTAATGCCTGCATGAACAACTGAATTCGTTATTTCCTATTCACCATCCATTATTTTTTTCTAGGAAATTTCAGTTACTCAGTCAAAACAACAAAAAAAATATGACCTGTGCTGATGAATTGAATTTCAAGTGTAGCTGACAGTAAATAGGTTGAGGAGTTTATCAGATTCCCATGGGTGAAAATTTTGATATATCACTTGAAAATAGTGAATTATGTTTCTTTATAAACACTTGATCAGAGGTTTTTGAAAGAGTGGGAATTTGAAGGAAGTGAAGATTTAATTATTTTTCAGCTGGATGTGTAACTTGAGCCAGGAAATATTAAACATATTGAGGATTTGGTTGTGCATGTTCTCTACTAGCCATTGAAACAGAGATCTTTTCTATCTCAGGATGTGGATACATGTAGCTATATCCTATTCCCTAACTTTTGAGCAGCTTTACAATTTAAAGCAATCTACAAATTTCAAACTAAGCTTTTCATACATAGTTTATAATAATGAGTATCTTCCAATTCCAAAGAACTTTTCAATTTTAAAATAGGTAATGTCTAATTAAGCTGCTACTCTCCTAGCTAATTGTCTTCTGGATTTAAAAAATTGTTGAAACATGTTATCTTTTTAAATTGAAAGAGTAGCTGTGAGTGAGAGTCTTATTAATAATAAAAGTATTGCTTACCATATAATCTCAATTACATACCCCTTTCTGTGGCTCCGTAAGTAAGCAGCTGGCTGAAGTCACGAGAGACTTTTTAACTTTCTGGAAATATTTTGCACTTGTCAGGGTGTTCTGTAAAACGTCTGCAGTGTACAGAATATGCCCTCTGCATTTTATAGCTAAATGTCTCTGCTAAAAGGTGTGATCACACTTACAATTATATTCTCTACCTTTCTGAGCACACCTGTCTTTTCAACCTTTTGAAATGTCACCATTCAACCAGCAATGCTGAACATTTAAGATGATTCCTTTGCTATGAGAATGTATATATTTATTATTGTAAATATTAGAATTTTTCCTAGTCTTATAATGCTGAAATAATTNCGCGCTTGGAAAAGGCGCTGATGAGGAGCATGGGTGGAGCCCTCCCTGGATCTTCGTTTGCGAAGCCTAGCCATACATACAATTTATATCTATATGAATATCTACAGACATCAGTAATATGAATATTTCATCTTGGACAGGGAGTCCAAATCATGACTAATACAGCTAGTAACACTATGGTCAATTTTCAGTGTGTCTTAAAATTGCTAGAAGAAAATTGGTCTCACTTATACCCATTAAGATTTTTTCCAAATTAAGTGATTTCTGTCTACTGAAAGTGACTGTATGGGATGTCTTGAATGTTTTGCATTTAATGGCCATGGAGACTGGGGGAACTTTGTAACTTCCAGATGTTAGAGATTTAATATTGATGAATGTACCTCAAAAATAGAAAAGAGCCTCCAAAATATTTTTAATTTCTTTCTTGATTGCTATAACCTGTGTATGTTTGCCTCTTCAAAGAGATGAATTTTGTTATTTTTATATTTCATGTATTAGCTATGGCCCTTTGTTTAGCCAAAACTCTCCAACAGAGGCTAGGGAGGGGGAAACCTGCAAAGATTTTTTTTTAAATATGTTATTTGTGTTGGCATTTATTAAATAAGTCCAGAACTTAAATGGCCAAGTTTTCTTTGTCTTTTTAAAGTGCTCATTATATGGAAAGTACAATTATAGCTGAGTATTTGCACCAGTTCATCTTAGCTTTCTCACTGTCTATTTAGGCTTCTTGAATTCCTTGTAATTCTACAGTAACACATAAAAAAGATATCTGTTCATTAACAAGGCCTGCTATCTTTCTTAGTCTTTATTCAAAGAATTTAATATATTTGAAGGGAACTGTCAGCTGTGCCTAGCATACAGATATTGTTATTTTCTTTCCCCATATCTCTAGCAGAGATCAAAAAAGAACACCAGAACAAGTTGGAACATTGAAGCAAGTTTATTATATTTTGTGCATTTTATCTGTGGGCTTGAGCAAGTTTTATACAGACAATAAAATTCAATACAACCACGATCACATTAGATGCTTTCAAAGGAACCAAACCTATCTCAATAAATGGAATTTCTGTAGTCCACCTGAACTCCAATATTTCCTTGCTGAAAAAGGGCAGAATAGTTGGTAGAAGGAAAAGTAACCACGTACCAAATTATAGTCTAACCTCAGTAAAAAGACGATGAAAATTTATTTTATTAGGGCATGACACAGTATCGCAATGCTTGATTATTTCCTTCAGAATAATACTAATAACTAATGGTTACCAATACTACTACACAATAATCTATACAAATACAACTAAGTGCTAATGCTAATACTAATACTACTATTATTAAAATGAATTAAGTTATGGAGCAAAAGGAAATATCCTCTTGGGGCAGTGTGGTATATCTTTGGGAATTGTTTTCTCTGGATTTAACAGTGAAAATCATTTTTAAGTGATGGAATGGGAAAATGTTTTCATAGTGACCAAGTGGCTGGGCACTGAATTGTCAGCAAGTGTCTTTAATGAGCTCAAGGGGATGAAAGGATACCAAACAGAAGCAAATATTACATTTTTGCTCTCTTAAGGCTATTTATGACTTGAGAAATTGTTCTTCGTGTTGCCATTGTTGTGGATGGAAAATCATAACACACAGTTTAATGCAGTACTGGTACAGTGAGAGTGCAATGTCTAAGGATGCTACTTGCAATTACCTACTCCATAAAAGCACTGGCCCACATTCCTTGCCCTTACCAGCTTGAAGTAGCTGAAGCAGAAGAGAAAAATATAACATAAGGTAGCTTTTGTATGTCTGCCATGTACTTGTATCATCTCTGAGCGTGTATATTTATATATATGTGCAAACACAGACACCTCTACATACACAGACAGACTCACAAACACACTTCATGCCTTTTCATAAAAGTATCTTCTACCTGAGTGCTGATCTAAGACTTCAATTCTAAGAACATCTTATCACATACTGAAATCTGACACATTGTGTAGCTGGAAAGAAACGTTATTATTTTGTCCATAGGCCATTCAGACTCAGATGAATTTATCATAATACACCAGATCTAGTAAAATATGCACAGGAGTTGTATGACTCAATTTGCTCCTCCTAAGATAAATGAAGCAAGTGCTTCACTTACATTACAGGAACCTGTAAATAATTTTGTTTGCCTAAACTATCATAAGGTCTTGGGGCTTGGTTCTGGCTTATCTAGCTCTGGATTGACCCATTTTGCCATCTCCAAACAGAGACTTCCCATCAGAAATCACAACATATGCATTGCCAGAGGCTGAGATTACCAAAACCAGATTTAAATTCTATTTCAGATGAAACTCATAAATGTCCTTGAACGATAATTTCAGTTACACTTGCACAAATATAATAGGAAAACTTGAGTTTGTTAAAGGTTTTTAGCTACACATAGACAAAATTTTTACTGAATAGAAAGATTACTTGGGAGGGATATAAGGAGAAGACACTAATCAGTTGTAATAACAGCTCTGTAATAACCACCACTACTGGTTTTTCCTTACTTATTTTTCTTTAATTCCAAAGTTTGCTCCAACTCTGGATGGCTTGCAGCTAGTACTAGAGCATCTGCTCTTTTTTCTGCATTGCATTATTTGCTCACTGCACTAAAATGTTGCTTCCTGACTTCTTAAAAATAAATGTATTTTCTGGAGATGTAAGATGAAAATATTTTACTGGCAGCAAGTCATGTTCCTTACTCTCTTTTTCCACTTTATGTTGCAACAGGCGACATCTCAATATCTCTATTAAATTTCAGTTCATAGGAGACAAAGAATATTTTCTGTAGTTAGTCTTACTGCCGTGTGCCTATTTACTTAATTCCATTCATCCCATGTATAACATAAGGGCTTTCAGGAAGAAGTTCTTAATGGAAAATGTCCTGTTTCCTATTCATTTGTGATATTGTACTCTGGTAATTTTGTATGGAAATTCAATGTTTTTCCTGTTTTGAGGAGCTGCACTCACTTTGCTGTTTTCAGATGAGTTTCCATTCATGACAGAATGAAGGACAAGAAAAGAAAATTGCAGTTAAGTGTCTGAAGGGCAGGGTTTCGTTTTATAGAGCTGTAGTTATAACTGGTGGATGCTTGGCCATTGCAAGGTGGATCTAATAGATGTGGAAAATGAATGGTTCTTTCTCTTCTGTTTTCACAACAGGACAAATTTGAAACACATAGTAGAAGCAGTATGGAAATATTGCTTGCACTGCAGTTGCTATTAGGAGAAGCATGGTCATAATTGAGATATATGTCTGAGCACTCGCATTGTCCTGAAGATTGATTGCATGTGAACTTGAGCTCCAACCTGGCAGTGTAACTTGAAGCTACTGTGTAGTTGCCCTTTACTCAATCTTCGCACAAGAAGCACAGATCTGATTACATCTTACGAGTTAAGGGCAAGAGGTAGTTGTTTGGGCTGCTCTGCTTTGTTTTTAATCAAAGTGCATGGGCAACATAGCCCTCTCCTGCTCATTTCAATATGTCTCTGACTCATCTTTGCATTTAGCCAGACCTTCTTCCCTCTCAATTGTGCTTCTGACTGTTGCTGGGCAACCCTGCACCATCACCGTGCATTAAGCAATACAGTCAGTAAGTCTCCTTCTCTTACATTGTGTTTTTCACAAAAGAAATAAACTCAACATGAAATGCATTATACCTTGGGATAAGCAAGTTTTACCCTAATGGATGTGGAAAAGTTGCTTTTGTATTCAATTCTTGCTTCTTTCCCATTCTGCATTAACATTTGATAGCCTGGCACTAACAGGTTAACTAAGAGTCACTGCTGGGAGTGAGATTTGTGGTAGGAAATCTGTGTTATAGCCAGCAGCTGATTCTGAGACCACTGTGTTTAGAGGCTTTGTGAATAGCCATCATCAAAAGCAGACTGAATTGGACTGAAAAAAAAAGCTTTTGACAGTGCTTTCAGTTTTCAGCCATACAACATATCACTGAGTAATACTAAAGGAAAATTTGCATCAATATTTGACTATTTGTGTTACTGTTAGAAAGAATTGCAATTGCTATTATCCTGCAACCTCAGGCAAGTTTCCATGCCTCAGGGTGTTTGTTAATCTGGGAAGAAAACACAGGCTCCAGATCTGAAAAGATTTCTCCTAAGGAATTTAATAGGAATAGGTGCTCAGCTTGGCATATCTCCTCTTGCAAAAACAACTTCTGATTGCCAGTTTGGCTCCTGTGGCACTGCAGTGTTGAACATCAGTGCTGTTTTTCAAGTAGAGGAGCTAACACTAACTTTAGCTGGCACCAACACTCATCTTTCCACATTCATAGATCTTGGATCAATTTTAATGATTTCAGTAAACTGGCTAATCATTGTTTGACCGGAAAATTGACTACTCCCTCTTTTCATTATTCTAGAATGTTCTTACTCCAGATGTTGCCACATCTCACGTATTTTCTTCAGTTGTTCGAGTTAGTACAGAACTAATTCTGTTCAGTGATTTAACTTTTCAGCTCAGTCTCTTCTCAGTGAGGCACTTTCTGCAGTTAACAGCATGTTCTCACAGACAGTGTCTGCTTCTGGCAATGAGAACACTTGATGGGGAGAGTTACTGCCAAGGGTTGGGGTGCAGAAAGTCTCTTGCTTATACTTGCTTCTGTGCAGACCAAGGTCACTGCTAAATCTTATGCCCCACATTGTGGTGCAGTAAGTCAGAGGTGGCACCTGCAGGGAGGAGGGAACAGAAGTGACCCTGTAAACTGACCAACAAGGAATTCCATCCCATGGATGTGATATTCAGGATAAAGCTGAGGGATCACAAGAGTCAAACCTCTTCTTCAATGGTCAGGGTCTGAGGAGGTCTATGCCTGTTCTGCCTTCAATCCTGATCTATGAGTTCCTGAATCCAGTTCCAGAATCCAGCTCCTAAAATCAGTTCCCATCTGCTGCTGAGTCCAGTCTGGGACCTCGCCAGTGCTGCCACAGCATTAGTGGTGACAGCGATGTCATTTCCATCAGGGGGCTGGGTCCAGTATTAATTTTGTATGTGTCTGTATCTATTTCATTTTAATGTTATTCTTTTCCTTAAAGCTGTTTTAGTTTTCCAGCCCACAAGTCTCTCTCCCTTATTTTCTTTCTCTTCCCTTTGGGAAGGGAAAATATAAATAGTGTCTAGTGGCCAGCCCAGCCCTGACCCTTCAGAGCAATATTTTCTAAAATGTCTTAGATATAAAATAGTTAAACTTTTTAAATTATATTCATAATATACTCCATTAATAGTATTTTAAAATATGTACATATGCAGTTACATACATATATATACATATATACTATGATGCAATTAGCAAGTATTCTATAGAGATAAGAACATGTCCCTGTATATAGTATATCAAAAACCCAGTCATATCTCCAATGAGCACAATCCAATCCATTTTTCTATACAGTTCCATGTGAAAAACTGATTTGTGAAGCAATTCAATAATGAAGTTACAGTGTAGTTTACTGCCTGACTCATTGGCCTTTTCCTTCTTTAACTCCTATTTAAAAGGAGCCTAGGCAACAGTGACTAAATAGTCCATCTGATAACTGGTTTCTTAGTTGCTCCATAGAAGGTACTTAGTAAATATGATTTTAAAGACCACAAACTCTAAGGAAATATATGAGTTTAGTATTTCTGAATTTCTGCATAGACTTGGTCATGGAGGGGGGGAAAGGAAAGAAAAAGAAATAAAAAGGTATATTCAACATAAAATAAAGAATGAGAAATCAGTTCCCCTTAAAACTGTTATACAGAGCAACGTTACTCCTCATTTCAAACATATCTATGCCTTGAAAAATCTGCTAGAATTGCGTGAAAAATGATTCTCTCATGATATTTGAATGTGCAAACCTTACAGTTGTGATAATTTGTTATTTCCTGATCAGCTGATACAAATGAAACATGTTGTCAGATTAATTTCTAGTTAAATTCCATTAAATGAATTTGTTTGATGAGAGCCAAGTCTTGATTGAATCACTCTGTAAGAACAGAACAATACTAGGATGGATTTTTTTCTGTCTTACATTAGCTCAGTTACTTTGCTTATTTATTCTTTCAATGTCTCCTTGACCAAATAGGGGGATATTCTCCCTCTCGTTATGATTTAATTAACATAGCAATAGAAATCTAGTATCTATTATGAATGTTTTTTAGAACTCTAATTTTCTATCATTTTTGTTGTTGTTGTTGAATTGGGGGGATTGGTAAAGGGTGTGGGTCTGGGGTTGTTTTATGATTTTTTTTGGTTGGTTAGTTGATTGGTTTTTTTAAGTTGAAAACTATGGGGAGTATCTTTCCATGGCACGAATAAGTCAAGATGGATAAGATAGCTACCAACTGCCAGCAGCTGGAGCTCAGAACAAAACAACACAGAGAAAGGACCAAGAAAATGGAAGAAAGACAATTGTGTAAAATCTGAAGTTAATGGAGCCTCAGCAGAGGGAAAATTTTCAAATAATTCGAAAAGGTTTAAATAAATATTTCATTGCACCAGGTATTAACTGCTGAATGAATGATGTCAAGCTAAATAATAGAAAAGAAAATAAATATATTTATGATTGTGAGGCTTTTAGGTACTGAATTTACAAGATTATTGCTTATAATGTTTTATAGTGTGGTAGAACTGTTTGCTGTCCAACATACACTGAGAGAAATTAGAATACCACTGATTTTAGTATCATCATAGAATAAGAGTATTTTTCCTTGAATATGCATAAAGCAACAGTAATACTGTCATTTTTCTTTTAATTTGGTATTGATATTAATGTAACTGTGAAATATTCAGTGAAAATAATATATGGATATGTATTTTTACAAGGTTTAACTTTTTATGTCTCTTAGATGAGCAATTTAAAGATAAGCTTTCAAATACATAGCAGCTAGGACTGTTGCAATATTCTGCATGCAAACTGCAAATAAGAGTATCACTGATTAATTAACAAAACCAGAAAGAGCTACCAGTGAGGGAGGACTGTTAGAGTAGGAGGCTAAGTAGGAATCAATGATTATGACCTGCTTACATTCGTGATCAAGACAGAAAAGGCAATCTGTACTTGTGATATGATATAGCTATATTAGTCCTTTAGGTAAGTTAGATTCACACTTTCATGGCAAATTAGAAATGAAAATTCTCAAGAATAAAAAAAGAATCTGAATAAAACTGAACTTATTGAAACCACTAGAAACATCTTAGGAAAGCCAACTCCAACTCTATTTTTGATTGGTAATGAAGTAGATTAATTTTCCTCAGATGGTGGTTTGTTTTGTTTTGTTTTCCAAGTAGTCTCTGAATCTTTATCTTGACTCATGAACACTTTCACTTCCTTTTCTCCCTTTGTCCTGTTGAGGAGAGTGGTTGGGTGAGTGTCTGGCAGCTGGCCAAGGTCAGCTCAGCACAACTGCACAGAAATTCTCACCAGCATTGTGTGTTAGTTCTTTAAAGGCATACAATACGTATCCTTTACTAATTTCACATGAACCAACAGGGCTCAGTGACATAAGAAGAGAACGTTGTTGTCGTCGTGGCTAGGCTTCGCGAACGAAGATCCAGGGAGGGCTCCACCCACGCTCCTCATCAGTGCCTTTTCCAAGCACGCTGATAAAAAGAGGCTAGCGGATAGCACCCTTGAGCCTACCCTATGGATTTTTTCTTTTTTTAGGTGAGACACAGCATGCGCAGAGCTGGACCCACCCTTTAGTCCTAAGGTTCATCTGCCAGGGCCTAGCAAGCTTGGATGCTGGCAGTGAAGTCCTTAGGATGGAGATTTAACCTCTTAGATGGAAGGCCTTACAGGGCTAAACGAGCTCCATCTGCCCGGGTTTGGAATCAGAGTTGTCCTTCTCCTAGGATGACTGCCAGAAGGCTAATGAGCTCATCCTACCCATCCAAGGATTATAGGAACATGGGTGTCACTCCCCACACTTTCCTGTGGGCAATGAGTTTAATGCTCCCTCTGCTGTCGGCACAGTTATCGCACCAGGGGCCACAGGAGACCCCAAGTGATTTTCAGACTGTGCCTGAAGAAGAGAACGTGACAAACCATTTTTAGCATTGACTAATCAAAATAGTGTTCAAGAACTGAAACCCACACGAGATCTTAATGTAAAGTGGACCAAATGTGGGATTGTAGAAAAAAGCTGTATATTTTATGATCCTTTTTTTATGAGGATGCCAACATGGAAGGATCATAAATTAATAAAATAACTTTATATTAGTAGTGTGTCAAAGAAGTTAATTGATCTTTACTTCTGAAGTTTCTGTTTTCCACCATAACCTACAGGGAAATTACTTCACATGTGAAAAGCTTATTCACTTCTGTAAATGTCATGCTCTTAATACAGTCATTTTCCAAATACTATTATATCATAAAATGTTATAGAAAATAATGATGGCTTATAATTAGAACTATACAGGATCACAGTCTGAGATTACTCATTTGCTTGAACATTCCTGTACCACCAACTGTCTGTATGACATTTGAATGTCACAAAGCTTCATTTATTAATATTTGCACAGTAGTGTGAAATACTTGGATAATAGTTTGTACATTTGCAATGAGTTATTATTAGATCCCATGTAAGCTATAGATACACTCAGTTTGCTGCAGGGTTTCAGAGGCAGTGTCTGTAGGATGTAAAAAGAGCTAATATTCACCAATGTATAGGTAAAGGTTTTTAAGAGGAAGTAAGAAAATAAAAAATAAAACAGCTTAAACATTAAACTAAATACAAAAAAAGTCCCAAAAATATAGTGGTAATGACATAAAAAGGCAGATTCTCAGATTTTATGAGTTAGTACTCCTCTATTAATTTTCTTCAGGCCAACTAAACGAAGACAGCAAGTTTAAAATAGGGAAGGAGCATCCAACTGGCTAGTCATCATTCTTTGACATTATAGTTTGATGTTCTCAGACCTGCTTTAAGGCAGGTAACTGTGAAAGTGATACTAAATGGGTGGTACGTGGCTACAGAAGAGTTTCTGTATTCATTTCATGTTCTTGTCCATAAGTATCATTCCTTAAAATACTAAAAGTAAATTCTTCCTGCATCTTTACCTTCTTTCCCTTTAAAATTTTAGCTGTTTTTTATTGAAGGTTCACAAAATTTGTTCGTGGACTGAATGACAGGCTCTGACATGACCTTCTTGCTCAAGACATGAAAGGAGGAGAGACACTAGCTTGGTTTTTGTAACCCAGTGCTGAGTCAGGTATCTCATACTGAAGTCATTGGATGTGTTGGGATAAAATTTCAGTTTAATGTTTTTTTTGACATAGACATGGGAATTATATTTTTATGATTTTTTTTTTCTTAATTTATAAAGAGCTCTTGTAGTTTAAGAAATCATGGTTGTTTTTTTCTTCTTTTTCTATCACGTCTTCATTTCAATTGTTTCCAGAGATGCTGTTTCGTGGGATATTTCACATGAAGATATTTCACATTAATATCTAAAAGCAGAAGAAACATTACAATCTCTACTTGCCAATAGTAGCATAAGTCTTTTCCATGAAATGTAAAAAACGTCAAGGAATTGCTCTTGTTTATCATTAGTTTATTAATGACAAACAGTATCTTCACTTTTTATTTTTTTGTATTTACTGTATTTTTTTCTTACTCGTATAAATTCACAGGCTTCCTCTTATTTTTAGCAGAAAGCTAAGCTAACACTAATTTTTCCAATGATTCCCATAACCATCTCTTCTCTATTAACATTTAACATATTGCTGAATATATTTTTGTTTATTCAGTACATTTTAAGATTTCACAAGCCATGCTTTTATTGCACATTTTTATCACATTCAAAAGTACCACCATAAATCTAAAAGAGTGAGTTTGTGCTAATCTTTCTTCTTTAACAAGTCCTACAGTTTACAAGGTACTATATCTAGATATATAACTTGTGAAATTTACCACAGCACATACATAGGTACTTGAAAAATGGACTACTACAAATACAATAAATATCTGCTAGCAGTACAGAAAGGAAGTGAACAAAATAATGTTTTATATAAGTCATGCATTTAAAAATGAAAGTACCATTTTCCATCTATGTATCTTGCTAAAAAGAGCATCAATCATTAATTAAACACTATAAACCAAATAAATTATTCCCTTGTGCATATCCAGCTTTGCTCTTTCTAATGTCTCACTACAAATATATGTGAAAATAATATTAAAACTCACAGAGGGTCTTATTTTATTTCCAAGGCAACTCTGTTTGAGATGGAAGAATATCTGATAAATTATTTATTCAGAGATCTCATCCAGAAAAGAATGACTTTGTTCAAACCAAAACAGAATCATTCAAAGTACTGAAACGTATTAGATAAAACATATTGACCAACTCAAACTAGAAATTCCTAATGACTAATTCTGGGAGTTATTTAATCTTTAATTTAACTTTTAAAAATAGTTAAGATTGCTTTTAAATCAAGATAGAAAAAGAGCTAGTCTATAAAAAGTAAAGTTTCTCAGGTTTTTAAGGTCAAGTCATTACTGAATTTTATCAGAATTTGTCAGTAGTTCTTTTTTTTGACCATCTATTATTCTGTGTTTGTAAGTACTATAAATAACTAGCTTTTAAATCAGCACAATTTCTGCCTGCTTTGGGGGGATGTTCTGTTTATTACTTGAGGAATCTTACACTGCTGCAAATGTCTGTAACAAAATGTCACTGAAAACAAGCAGGAAACTTTAACTGGATTTTGACTCTGGCTATGGAACTATAGGGAGGTAGAGTTTCCAGATTTCTCTTTGTGATCAGAACATGAAAGTTTTTCCTTTGTTGTCAATATTTCCTGATAAATTTCTTTTCTGATTTCAGTTTTTCTTTTTCATTTCACCTAGTGTTTTTTTTCCCATGTTTATAATGCTATTTCCTTTTCTTTACATAGTGTCTTGAAGTATTATAATTTGCTGTCAAATGGGGAGGGTACAAAGTGTGTTATCAGGTTTTTTTCCCATGGCTATTTGTTTGAGCCTTAAGTGTTATTAAATTGTTTTCTCTTCTTCATTCTAATCTCATAATGTCTTTTTGGAAGCAGAATGTTAAAATGTCTTCAAAGTGTTCATTAGCTTCTCAAGGTGTTTATACTTCTTACACATTATAGTTTGAGACAGCGGCTTTTTTTTTTCCCCCCTGTTTTCTTCTAAGCACTTTGTTGCACTTAAAATCCATATTTTGCTATAATCACTGTTTTGAAAGCCTGGACAGCAATTATTTATCATGTGTTTGTATCAGCTTCTTCTATATACTGACTACATGGTTAAATGTGGTTTTTACATATTTAATGTTGCTGACCAAAATCCTTGTGATGGTATTGTTCACAAAGTGCTATTTATGAATACATTATTCTGCAGCATACCAATCACTATGTAATAGTGCAAATTTTGGCATTTCTTGGATCACTACTAACATTCTGGAAGCTTAAAATCAGTTTAAACCCAGACAAATACAGTAGTCTGTACAGGACTGTACAAAACATAATTCATTCTTTTTTTTAAGTTCTTGTTGGTAGTGGTATATAAAAACTATTGCTGATTTTCTTATATATTCAGCATCTCAAAAAGAGTGTTTTGACCACTAAAATATTATGATTTAGAGTCATTAAGTTTCTCAGTAATTCATTTCTAATATATCTAACCTTGTTAAAATCTGTACTAGTTATTTACAAGAAAAAACACTTGTGTATAGAGCTAATAAAGACCCTGAATCTGCCACCCAGGAAACAGAGGATATTAACAGTGATAAGTGTTTATTAAAACCCATTCTACTTTGATACATGCTAGACCAGAAAGAAACCTGGAGTCCAGCAGTGTGCCCAGGTGGCCAAGTAAGCCAAGAACATCCCAACTTGGATCAACAGTAGTGTGGCCAGCAGGACTAGGACATTGATGAGACCACTCCTCAAATCCTGGGTTCAGTTTTGAACCCCTCACTACAAGAAGGACATTGAGGTGCTGGAGTGTGTCCAAAGAAGGGCAAAGAAGCTGGTGAAGGGTCTAGAGTGCAAGCCTTATGAAGAGCAGCTGAGGGGACTGGAATTGTTTAGTGTGGAGAAAAGAAGGCTCAGGGGACACCTTGTTCTCTACAACTCCCTGAAATGAGGTTGGAGTGAGGTGGGGGTTGGTCTCTTCTCCCAAGTAACAAGCGATAGGACAAGAGGAAATGGCTTCAATTTGAGCCAGGGGAGGTTCAGCTTAGATATTAGGAAGAATTTCTTCACAAAGAGGGTTATCAGGCATTGGAAGAGGCTGCCTAGAGTGGTGGTGGAGTCACCATCCCTGGAAGTGTAAAAAAAAGTGTCAATGTGGTGCTTGGAGATATGGTTTAGTGGTGAGCACGGTAGTGTTGGGTAGACAGTTGGACTTGCGGATCTCAGAGGTCTTTTCCAACCACAATGATCTTATGAGTCTGTGATTCTTTATTAGTGCTCTTCTTATCCTGTGAAATGTACTGTAAGATCTAGCCCCATGTTTGGTTTTTCATATTTTTTTTATATTTATTACGAACATCTACTGTCAGTAGCTGAATTTCAGTATTTGTAATGTCGTGTTACTTTCATTGCTGCTAGCATTACATCGTGGCAGTAAAGGCTCTTAAGGTAAATATCCCTCTTCACAGGTTCAATAGCTACTGGCTTTAGATGGGATTTTATACCTCTGTCACTTCTGTTTTACAGACATTCTAAAGGAATCTGCATTTGCAGAGGTTATAAGAGGCTTGGCAACAGAAAATTAGGTTCAGTGATCATGCAGAAGGCAGACAGAGTTCAAACTGTCCTGATAAACCAGTCTGTGACCATAGCCTTCAGCAGAACAGCCCTTGGGAGGGTGAACATTGATGTGCCCTTTTCTGCTCTTTTAAGACTAGAGTATTTTTTTTTATTGAGAAGACTTCCAAATGAAATTCCCTTCAGCTATGTATGAATTTCCACTTGATGTTGACAAGATATGAAATCAAATGTTAATGTACAGGTAATGACTGAGAAATTATATGTTTACACTAATGGATTGCTGTTCATTAGCACACTCAGAGCACACATCCTCATCAATCACTGCATATTCATCGCTTCTGCAAGTGCTCTGCTGACTCTCAAATGTGTTGTTTTAGCAGAACAAAACATCATACTTATGCTGGGTTTCAAGGCTTATCAGGTGGTTTCCTACAAGACCAGGGTTTTTGACAGGGTATGGGTTTTTCTTTGGTTTGGTTTGTTTTTCTACTTGTGTTTCTGGCAAATTTCTTGACGGTTTTAAATTTAATATCATATTATGACATCACCTTGGTAAGTCTTCTGAGATGAGTACTAATACAGATTGCAGTTTAATAGTTTATTCTAAAACTGTGTTCAAAACCAAGCTTTCTAAAACAGAAATAAAAGCAAAAGCAAAAACGAAAATATAAAACCAATCTACTGTAAAGAATTTATTTAAAAGCCTTATTTATATTTTCTTTCATTTCTTTCTGCTTTGGTAGCATCTGACTGTACCTAGTACTTCATTTTCCAAGGACCAATTAGCTGCTGAGTTCTACCATCACATTGATGCAACTGCTTTTAAAATACCAAGTTTGTTGTTGTCTCATTTTGGACAGATGAAATAACTGGAGGTGGGTAACTTTGATAGCTAGTGGGAAAGCTAACCTTAGAATTACAGAATCACAGAATGGTTTGGGTGGGAAGGGACCTTTCAAGTTCATCTGGTCTAACCACCCCAAACAACCTGACCTGGAATGATGCCAGGGATGAAGTGTCTACCACCTCTCTGCACAACCCAGGCCAGGGTCTCGCCACCCTCAGTGTAAAATATTTCTTTCCTATAGCTGGTCTAAGTCTAACTTCTTTTAGTTTAAAAACACTGCCTCTTGTTCTGTGGCTACAGGCCATGGTCAAAAGTCTGTCTCTGTCTTTCTTATAAGCCCCTCTATATATTGAAAGGCCACAATAAAATCTCCCTGGAGCCTTCTGTTCTCCAGGCTGAACAACTCCAACTCGGTCAGCTAGTGCTCACAGCAGAGAGGTTCCAATCCTTGGATCATTTCTGTGGCACTTATCCTTGTTGTGTTGTAGGCAGATGAGTGAGGAATGGTGAAGTGCAGGCTGATCAGGGTTCCATGAACATGCATGTATTTCTCAGAATTAAGCTCTGTTATGCTGGAAAAATGACTCTGTTTCCTGAAAATTTGCAACTCATAAATATATGTGTGTGTGTATGTGTTTCTCTGTGTAGGTAGACATGCATACATTTTTCTTTTCACATATTTTTGCATTCGTAATGGTTCTTTTGTATTGCCAAGTAAGAAGCCAATATATAAAGAGTAATTTCAAGTCTTAAAGTACCAATGTTTTGGTTGCTGTTCATACTGGAGCTTACAAATGATGAAGCCAAAGGAAGTACTCACTCTGACAGGTTTATATCACCTTCATTTCAACACTAGCACAAAGAATGTATTGATAAACCATATATAGAAAGAAGCTTTATATATTCATCGTATTTTTCTGTTGAACTCTTCCTGAGCAGTGTTTTTTTAGAAAGGAAAAAAAATCCACACTAGAAGAATAATATAGATTTTGTTTTAACGGTGTGATTAGTCTGGAGTGAGATGTAAGGTGTATTCTTAGTCATTTTGAATGCTTGAATTAGCATGAATTTTTAAAATTAACTATTCTAATTTAGCCAGACAATACATGCTTGATGGTTTAGAGTACACTACAACTAGTTTTAGTATTCATGTAATGCAAGAGATATTACCAGACAATGGAGTGCTCCTTTTTTTTTCTAATTAACCTAAAAACCTATACATTTATTCTTTCATTCACTTAATTTCTTAAGATGCTCATGAAAATGTGATGTATCTTCTACGTTATTCAACTCATTCTTACACAGCTTTGTGTCTGCTGTACATGTGTATTGGTTTTATGCGCTTCCAACTCTTTTTTTTTACCCCTGCAGTAGTTTTCATATGGATGTTATTAAAGGATCTATGAAGAGGAAGAAGCGTAAGATAGTTGTGAAGAGATGTGTCCATAACAGCAGGAAAAATAAAGAAATGCAAAAAGTATAAAACCATAGGTGGATTTTTGTTGCTGATTTTTGAGGTTTGTTTTGTGATTTGATTTTGGGGTTTTGTTTACTTTTTTCCTCTTTTTTTTTTTCCTTGCTCCCTAATAAGCTGGAATCAAACAAAAGGTAAATGAAGACTTACAACAATGTAGTTAGTAAACTATTTGACAGGAGATGCAATCTGGTGTTTGAGTTATATTTAGTCTGTGTCATTACTGATGGTATACATCATCAAAGGACAGGATTTCGTGGAAAAAAAAAAGCTTACTCAGGGGACAGGAGGCAGAAGGTGGAGAGTGTAGAGTGTTTGCTGAAATGAGGATATCTGCATTCCTTAAGCTTACTTTCTCTCTTTCTTCAATAAGTAAATAGCATGACTCCAGACAGCAAAACAAATGAGTGAAGAGAGAAGGAGACAGATGGTAAAGCATTTTTAGTACTAATGACAGGAGCTGCTAGAAAATGCCACTTGCTGAGTGAATCACAAACCTCTTATCTTTATTTTAGGGGAACGTAAAGAAATTTCATATAGGAGTTTAAGCAATTGTTGCGTGGAGATTAATTTATTAGAGAAGTAGATAAATCCCTTAGTTCTTTACAATCCCATACATCTGTGAGATGTATGGGATTGTACTGTGAGAGATCACAACAGATTTCATGGGAATTGTGCGCTATTGTGTAAGTTAGGTACATAATCATATTTGAGGATGTGGCCTTTGGGACACCATACTGTACATATGTTGTTATCAGTGTAAGCAGATTTCTTATGAAAATCATAGAATCATGGAATCATTAAGGTTGGAAAAGACCACTAAGATTGTCAAGTCCAATCATTGACCTAATATCCTCATACCACTAAATGCTGTCACTAAATGCCGTTTCTATGCTTTTTTTGAACATATCCATGGATGGTGACTCCACCACTTCTCTGGGCAGACTGTTCCAACACCTAACGACTCTTTCAGTGAAGAAATTTTTCTTAATATCCAACCTAAAACTCCCCATGTGCAACATCAGGCAATTTTTTTCTTGTCCTCTCACTAGTAACCGAGGAAAAGAGACCTACTCCCTCATCACTCTAATCTCCTTTCAGGTAGTTGTAGAGAGAGTTTTTCCTGAGCCTCTGCTATGATGTGATGAAGGAATGAAGAAAGTACTATTCAAGCAGTGTGAGAAATAGTGGTATCTCGTGAACCAGTAACTTAGTGATATCTCTTGATGTAATGAGAATCCAGGTGAAGAGAACCCTTTAAAACATTTTCCAACCTAATGACCATTAAAAATGCTATTGCTTTTTTTTATTTTTTGTACTAAAATTAAGGCAAGAGAGCTGTTAATTTCTTACATTTTAGTTGTATGTTTATTTAACTTAAGATTTTACTTTCCTATTTAGTATCAGAAACAAGCACAGAAGGTTTCTTTCCAATGTCATAATCACAAAGAAAACATGTTTATTTTAATTACATATAATGGATATAGATATAGAGATGTACCACAAATTCTTTCTATAGTATGTCTTTGTTTCTACGTGTTTTTATATATTGTGCATATCTCTATCTAGCTCTGTGGTTTTCAATACAAGGCAGACATGGACCAGTTGGAACTAGTCCAGAGTAGGCCATGGAAATGGTCAGGGAGCTGGAACCCCTCTGCTGTGAGGACAGGATGAGTTGAGGTTGTTCAGCCTGGAGAAGAGAAAGCTCCAGGGAGACTTTATTGTGACCTTTTAATATATAGAGGGGCCTATAAGAAAGATGGCGACAGACTTTTGACCATAGCATGTAGTCACAGAACAAGAAGCAATGTTATTAAGCCCAAATAAGGTAGATTTAGACTGGCTATGGGAAAGAAATATTTTACACTGAGGGTGGTGAGACCCTGTCCTGGGTTGTGGAGAGAGGTGATAAACACTTCATCCCTGGAATCATTCCAAGTCAGGTTGTTTGGGGGGTCTGAGCAACCTGATCTAGTTGCAGATGTCCCTCCACTTGGGGAGTTCCCAAGAACAAGATCATCTGTAAAGGTCCCTTCCACCTCAAACCACTCTTTGATTCTATGATTCATATGTACATTCTATGTATGTTTATACAAATGTTAATTCATCTACTGAATATACAACCAAATATTTGCAATAAATAGTTGTAGTATTTTCAGTAAAAACTTAAATTTAGATTTCATTAAATATTTCTGTCACGCCTAAAAACAATCAAATTTTTACTCTCTGCTCAGAGTTGTTAGGAAATCTGAGTTTACTAAATTGAATGTGGGCATACTTTCAAACCTTAGAGTTATTAAAATCAATATTTCTTTTCTTTCATACATTCAGATAGAAAAAAAAAAATCCTCATTATTAAAGAGACTGTTTAGGACCTACACCAATGTTTGGGAACTACAGAGAAAAATAGCTATTTGGAAATCTTCTGATAGAATGGCTCCAACTCATTATCATAAAATGATTTGTTAGATCTAATTTATTAAACTGTCTGCTTAGATATTCTCACAGCACCTGAAATACTGGGGTTGCTTAGTGAAGATTAAAGGAGTCAGTTTAATTTTAAAACATTTATTTCCTCTACTGTAATGTAATCCTTTGAGGAGTGTGGTATTTCTGTTTGATGGCTGCGTCAACTCAAGCATCTCAATTATATCATTGATTGATTTTACCTATTTTACACAAGAAGAATCAACTTCTGATTTAATAACTAGCTAAACTGGAAGCTGAAATTTGCAGGGGATGCTGTATATGACAGCCATTGATGTATTTATTACAACCAGAGAAAACAGGAGTTTGCTTGATTCTCTGCAGTTTCTGCACATCATGTTTCATCTGAAGACAGAAGCTACTGAAGCACATCCAAGATCAATCTACTTGGTGTCAAATGCTATGTCAAGCTCTTTGACATCATCTCAATACTGGGTCTTCAGTGGCACTACAGAATTATAGAATCATAGAATGGTTTGGATTGGAAGGGACCTTAAAGATCATAGGATCATTATGGTTGGAAAAGACCTTGAAGATTATTGAGTCCAGCTGTCCACCCAACACTACCATGCTCATCACTAATCCATGTCTCCAAGCACCACATCTATAGGATTTTTAACATTTCCAGGGATGGTGATTCCATCACCTTCCTGGGCAGCCTGTTCCAATGCCTGATAACCCTTTTGGTGAAGAAATTCTTTCTAATATCCAATGTGAACCTCCCCTCATTACCTGGGAGAAGAGACCTAACCCCACCTTACGAACACCCTCTTTCAAGTATTTGTATTCTGCTTCTCAGAAAACTTGTGCTCTAGACCCTTCACCAGCTTTGTTATCCTTCTTTGAACACTCTCTAGTACCTCAATATCCTTCCTGTAGTGAAGGGCCCAAAACTGAACATGATACTCAATGTGTGGCCTCTCCTTCATATAGTTCCAACCCACTTGCCGTGGTCAGAGTTGCCACCCAACAGAGCAGGTGGCCCAGGGTCAATCCAACCTGGCCTTAGCTTCACCATTGGCAGTAGTCTAATGACTGTAACTTCATGTAGGTTAATGAACCTTGGTTCCTGACTATCAGGTAGATTTACTAGCTGAGGGTGTAGCCTTTATTCTTGTTTTCTTTTCTCTGACAGTTTTGATAATTCCTTAAGCATGGGCTGAAAGACAAGCCTGGCTCTAGACACTATATGGTGTCTGGTGACCTGACAGTCTTTGGAACCATATAAATCCTTCCTGTTTTTCAAACCCAGAACTAAAAGCATTTTCCACTCAATCTCAATAATGTGGAAATATTAGGAAGTGATACTCTGTCCTGATAGAATCTCCTGAGGCAAAATGACTGTTTTGAAAGTTAAGGACATCTACTTTATAGATAGTCATTTATTTTTTAGCAGAAATATTGTAAAGGAGAAAGTTTTTCAGGAAAGCAAAAACATCCAACAAACAAAATTCCCAGAAATCCCTCACATAAATCACTCCTTAATGAGTTCAAAGGCAACATTCCTCACTTTGACAAAGCTTTAAAACATACCCATGCTTGTTCCCATGTTCCCTGCACACTCGATACTCCAAGGTTCAGAGCTGTGGCAAACAATGACAACAAAAAAATAGCAGAAGGCCTTTCTGTATGGTTTTCTGACATAAAGCAAATGCAATTCAGGGCTGACAAATGCATGGTGTAGGAGCTTGGTTGCCAATAGAATAACAAATAGAAAATGAATTAAGTGTACCAGACTGAGAAGACTGAAAGTCATCTTTGCAAGGATAGACATGCTGGCTTTGCCTTTTCTTTCCATGTCTAGTGACGATTTTTTTATTATTATTTGGCTTTGTCCTCTTCAAAAATCCTTTGACTTTATTTGTTTCTTTCTTTCTTTCTTCAATGTGCCCTTTCCCTTTCATTGAGTAGGTGACCACAGGTTACATAATATATAGTCTGTCTCAGATGCTGCTATAACCTGCCAGAGTATGTTTGATAACCCACTCATCACTGGAATTGAATATATTTTTAATGCAGTTTTACTCCAAAGGTTGGATTTAAAGATTTAAAGATGGCCTTACAGTATTCCATGCTTCCATTTTTCACAGTGATACAATGCAGAACGTGATCAATTTACAAAAAAAAAATATATATATATTTTTCAAATTGGTCCTGTGATCCCAGAGCCAAGCTGACTTTCATCTTTCTCAAATATTATGGCAAGCTCTACATTTCCCTAAGCCACACTTTGTTATGGCCTATGTGTCACTTCTGCTTTTGCAATCTTTATTCAGGTAGAATTCAATCCAGAATTATCTTATCTACTGAATCAGGTCTACAAAAAGTTTTATACATAATCATTTTAAGTAGCTGAAAAATGATGAATAATTATGAAAAATAAAAATAAATGTAAGAAGATGCACACCTCTCTGATGACTATAATTCTGAGTTGTACAATATTGGGTTCCAAATAATATTCATCCTTCCATGAAATGTTTGCCTTAACAGAGATATTGAAACCAAATATAATTGGATATCCAGGTTTTTGACAGTGCTTTAGTGAATCATAAGAAAGTTCTGATTGATATGTACTTTTAAGAGGTAAGGTTTGCCTTTCTAACACATAGCTCATCTGAAAATAATTTGCATGCCTGCAGATACTAATAGAAGCCAAACAATAGTTCTTTAACTAATCTGCACATAATCCATTCTTAATTAAAATTGTTCATCAAACTCTGTTCAAACTGTCATCTTGTATAGCACTTCTTTGTTGTTGTTGTTCTGTCTCAGTGCATATGTCTTGTTTTAATTTTATTTTAGTTTTGTTTGCTTGTTGTCTTTTTTTTTCTGAGAAGAGTTCCATCCATCAGACTGTGCTTTCAAAATAGAAAAAAAATATATATGTGGTATATTTTTACAGTAAATACATTGTGTATTTTAAAAGAGATCCAGTGTGGATTTTGTAAAAACAAGAAAATGTTTGGTTGTTTTTTGTTGGGTTTTTTTTTTTCTTCCTTTAATTCTGTGCATTAGTCTCCAAGTGTGAAACTGTGACTTTGATATAATTTATGAACTACCATCATGATATACCATTTGAAAATAATGAACCCTGTCAGATTTAATGGATATATAATTAATACTTTGGTGATGCTAATAGCACATCATGTCTGCAAATAGGGACAATGTTTTGGAAGCAACAAGCTATCTCAGCAGGAAAATGGTGAGTCTAACAGAGAACTTCAAGATATCAAAACCCTATAGGCCATTATATTGTTTTAAAGTAATTTGATGAATTTATCCTCCTTTCTACTCTGCCCTAGACAGGCCACATCTGGAGTATTAGGTCCAGTTCTGGGCTCCCCAGAGAGACAAGAAACTGCTGAAGAGAGTCCAACAGAGGCTACAAAGATGCTGAGGAGACTGGAGCATCTGTCTGAGGAGGAAAGGCTGAGAGCCCTGTCGCTGGTTAGCATGGAGAAGAGCAGGCCCAGAGGGGATCTTATCAGTGCTGATCAATAGATAAAGGGTGAGGGCAAGAGGATGGGGAGAGACTCTTCTCAGTGGTGCCTAGTAACAGGACAAGGGGCAATGGGCACAAATTGAAACTCAGGAGGTTCCATCTGAACGTGGAAGGAGGAAAAACTTCTTTGCTGTGAGGCTGCCACAGAAGTAGCCCAGGCTATCCAGAGAGGTTATGGATTCTCCATCTCTGCAGAGATTCCAAATGTGCCTGGATGTGATCCTGAGCAACCTGCTCTGTGTGACCCTGCTTTAGTAGGGGAGTTGGACTAGATGATCCCCAGAGGTCCCTTCTACCTCCACCATTCTGAGATTCAGGGATTCTGGGATTTATTTTGAAATTACATTAAAGTAGAGAGGGGGTTGTGGTTTTGTAATGATTTCATTTTGTTTTCCTCTAAATTTCAAGTACAATTACAAAATTACAATTTTCTTTGAAATAAAATGTGCCAAAACCATCCAATGCTTCTTTAAATTCTTGCTTTACTTAGAACAAAACTACTGCAATGCTCAGTTGCTATGTATATAAAACACACCACTAAAACCTGCGTTCCACTAGTATAGAACAATCTAGGACTAGTTTAATTAGGCTTTAAATGTTTTCTACAGGAACACCAAATGCATTTGGGGAACATTTTCTAACAAAACTAACTTTTTGCAGAAAACAGGTGTAACAATTACGAATTTGAGCTTGACTCTTCTGTCATATCACATCTTGACTGATAAAGGCAAAAGCAGCATCTAGACAGGAAAAAATCTCTTTACTATAAAGTATTTGAGAAAAAATAATTATAAAATCTATTTTTGCTGAGAAGAAAAACATTAAAAATAATAAATCTTTCTCAAACTTATCTCAAGAGATGATATGAAGAACTCTGGAAATAGCACAGGCAAATGGGAAGTTATTTTCTAAAAACATAAAGCAAAACCAAAACTAGCTATGTATATGGAATTCTGTGAGGATATTATTGTGTTTACCTGCAGTGGCTGTCCCTTAATTTCTGCATAAGTGTTTTCATTTTTACATAGAAAAATGCAATTTTATATAGAGAGAGACTTTCAATCTAAAAATGCTAATTATACTCAGTATATTCAGTATTTGAAAATAATTTACTTTAAAAATGTTTAAATAATATTATAAACCATAGACAAGCCTAAACCCAAGTGTTATTACAGATATCCATAAATGGCTGAACAGTAGCTGAAAACGCCACACTGTAAAACATACATCTTGAAAAAACAGCTATTTTGACAGTTTGATTTTACAAAAGAGAAAAAGTAGTCAAGAGTTTCAATAATTAAAAATAAAAAAACCCCCGTGATTCTTGAATCTGACAAGTTTTGTTTTAATTGTTTCTTTTTCATTACCTATAGTTAAAGGTAGCATTTTATTGCCCCATAAAATAAAAGCCTCAAAGCTCTTATTTTCAGGGTTTTTTTGTTGTTTGTTTTTTTTTCTAATACCATATGAAAATCACATTTGTATCTGACATTTCCCATGGAACTGATATTTCAGATTTTGTCAAGCTCTTAACATTACAGTCATCAAACTTAATGTCATTTGTGACACGAGAGTGACACTGAGTAAACACTACACAGTGAAGGGTAGCATACTTTAATAACACTTCTGTGTTCTGCTGGTCTGGAGAGATGGAAAAGTTTCACTTCCATGAACGAGTTTCCTTGCTTTTTTTTCTCCAGCAGTTAACCTCATACAGAGATACTTAATAGATCTGGTTTCAATATCTACTTGATGAATTTTTATAGCTTTATCTTCTAAATTTCAAATAATATTATTTTCAGAAATGGATTTTATACTCATATCTTATTTTTCACATTTATAGAACATGAAATAAGTACTCTCTCACCATCTGTGAACTAAATGACATTCCTTTGGTTTCTGAAAACTTCTGGCATACTCTACAGGACTTTTATATGTCTGATTCTTCAGACTCACTCTCACATCAGCCGCTCTTTCAGTATCGCTTCTGAAGGGTGAGCATCTAAATTAAGGATATTACTTCAGTAACAAAATGACCAGTTTACTGAGAGAACACCACTTCCCTGTTGCTACTCAGTTAATTACTCACAGTAATTAATATTTTCATTAGATCTACTTTTTTCTTCTCGGGTTGTATGNACCAGGACTCCTAGATCTTTTTACCCAGGGCTGTTCTCCAACAGATCAGTTCCCAGTCTGTACTGATACATGGGATGTGGCACTTGGCAACCTGGTTTAGTGATATGGTGATGTTGGGTCAATGGTTGGATTTAATGATCTTAGAAGTCTTTACCAATTTTAATGATTTCATGAGTCTATGAGGCTTGTACTCAGAAGCAAAAGAGAAAGATAAAAGGACTCAGCTGAGGTGACCCTTGATGAAATGCTAGAGGGAACATACTATTGTCTCTGTCATAAGAACTGGCACTAACTCCTCCCAAATGATGTCACTATCTTTAAGTGGTTTCTGAGCTGTACCTCTCAATTTCTTTTTACACTTTTTCAGGGACATCAAACTAATTTTGATAGTTAAACAAATTAAACCAATTTGTAATCTAAAGCATAAAGCTTAGGTGTACATGCACTAACACATTTAAAGTATGATTATACATTTGTACTGGGCAAGAGCTGTGTTATAGAAAACCATGTGATTGACATTCATAATGAAACTACTCTCTTTTTGTACACTGCATTCAATATTATTGATATTTTCCCTCTGAATAGCATCAAAATAACTGACTTACAAATGGCATATGTATAGTTTCTCTCCAAATCTTGTGACATACTGTGTGATAGTAGCTTCCTACTCCATCAGTTTCCCCAGTTTTCTAAGACTTCACAGTAATACACATGAATAATATAAGTTTCTCCTTGGATGAGATTTTAATAACCTTGGATGAAAGTCTTCCACAGACTTTGAAATGTCCTGTCTGTGTCTTAAGCACTGCATTTCAACCCCATCCTGGAAAGCAGGATCTTGGCTTATTTACAATATTGTGGGCCAGTTTTCACTTTTTTTTCTTCTTATTTCTAGTAGTACAATTCTGCTTTAGTAGTACATATCTAAAAGTATAGTTGAATCAAATCTTTAGAATTGAACAGCCTTCAACTACTTGGAAGTTAATCAATAATGATGCCAGATAGAAATCTGGAATAATTCTACTATTATATCAACAAGGTATGCTATTTACTAGTTCTAACTGCAAGCTGATTTTAAAAGAAAAGGGGGGAAAATAACCAACACAATAGATGTTAATCAGTGTATTTCTATTTTTCCCATTTTGGTTCCTATTTATTTTCAATTTAGTTTGTCTGTATCTGATGCCAGAAAGGCAAATATGCAGATGCTGTTGCAAGTGAAGTACAGAACAATATTCAGTGAGATAAGTATCTCTCCTTAGGAGGTATCAAAAAAGCACTTTCTGTTCCCCTGATTGCAAGACAAATTGAGACCATGTCTCCATTCCTGCCCCACCTTCACCTTTCCATATTCTCTATTTTCCTACAACTGAACAAATGCATTAAGTGCACTAATAAGGTCTGAATGGAAAAATAAGATTAAAGCAAAATGTACAAAAAACTCAAAAGTGTTTCTTTCTGGGATACACAATGAAAATTCTTGGCTAGTCCCATTTTGAACCAAAATATACGAAGAAATTAGATGAAAAGAAAAAATATCAATTCAAGGAAAAGAAAGGGAAAAAATATTGAGTTTAATCCAACTCAAATATTTTTAAGCTTGGAACTCAGATAAGTATCTGCATATCCTTTTATATTATATTGATAACTAAGGGAATCAGTCTGGTGTTCTTTTTTGTAGTATAAATACTTTCCTAGATATGATGAAAATTGATTTCAAATTACAAACCGAGAGAAGAGAATCTGATCTTAGCTATAGTGATAATTAAAGTTTTGAACTACTTCTTGTGCCTTCTACCTGTGGACTTGCAGAAAACTTGTACTTAATAATTGTGTTGGTAAAGAACTCTTGTGTTCTAGAAGACAAAAAAAAAAAGGGAGAAAAGAGGATAGCATTATCACATGTCATTAAAGTACTAAGGATTATGGGTACTCTGAGCTATTTGTGATGGATCTATGAATCTTTTGCATTTTAAAACATTATCTGTCACAGTCAATATAAGTCTTCTGCTAAAATCAAATAACTTTGGTATCCTGCCAAAATCAATGTGAAATTGAAATTAAAGGCTTGAGCTAAAAGAGTATCCATTTTGAATAAATAATGTTAACATACATATTTCAGAACTTAAAGTTCCTCCTGTGCCACTGAGTAATACTTAACTTTAATAACTCTATTGTTATAGGAAGGACTTCAGGTGATGCTCTAGCACTTGTGAAGATTGCCTAATGAAAATGCATTTGACACAACCGTACATGACAATAAGATGCTTTGAACTTCAGTTGAAATAGTTCATCCAGAGACCTTTGGAAGGTTAGGGTATATTAGGAGATTGAAGTTGAATGACAATATCGAAAAAAAATACCGGTTCTGAAAAAGAAACAAATTCTCTGATTAGCCCAATGCTATGTGAGGCCACGTAGCTAAGGAGAATTACAGTCACCTACAGTTTGGTGCAGTCTTTATGACACCCTACATTGAAATGAAAACAAACAAACAAACATGACATATCTGGCAAATTGGAACACTAACTAAAAAAAGTCATTTTTAGGGGTGTTTGTTCTGGTGATGAGTTGAAGTAATCAAATGGCCCTTATATCAGAAGGGAACAGCACAAAAGGGCTTTCTAGTAGAGTATATGTTAATCTAACTAAAAGTTAAAATAACCTCAGAAAGTTTGAGTTCATTTTTCTTTTTAATGTCTTAGCCTACTTTTGCTGCGGTGTTTAATTTCATGAACATATGAAGTCTTCTAAATTGTGAGTTTACTTAATACTGAAAAGTATCATCTATGTCATAGAAACTCAATATTATCCAGAGCAATCTCACTGAACAGAGACTCCACAACTTCTCTTACGCTCAAACACCCTCACAAAAGAAAACAAAACCAAATCAAACCAAGTTTTTTTCATATGTTCAAATGGACTTTTCCATGTTTCAGCTGGTGCTGTTTGCCTCTTGACACTGGGAACCTTTGAAAAGAGTTTGATTCCTCCTGTGCTGCCACCATCCCATCAGATATTTACACAAATATATAAGATCCCCCTGAGCATTCCATTCTCCAGTCTGAACAGCCCCACCTTGGCCAGCCTCTCCTTGTATGACTGTACTTCAAACCTTTAAACAACTTTGTTGATCTTTGCTGGACTCTCTCTAGCATAGTTACAAAGAAGCATAATTGCATTCTCATTTTCTTTAAAGCAAATAGAAGACTTTTACCATCAGGGAAAGTGATTGTGACCCAATAATGGAAGCACTGTGATGTTTGCGAGATGCCATGTGACAGGGCTACAGGAAATGACTTCAAGTTACACCAGGGGAGATCCAGCCTAGATATTACAAATCATTCCTTCACCAAAAAGGTTATCAGGCATCAGAACAGGTTGACCAGGTTGGTGGTGGAATCACGATCCTTAAAAGTGTTAAAAAAAACCCCTGTAGATGTGGTGCTTAAAGACATGGTAGTATTGGTTGGAGAGTTGAACTCAATGATCTCCAAGGTCTTCTCCAACCATAATGACAATGTAATTTATGACAAATCAGGAGGTGTGCAAAACAAAACTCCTTTTTCAAATATGGTAAACAAAAATTACCACTTGAATGGTAAATGATTAATCATTAGACCAGTGACAGAGATTGAAACAGTAAGAAATTCTATGAGTTTAGTTTTTTAATGAAACAATGTTTCACTTGTGTACACTTTCAAAGCTGTGTGCAGGTACAAGACATCCCCAAACCACCCTGTGGGTATATTCCTGTGGAAATGAATGCATGTGGAAACTAATTTTTTCCCCCACCTGCTGTAGGTGCAGATCTTCTGAAAACAACTCAGTAAAAACTCCACCCACTACTGCATTTGCTCCAGTTATTCCCTCATGAGGGAACTTCAGAAAGACAACCTAATTGAGTTTAATTAAGGGAAAAGGAGCCTCAGGCTTATCTGGTTCTTGGCTAAATGTTGTCTTGAGACCTGATCATGTGTAGATTGCCTTGTGTTGATGACGTTTTCTGATAGGCTGTTATTGCATCTCCAGCTGTTCTGAGATAACTCAGTAACATCAAAGTCATCTTTTCCTTTGGGGGTAGCAATCTTTAAAATTGGAGAAACTTTTGGACTAATCAGTATCCCAACAAAGTCTCCAGAGTATCCAAGAGCTACATGCTAGTACCAGAGAACAGTGTGAGAGACATCTGCAAATGATGGAAGCAGGTGAATGACTTGTTGTGCTTAGTGGAAGAGCTCAAGGAAGAAGTTGAAAGGTTAAGTATTAAGGAAAGTGAAAGGAAAATAGACTGCTGGAGTCACACCCTTTCAACCCCAAAAAAAGTCCAGCAGAAGACTCTGAAACCCTGCCCCTCCTGCCACCAGGCAGATGGAGCAAACCAAGTAGATGGTGGGGAATGGAAACAGGTCCCTTATCAAAGAGGTGAAAAAATCCCCCCCCAACCCTCATCACATCCCCAAATACCCATAAAAAAAATATGAGGCCCTGGATCCAGAAAGCCAGGCAGAGCACAGTCAAGATGATGTGTCTGGAAGGCCTCCCAGTTGTATCCCATCTACTAAGTGGATTACAACAACAGCTATAAAAAACCAAACAGAACAGTGATAGTAGTTGGTGACTCCTCACTGAGATGCACAGAGACACCCATATGTCACCCAGACAACCTCCCTAGAGAGATTTGTAGTCTTATAGGGGCCTGCATTCATGACATTGTGAAAAAATGCCATACCTGGTTAATTCAGATGATTATCAACCACACCTATTCTTCCATATTTGATCAAATGAGGCTACAACAAGGAGATTCAAAAGCATTAAAAGGAACTTCAGATCCCCTAGAAAGAGGTTGAGAGGATTGGGAGCTCAGATATTTTTTTCCACTCCCCTCCCTGTAGGAGGCTGGGACCCAAGGAGAAGGGAAGAAAAGGACTTGGAGGACATGATAGATGAAAAGCTAGATATGAGCCAGCAATGTATACTCACAGCCTAAAAGCCCACCACATCCTGGGCAGCATCAGGAGAGGCAGGAGCAGCAGTTCTAGGGAGATGATTCTGCCTCTCTACTCTGCCCTTGTGAGGCCCCACCTGGAGTACTCCATCCAGTTCTGGGCTCCTC
>VWZO01015909.1:261084-438291 GCA_013396975.1 Bucco capensis | reverse complement strand
CAGCCTGGCCTTGACCACTGCCAGGGATGGGGCATCCACAACCTCTTTGGGCAACCTGTTCCAGTGCCTAACCACCCTCTGGGTAAAAAACCTCTTTCTAGTTTCTAGTCTAAATCTCCCCTCCTTCAGCTTGTATCCATTCCCCTTTGTCATATTGCAATCTGACCAGTTGAAAAGTCTCTCCCTCTCTATCTTGTAATCCCCCTTTAGGTACTGAAAGGCTGCTATAAGGTGCCCTTGAAGCCTTCTCTTTCCCAGGCTGAACAACCCCAAGTTCTTCAGCCTATCCTTGTAGGCAAGGTGCTCTAGTCCTTTAATCATCTTTGTGGCCCTCCTCTGGACTTGCTCCACCAGCTCCACACCTTTTTTATACAGAGGACCCCAGAACTGGATGCAGTACTCCAGGTGGGGCCTCACAAGGGCAGAGTAGAGAGGCAGAATCATCTCCCTAGAACTGCTGCTCCTGCCTCTCCTGATGCTGCCCAGGATGTGGTGGGCTTTTAGGCTGTGAGTATACATTGCTGGCTCATATCTAGCTTTTCATCTATCATGCCCACCAAGTCCCTCTCTGCATAGCTGCTTACCATGAGTTTTTCTCCCTATGAGTAGATGTATCTTGGATTTTTCCCATTTCTAATAAATCACCTTCAGTATTATGTTCCCTTCATTTCGAAGTTCATATATTTTTCTCAATATTTAGCTAAATATAGATATTTCATATTCATCTTTATTGTAATAACACCTCTGCTGAGTGTGTCTGACTCTGGGTTCCCAAGAATGATATAGTCAGTATGGAATGCAATGCCAATAAAGTTAATTTTCTGTGTAATATTAGGAACAACATGTCTCTACTGTTTAATAGTGCACCAAGGGAGCTGCCTCTAGCATTGCTGTATAGCCAAGTAACAATGTTCTGTCTTTAAACTCTTCTAAACCTTGGCGGGCTGAGAGTTGAGGATAGAGCAATCTAATGATGTTCAGCAAGTTAGACTTCATGATCTGAGAGGTCTTTTCCATCCTTAATGGCTCTGATTGTATACCCAACAGTGATTAGTGCTGACTGTAGGACACGATTTTTAAAAAAATATTGGTATCAATAGGCTGAATGACAATAGTGAGTGGTGTCTCCTGATTCAGCTTGTTAGGAAATAAATAGAAAATTGAACACCATTCTGAGAACTCAGGTTTTCCTGCTGGTGAATTTGCATGTTGGTATAACACTGTAGAATTAAACAGCATTGTCATTATGTGATCAATAATGACAGTGAGGAACTTGAGCCATCTTTATCTCTCCTGAATTTCAAGGCTGAATATCAGGTGATCATTCTTCCACTCTACTGCTTGTTTCCTAGTGCCATGGGGGTTCACAAAAACTAAAGGAAATGCAGATCAAATGCTTAGATCAGGGTCAAATCAAATAAATGGTTTTCCAAGTAAACATTCAAGTGGTTTAGTAAATCACTCAGCACAAGAGACAGATTTCTAAAGGAGTTAAATAATCTGTTAAGCAGCTCCTTGAAATAGCTAAAATCATATTCTAGAAGAGAATATGGAATTCTGGAGAATTCATGGGGAGAAACATTGGAAATTCAGAAAAAAGATAACTGATTAAAGAATTATTGAAGTGTGAATAAAGAATATGACTTAGGCAGTTAGATGGCATCAGCTACCTCTACTTCCTAAATAAGCTAATTTCTGAGTGGCATAACTCTAAACATGGGTAAGTATCTCACACTCATTTTGACAGGCAGCCAACCTAGTCCTCAGATATTCTCTTGTAGCTCATTTCTAGCAAATGCTGTAGGTGTGGAATTCCATACAGCTGAAGTGTGTACAACAAACAGCTAGAAAAAGTCTGCAAACAATGAATTATAGTATTCCAACCTTGATGTGGTAGGACATAAATCAAGAGCTGTAGATCCTGCTGAAACAGCAATGTCCTTAACCTTCTGAAATTCCTGATGTGTAAATGTGAAGACTTAACAATGTGGTCCTCAGAACAAGTTTCAGGGTCAAGTATAACACCAAAATTATTCAGTGAGGAGGCAATTTTCTATTCATAACAAATGGTTCCATAAATGAGGAACTGCTATTTAGCAGGCAGTGGGCCAAATAAAATCAATTCTGGTTTAAACACCAAATGTTAGCAGACACTCAACACTTAATGTCTAATAAGTATCCTTCCAGACTAGAGACAGATTTATCTAGAGTCATCATGAACTGTTTGATATACCTATTATATCTGGATGTCATCAGCATAAATATAGTAATTAAGATCCTGCTTATAGAATAAATGACCCTACCGGGAGCACATACTCTGCGTGTTTAAATAAGATATTCATGCCTTACAAAGTCTACAGTGGGATTTCCAGACTTTATCACCTCAACACATGTAAACAATATTTTAGGAAATAATGAAAAAAAAATTGAGCAAAATGAACCATGATTTCCTTTTGTTGCTCTGTATAAAAATAATGTGAAAAAGAATATCACTATTCAATTATTGTGGCTCTGAGAAAACCTGTAGTGTATTATGCCAAGGTTTTTTTGGTTGGTTTTTGATGTGGTTTGGTTTTGTTTAAAAACCAAACTGTCTTCCAAAACGGGGTAGTTGTGTGCGCAAGAAACAGTGAAATCCTACTCATATTCTTGTTGTATTAGTCAAAATACCGAACTATGCTGTGGAGAGAGGGAAGCTTTACAAAACAGAGTATACGGTATTAGGGTTTATAAACTTCTTGTTTTGCAGCTCTGCTTAATTATTATGATCTAATTGATTATCCATGATATGAAAGGAGAGATTAAGCAGATGTCTCCTCTAAAAAAAAAAAAAGGGAAAAAACCCCTTTGCTTTGAACTTTAAAATGCTTTCTAAAATGCTTTCTACACGCTATTGCTGATTATTTCACATGTACAATCTATTCAGCATTTATTCATGTATTCTTACCTTTAAAATTAAAGGAAAATAATAATAAAAAGAAATCCAGTGAAATAGATTGAGATTCATTTATTCTCCTCTTTTTTTACATTACAGGCTTTTTTGTTGTTTTTTGTTTGTTTTTTTTTCTGGAATTTACGTTGTTTTAATTAGTTGCACTGGGAGTCTTGTGCAGGGGAAAGGATTTGGAAAACTCATATGCAAGTAAAGCAAAAGACTTAACTTGAAATATAGTATTAAAATTCTGACTTCTCTTTTCTGCAAGAGATATGACTGTGTATTTAATGTATTCATCACTCAGTCTAACCCTTATATACCCATATGAATAAAAATGTGTTTAGTCTGAGAGCATTTTTGGTTTTATAAAAAAGAAAGTAATTTTTAGGCTTTCATTGTAGCTGAGCAGAAATGTTCTTCTTGGATGCTTTTTTCCTTTTTACTGGTGCCTTTATATGAATCTGATAGAAAAACAGTATAAAATAGTAGCTTGTTTTGCATCACATACAAAATTCATCAGATTTCTCACAGATTCTTTGCTATTTTTCTCTGTTGCTGTGGTTGGTTTTATCAGAAGCATGATGATTCTTTTCAATTATGTTACATATACCAAAAAATACTCTAAAACAAAACCAACCAAACAAGAAATAATACGCAAACAAATAATGAAAAAAAAACCCAACAAAAAAACAAAGAACGTTAAGAGTCTTAGGTCAAAATTAAAAGAACTGAGATGAAAACAGGATGACACCTTTAACCCTTCTAACTTCACAGGCAAATTATCTAATACTCCAAAGACTATTAGCTTATTTATGGGTAGGATGAGCTCATTAGCCTTCTGGCAGTCATCCTAGGAGAGGGACAACTCTGATTCCAAACCCGGGCAGATGGAGCTCATTTAGCCCTAGAAGGCCTTCCATCTAAGAGGTTAAACCTCTGTCCTAAGGACTTCACTGCCAGTGTCCAAGCTTGCTAGGCCCTGGCAGATGAACCTTAGGACTAAAGGGTGGGTCCAGCTCTGTGCATGCTGTGTCTCACCTAAAAAAAATCCATTGTGCAGGCTTGAGGGTGCTATCCGCTAGCCTCTTTTTATCAGCATGCTTGTAAAAGGCGCTGATAAGGAGCGTGGATGGAGCCCTCCCCGGATCTTCTATTGCTTGTTTCCTCAAAGAACGGTCAAGATAGACACTTCCTTTTCAATTTCTTTTTTAATTATTTTTTTGGTTGGCTTTGCTTGTGTGTTTTTCCTTTTTTTTTTTTCCCCCTTAAGCATGTTGTGATTTAAAATACCAGCCAGAGTTACTGCCTTGCTAGATCTCAGTGTGAAAATTAGACAGCTTCTCTGTGTTTGATAGGACACAGTAAGGAAGTCTGTTTGTGGTTTTTTGATGTAATAGTACAAGTACACTAACGGAACTAGAAATAATTCTGATAAGAGTCTGGAAAACTTTTTAAGAGAAGAATTTAACTGATTTTACTAATCTCAGTCTATTTCAATAATACAATTCTCAACGATTATGGACAAAAGCAGGACAAGGCAGACAGAGCATGAGTTTATTTCTGCTTTATACAGGGAGATTTAAGTTAATATGTCAACAGAGATGACTGTTGAAGTCCAGTTTTGACAACAGTTCTTACCAAAACTGACTTTGCTAAATACTTACTTTAGAATGGGACAATGGCTCTGTTTAGAGAAATACCATGTTCCCTACATCCAATAAAATAAGGACGTAGTTAAACTGTAAATTTATAACAGATGTTATAAATTTTCATATAAGTTTGAGAAACAGCAACATAAACTATGCATAAATTTGGTTAAATTTAATATTATGTGTATGTAGAAGAATTATTCATAACCCTTTCAGTAAGCTGCCTTGGACTCAGAGGACAAAGGACAAGTACATTTTTACTTCCTCTTTATTCTTCTACAATTCCCAAGGGCAAATGAGCATTTATGAACAGAAATGCATAAGGAAGTGACTTAAACGAACCTGATTCAAGAAATATTTATATAAATATACACAGAATTATTAATATTATGTTTGGTAAAGATTAGTTTCTAGTATTTCAAGAAATACTTTTCTCATGCGGCAGCACTGACAGGAGATAGCACAATTTTTAGATGAAATCTAGTTCAGTAGAGAAAGGATCAGAATAATGATTCTGTAAATCTGTGAACAATCTCCCTAATCTTGGTTATAAACACCTTACAGATTGTACAAAATAATAAATTTGAATCATAGATTCTACTATAAATGCTGTTGATGAGACTCCAAGGTTCATGGATCATTCAGTATTCATTTATCACAAAAAAAATCACATTATTGCTGTTACCACTCATTAGTGGACCTGACAAAAGTACAAGACATTTATCAGGTATAATTACAGGATTAAACTACTTCCATGTTTCAGCATATGAACATAGTTACATATTAAAGTCCCAGGAGAATAACATTATTATTTCTAATATTATTACTACTATGATAAGTTCTTTTTTCTGAATAAAAAATATTTACAAACCAGTCTCCTTCATGCAGTTCTTACATGATACATTTTGTTCTGAAATGATCTATATGATAAGTTACTCCATTTTCTTATGACTTTACCTAGGAATATGTACAAAATTTGTCATAGTTTGATGGATGAAAACATCCTTATCTTACATTTTTAATATATTTATTGCTATTTAATCTTGGGGTAAAAAATGAGTTATGGAAAGTTCTTACTGAATTGAGAGTTAGGTTTACTGTTCAATTTATGTACAAGGCTTGATTTTTTCTTTTCAAATATACTTTTAAAAAGAAAACATGCATTCAGAATTTATGCATCATTCTGTTTTCATATGATTCCAATTTAGAGAACATTTAAATGGAGATAAAGTGAGATAGATTCCTCCCACAAGGAAATAATTATGTGGCCTCAGTGTGATAATTCTTTATGATACTAGGATTTTTCATGTTTCACGTATGAACATGATGTTTTCATTGGCCTCTTCAATCATAAATACCCCTAGGAATGGCTCAAAATGGCCATTAACTTATTAATATTCATATAGTAAAGAGAGAAAGCAATATTCACCTTGATATTTAGGATTTCTTTATTGTAGTTCATCAATTTTATAACTCTTCTAAGATAAGGTATCAATCTGTGTTCGGTTCTGAGTTATCTTGGCATTGTATCAAGTTGACAGATAAATCAATAAAATTGATAATCTCTTTTCTGGTGTAACTAAGTATCAAGTGGACCTTAAGATGTCTGAGGAAAACTGATAGCTTTTCTATCCTGTGAATTGCTTTAACTGTGTCACTACTGCACAGCAGAACTCTGTTCTTGGAAAAACCATAAAAGTTACTATTTTTACTCCAGCAATCAAATAGTTATAATAGAATCATAGAATGGTTAGGGTTGGAAGGGACCTCTGGAGGTCATCTAGTCCAACCCCCCTGCAGTGGGCAGGGACATCCCCAACTAGATCAGGTTGCCCAGAGCCCTGTCAAGCCTCACCTTGAATGCCTCCAGGGATGGGGCCCCAACCATGTCCCTGGGCAACCTGTGCCAGTGTTCCACCACCCTCGTGGTGAGGAACTTCTTCCTAATGTCCAATTTAAATCTACTCCTCTCCAATTTAAAACCATTGCCCCTTGTCCTTTCACTCCCTGGGTAGTGTGGACTATGCATCTTACATCATTGCAAGCACTTATGACTGTGTGCATTTTTATGATGACAGCTGCTCTCCTTTAAATAAAGATTTCAATTTTACACTGTTGAAACACCTAATCTGCAAAAGCAAATCTTTCCTGGCATATAAGTAGAGTTTCACAATGCTTGGTATTTGCAGTGCTTCACCTTCCAGCATACTTAAATTAAAACATGCTGTATCTTTAGTTTCTGCAGGATGTATTCTTCATCTTAACCAGCAAACCCATAAAGGTGGTTATAAATTTATGACTCTGACAAAATTCCCTCTGAATATACCATGATTCTATGGCACTGTGTCTGCCACAGAGGTAAAACATCCAGTCTAACTTCCTAATGAGGATTCTTGCAGTGCAAATCAAAAGTTTCTGAAAACTGTATGTGAATCATCTCTTGTAATACTTTGTTCTCCTGAACTCCAAATAATGCTCTCTCCTTGGATCTTCAACTTTTTAGAGTTTTAGCTTAGTATTAAAAAGTCACATGTGACTTATCTTAAATATTGATACTCTGGGAATACAATCATGGTGACTGTTTTTTCTTGGGAACAAAACAAGTACATATTATTGCAGCCTGTAACATTTACAGAATTCTAAAGGACACGGGTTGTCAGATATAGTAATTGGACTCAAATATCTGATTTGGAGCATAAAGAAATCATAGAGGACACCTCATGCCTAAAACACCACAAGCACTATGCTATCAGGCCACTGGTGAAGTCAGATATTCACAATCCATTTACGCAATATTTTCCATTTCCTTGTTAGTTAGCATCACAGTGATGCTAATTTTCTACTCTAAATTTCACACAGTTAATCATGCAAGTGTACTCTTTTGTAAAGTTTTACACTAAACTTGAACAAAACTGATTTAGCTTTATCAGTTACACTTCATTTCTCTGAGTGTATCTTATTTTTCAGACTAAATTGTAAATCCTCTTGATCATTATTGCAGCTGCTTCCTTTCTTTTGCTGTATTTAGTATCCTGATAGCATCTTACTTCTGTGCTTTAATGTTTCAGCCAATTCAAGAATACTGTGGAACAGTGAGTGTTTTTCTATAAAAAAAAATTACAAAGGAAAAAAATCAGTTTATATGTTCTTATGAAATTATTTTCTTAAATGTTTTTATAAATCTCATGTATGCATAGTAAAATAATTTCTGTCAAATTCTTTGAGAAAAAAGATCATCCACTGCCTTAATTTACTTTTTGCTTGAAAGATTCAAGATTTTTGTTTCAAGTGCTCACAGCATCTCAATAGCACTATTTCTAACAAGTGATACTGGAGTGCACACAATAATGTTGTCACAACAACACATCACTTTTCTCGTGAACACTTGGGAAATTTAAACTCTCATAAAATGTGAATTACTTTTACGATTCAAGTAGCCCTCTAAGATTCCTCTTCTGAATGCTTTCCACACTTCTGAAAGGTAAGAAGTCAGATTAAAAAGTAATCATAGGGGCTAGACCCAGAAGCCGAGAGTCCTTTGTCCTGACTGCAGTAATCACTAAACCATAGCCTAGCTCTCTTCGCTTTCTCTCCTGCTTTACCTTCTTTGTAGCACAGTTTTCTCTGAAAACAAACCACTCAACAGCTTGGTGACCACATTATTTTTCTGAAGGGTAAAGTGTGCATGGGTTTCAAAGGATCCAGCTATGGAGGGCTTCCAGACAGAGGCTCTTTCATAGAATCATCGAATCATTATGGTTGGAAAAGACCTCCAAGATTATAGAGTCCAAACATCCACCCAACACTACCATGCTCACCACTAAACTGTGACTCCGAGCACCACATTTTTCAGAAAACTGTAAACCATCATGGACTGTGTTTTCAATGAAAAGCATGATGACTTTTTGTTGGACATGCTTTCAACATTACCACTTCTAAACATGAGGAAAAGCTTCTTTCCTGTGAGGGTGCCAGAGCACTGGACCAGGCTTCCCAGAGAGGTTGTAGTGGTATCTCTGGGGAGATACCAAACCCACCTGGAGGTAGTCCTGGGTAACCTGCTCTGAGTGACCCTGCTTTAGCAGGGAGGTTGGACTAGATGATCCCCAGAGGTCCCTTCCAACCCTCACCATGCTGAGATCCTGTGACTGCTTTTGGGACTACAAGCAGGCAATGGACACAAAGCTTCTTGGTGTCTGATTTGGGAAGGAATTTAAATCATGGCTAACATGCATAGAAACCTGACTGTAAGTCCGCAGAGGACTTGGTGATACAAAATGCAGGTGACAAATTTATTTAGGGATGCAGTAGATTTTGTTGCAGTTGGAGGGAGAGGGTGCTGGTTCTCAGTTTTAAAGACAGGTGTTAACATTCTGCTTAAGCACATCTTAAAACTACAGTAATTCCACCTTGTGACCTTGTTCCTGCTTCTACTTTAGATTGAACATCCAGTAAACATAGTGCCCAAACTGATATGTCAAATAAAGGAGGAAGTGATATTTAGCTTTAGTCTTAATTACTCAAGTTGTTTGCCAAGAGAATACTACAGCAAAGTCAGCAAATTATTATTCAATGGATATTAAAGATGCTTATTTTAATTAATTTATCCAAACTTTTTCTGAGGTTATCATTTGCCTTGTAGCCATCTGGAATCAGAACTTATTTCTATTAAATTACTTAATCACTAGGGTTTATTTGATTTCAGATTTGCTTCCTCCATTTCCACAAAGGAGTGTTATATTAGCCTGAATTCCAGAGAGTGTATTAAGATAAGAATTATTTGGCAATTGGCATATTTTTAGTGATATACCATTAGGGAGCCTTTTTCTCTTTTGAAAACAGAATATTTGTGGGAAAAGAGTAAAAAAACCTCTTATATCTTGTTTTGTTGCTTTCTGCTATGAGGTGAAGAGCTGGGTTCTTGATGTCATTCTGAAGGACTGGTGTACCCTTAAATGAAGGCCACTGGTGTACTAACCTGTTTCTACAAGCATTTTCCTTAGGAAATCTTTATATTTATTATTTCCAACTATTCTGTCTCAAAAATCCTGTAATTGTGTAATTAGCTGATGCTTTTATGTCACCTTGAAATCAACTGGGTTGTTGTTTGAAATATGTAACCCTGAAATACCTCATTGTTTACAATGTAAGTGTTCTGAGGAAACAGAGCTGTGTTCAGGTCTAATGAAACATTACGTGATAAAAAAATCCCTTCCTGTCTTAGTGTAGTAAATGTTCTAGGGTCAAGTCCTGGCCCCATCTGGACAAATCTTGCTTACAAGATATATCCATTGGTGTAATGTTCAATAAGGCTACAAAAATCAGTTGTCATCAGCTTAATTACTGTTAGAGAAACGTAAATTAATCTTCATCTTCTGGTATATTAAACAGGTTCAATGCTTACTGTTTTAAAAATGAGTATTTATCAACAGGAAAATTTGTCTGTGGTTTAATGTCCATTTCTAACAATGTGAATGAAGTGGGTTTTTTTTCAAATGGGCTTCTAATTATGAATTCTGTTCAAAACAGATCCCTTTTAATAATGTAAATGGATAACTCTCTGTCCTTGTACACATTCTTTTTTTAGAGCAACAGGAGAGAAACTGGCTAGTGTGGTTATGAAAACAGAAAAGTTGTTATTGTACCCTTCTGGTTTGAGCTATTTATAACATCTGATCCTGCTTTTTATAGCTGCCTTCCTATAGAAAAATGTCCATCTAGGACATGTGCAAACTCTCCAGCAATTAGTGTTTTTAAGACCTCAGCTAACAGAAATACTCATGTTAGAACTGGGAAGACAAACCAGCTGGTTTGTATTTGACAAGGAGGAGGAGATCTAGAAATTTAATTAGTTTCCATACACTGATGTTATTTTTAAGGATCATCTGAAACACTGAATAGTCTCCTACATTCTTCCAGGCATTAATCATTCCAAGAGCACCTTAAAATTTAACTTTGGCATTAAATTTTATCAAGTAACTTTTATTCACAACCTGAATTAACGTCTAATGTTTGCTTCAAGATTTTTATATAGTTTCTTAAAAGCTCAGCCAGGTATCTGCTCTACCTGATCTTACAGTGCTTTGTGTTGGAGGTTTTTCAATAACCAATATTTCTCAAACAAGAAGTCAGGAATAAGTCTATCAATTTCCACTGGTTTGCTAATAGCATTAGCTGTACAAATTGTCTTTATTGTATATTTCAATCTAATTTAGTGGCTGATTCTGCAAAATTACATAAATATTATTTTAAAATTAACTCACTTCAAAACATACAGTAGAACTGAGAACCAACAACAAAGCGGATACTGTAGTTTTAACTGTTTTTAGAGTGAGAATAGACTGGATTTATGTTTTGTTTGTTTGTGGGGGTTTTTTTGTTTGGTTTGGGGTTTTGTTTGTTTGAAACAGGCTTCTCCAAATATCCAGTTTATTTGGAGCTAGAAATGAGAGGCATCCTGTTTTCTTTTTAGGTTGTTTGTGCACTGTTGTCATTTCATAGAATCATAGAATGGCCAGGTTGGAAGGGACCTTAAAGATCATCTAGTTCCAAACCCCCTGCCATGGGCAGGGATGCCAATCACTAGACCAGGTTGCTCAGAGCCACATTCAGCCTGGCCTTGAACACTGCCAGGGATGGGGCATCCACAACCTCTCTGGGCCACCTGTTCCAGTGCCTAACCACCCTCCGGGTAAAGAACCTCTTTCTAATTTCTAGTCTAAATCTCCTGTCCTTCAGCGTATAACCATTCACCCTTGTCCTGTTGCAATACGACCAGCTGAAAATCTTTCCCCTTCTATTTTATAATCCCTCTTTAGGTATTGGAAGGCTGCTATAACATGCCCTTGAAGCCTTCTCTTTTCCAGGCTGAATAACCCAAACTCCCTCAGCCTGTCCTTATAGGGGAGGTTCTCTAGTCCTTTGATCATCTTTGTGGCCTTCCTCTGGACTCGCTCCAACAGCTCCACATCTTTTTTATGCAGAGGACCCCAGAACTGGATGCAGTACTCCAGGTGAGGTCTCACAAGGGCAGAGTAGAGAGGCAAAATTACCTCCCTAGACCTGCTGCTCATGCCTCTCCTGATGCAGCCCAGGATGTGGTGGGCTTTTTGGGCGGTGAGTATACATTGCTGGCTCATATCTAGCTTTTCATCTATCATGACCCCCAAGTCCCTCTCTGCACTGCTGCTTTCAATGAGTTCCTCACCTAGTCTGTACTCGTATCTAGGATTACTCCTACCCAGATGCACGACCTTACACTTCTACATGTTCTACCTTCAAATCTGTAAATAAAACTTGCATTATGAACATTAATAAAAGGAAGACATAGAATTATTCAAGTGGGTCCAGAGAAGAGCTACAGAAATGATAAGAGGGGAAGAATAACTTTTCTATGCAGAAAGGCTGAGAAAGCTGTGGTTCCTTAGCTTGGAGAAAAGCCCCTTTCAGTTTATAAAAGGGGCTTTAACAAAGATCAAGAAAGAATTTTTACCAAGGCCTGTAGTGACGAACAAAGGACAACATTTTTAAACCAAAAGAAAGCAGATTTAGATTTGACGTAAGAATGCATTTTTTTTTTAACGGTGAGGATGGTGAGAAAATGGGACAGGTTTCCCAGAAATTTGTGGGTATCTAAACATTCAAGATAAGTTGGAGAGGGCTCTGAGTAGTGTGATCTAGTAGAAGACGTCCATGCCCATGGCAAGGACATTGGACTAGATGATCTTTAAGGGTCACTTCCAAACCAAACCATTCTATGGATTATGTTTTCCATGGTAGCATCCACAGATTCCACCTGAAATCAGTTCTACTGTGCGCAATACAGATAAAGGCTATGCCTAATCAAAGATGAAAAAAAATTAAATAGGAAGGTCTCTAATTTCATATTTTACAGGTGATGAAGTGAGACTACCAATAATTTCCACCCTGTTGAGATCTGACTTTACATTAACTGCCCTGAAGCAGAATATTGCTTGATACAACTCACAAAATCACAGAATGTTAGGAGTTGGAAAGGACCTCTGGAGATCATCTAGTCCAACCCCACTGCCAGAGCAGTTGAACCTAGAACAGATTGCACAGGATGGTGTCCAGTCAGGTTTGGAATATCTCCAGAGATGGGCCCCACTGACACCCCCTCCCACACACACACCATATATCCTTCCTCTGCCCTCACATCCCTTTTCCCACCCTATTTCCTTGCTCTTTTCCCCCAAATCACAGAGCACCTGGGCTCAGTTGCAGACCCCTCCCCTCCCCACCCTCTCCCTCCCCAGGTGTGGCTCTTTGCCCCTCCCACCCATTGCCCTTTATCTTCCCCAGGAAGGGTAGCAGCTTCCAGCTGCGCCCAGCCGGGCTGAGGGAGGCAGGCAGGAGACTCCTCTTGGCATCACCGGTGAGTTCCCCGTGGCGCACCCTGGTTGAAAGGGGGGGAGAAAGGCTGGGGGGCCTGGTGGCCCCCCAGCCAGGTAGGCAGGCAGGCAGGCAGGAACACAAAGAGGATTGGTGGTCACTTCACCATCACCCATGGGTGTTAGCTGTGTGTCTTCAATGAGGATGAGCCCTTGTGCATGCCAGCTGGGCTGGGTGAGGGTCTCGCTTGAGGTTCTGGGATGGGTTAAGGGTAGTAGTGGTGTTGGTGTTGGGGCAGGAGCTGCCTGGAGCTATGCTGCTGGTATCTGCTCTCTTGGCCAAGCAGAGAGGTTTGCTTTGTTTTTGGATGGCAGGCTGGAGAAGGGCTCATCCTCATTGAGTGCACACAGAGCATGAACCTCATTTTTCTTGTGTAATGCAGGTAATATATTTGTCATTTGAGTGTTGTTGCATTTGTATAATACATGTGTAATTTAAATTCTTAAATGGTCATATTCAGTAAGGAAAGATGAATTAATAATTTATATGCAGTAACAGCAACCCAAATTCCAGAAGCTAATATCCAGAGAAACAAGTTTTGAATAATGATATGAGAATCAGTTGTTTGCATCATCTTTTACTTTTTCTGTTGACTATCCTACTTCAAAAAAAAAAAAAAAATTGCTTTCCTCTCTGTACTCATAATAGATTCTGTAATAAAATATGGGTTTTTTGTAGAAGTATAGGGTTTGACTCTTAATATCCGATACACTGTAAATTGCTACAACACACTAGAAATCTACAAAGTGTCACTACTGGTGGATTAACTGGTAGTTATCATCGTAATCTTGGTGTAACAAGAATCAAGAATTACCAAGAAGTTGCACTATTGGGGGGAGATGATTCAGGTTATTACCTTCTTTTTTTCACTAAAATAAATGTTAGGCAAGTAAGTTTAACATATTGCCTTGATTTTCCAGGGGTCTTGTAATCTTTCAATTTCTCCAGAATTCTGGATACAGAAGAAATGCAAAATCTGCACAGAAAAGAAAAGCAGCCGAGACATTTTCCTCATAGTTTCTTGATAAGGAGTAATAGCTTCTATAAATAGCAAAGTGCCTTACAGAAGAATTAAATGTTATCCTGGTTTACCAGGGAATGAAAACTAAGGCCCAGAAAGCAACTTGTGCAACATTTTGTAGGCCACTAGCAGAAACAGGAACAAAATGACACATTTTACATTTTACCTCACTTTCCTGTGTGATTGGATGTGACAAGTATCTCTTTCCAACTAAGGATAAAACTTGTACATTTTACATATGGTTTGTATATAAATGTCTAAAAATAAATGGTGATCTTTACACCCTGAAATCAAGCATACATTATGTGGAAAAACCTGACAAGAAATTCATCAACGTGTAAATTTGACTACTCAAAGGGAATTAAGGGAAGAGTAACAGGTTTATTCTGTTATTACCTACCTGCAATGAACAAGTATGTTGACAACTTGAAAAGGCTTATGAAACTCTGTGGTCCTATCTTTTCTCACTGGCATAGAAAAAAAACCATGCTTGGACTCTGAAATCTATTTACAGAAATGGTTTAGTTATGGGTTTTCAAACATTTTTAAGAAACTACTATGAGTTTTGTTGCTTAAATAGCTATGAAAGGGCAATCTAAGGCAGCTATGAGATTGATGCTGAGGACCAACCCTCTTCCTTTAACCTTAATCCCAACCTGGAAGTGTAAGAGTACATAACTTCCTCACAGGAAATCTTTTGTACTAGATGTTTTTAACCAGGAGAGGTGTAAATATATCTCTGAGAAAGGCTCTTACAATGCAACTCCCAAGACCACTGAGACAATGTGAGGTGAGAACAAGCATCTCTCATAACTGCTTCACTTAATCAGAGCAGATGGCTATTGCCATTAGCTCATTACAGCTAATTAAGGACTGAATAAAAGCTTGTCTTGCCCTAAATGGAAAGTAATAAGCGTGAGCAGGATGGTGGGTGTGTAGCTAACTCTAAGGTTGGGAAGGTTCACAAACAGAATAATAATATTTGGAAACAATATTTCAGAGAAACTTTGAAGCTTTTTAATTTAGTGTTTTTGCTTGTACAAGCAGGGAAAAATGTTAGTTGAAGCGTGTAAACAATTCCTTACTTGTTTACTTACATAGTTCAGGGCTTAAACCAGATGTACTGTACTTTAGGGTTCTAACTATCCTCATCCTTAAGAGAAAACTGCATGTACTTTGTTTCTCTGTTCTTATTGATGTTTAATGCTAATGCAGTAGATCATTGAGCTTTCCTAATGCTTTCTCCATTCATTCTACTTGTTCAGCCAATTGATTATTTAGCAGCTCTTATCTTTTCAATCCAAACTGCTAACTGATCTATAAAAGCCAAGAATTGGAAAGTGGTTGGTTTTCCATCACTGCAATAAATTAGCTGTAAGCAACTAATTTAGGTCAGAAAATGTAAATGCACCAACAACAATCTTAACTGCTGAAATGTTGTCTGCTGAAATCAGTGGAAAGACTATTATTGACTGGAATAGGCTTTGGAGCAGGCCTTTAGCAGGAAAGAAAAAGCACAGAAAAGAATTAGAGAAGAAAAAGTAACAAGCTAATTGACTTATTTAAAATGTACTTTCTCTGTTAGACTAAGTGTAAATCCAGTCTTTCTTCTGCTGCTGATAGTTTTAAGTAACTTAAAAATTACTATAAAAGGTCAAATGAGGATTGTGTATCGCTGAAACTTACAAGATTTACTGAGAAATTGTTTGCAGAACTTATGAAAATAAAACAACTTGTTCCTTGAAAATACTTTCCCCCCCCTAAACAAACAAACAAAACCCAACACAGAAAGGCAAAAATAAAACACAAAAGCCCCACACCACTATGCCACAGAATCCCAGCATTCACAGAATCACAGAACGTTAGGGGTTGGAATGGACCTCTGGAGATTATCCAGTCTAACCCCCATGCTAAAGCATGGTCACCCACAGCAGGTTGCACAAGATAACATCCACGTGGGTTTGGAATCTCTCCAGAGAAGGAGAGTGTGCAACGGCTCTGGGTAGTCTGGGTAAATAACAGCAAACAAGTTATTCCTCATGTTCAGGTGCAACCTCCTGGGTTCCAGTTTGTGCCCATTGCCCCTTGACCTGTCACTGGGCACCACTGAAAAGATTTTGACTCGCATCCTCTTGCCCTCACTTTTTAGATATTGCTAAGCATTAAGCAAGCAGATCCCATTTAAGTCTGCTCCTCTTCAGGCTAACCAGCCCCAGGGTGCTCAGCCTTTCCTCCTAACAGAGATGCTCCAGTCCCCTCAGCATCTTTTCAGGCTCTGCTGGACTCGCTCCAGTAGTTCCTTCTCTCTCTTGACCTGGGGATCCCAGAACTGGACCTAGTATTCCAGATGTGGCCTCACTAATACAGAGTAGAGTGGGAGGAGAACCTCCCTTGACCTGCCACTGGCTACTATTGGCCTTCTTGCCCCCAAGAGCACATTGTTGGCACATGGGGAACTTGTCTACCAACACTCCTAGATCCTTCTCCACAGAGCTGCTTTCCAGCAGGTCAGCCTCTAATCTATCCTGTTGCATTAGGTTATACCTCCCCAGGTGCAGGACTCCACACTTGCCCTTATGAACTTCATGAGGTTCCTCTCCCCCAACTCTCACCTCCAGGTCTCACTGAATGGCAGCACAGCCTGACAAGGGGTCAGCCACCAGCCACTCCACCTAGTTTGGTATCATCAGCAAACTGGAAGTACACTCTGTCCCTTCATCCAGGTTATTGATAAAGATGTTGAACAAGACTGGACCCAGTACTGACCCATGGAGACCTCCTTTCATCTATAATAACATGACTTTTTATGTAAAATGACTACTGCCTATTTTTCTTCCTTGGTGAAGTCTAATCTACAAAGGATGTCCTAATCTGAAGAAATTATGTTACTAAGAACTGGGTGGAATTGTGCTTCTATCTGAAGAAAACATTTTTATTTTTAAATTTTATCTGCTGCAGAGAAAATCATTTATAAAATAGTTCTAATATTTTCAGGAAGGAATCATGGCACTGCATAAGAGTTTTTTCACATCTATTAATTTAAAAGTCTTTATTCATCCAGGCCGAGATGGGCTATGCTACAAAAGACATTTTTATCTTATTTTAGTCTTAATTTAAAGCTGCATGTTTCTAAATGGTGACAGTATAGAAACACCTTTGTAAACTTGAAAACTCTTACAACACAGTATTCTATGTCCTCTTACCTGGTAAACTGACTTTCTAGCTAAATGATCACATTAATCACTTAATAGGCTTATCATTGCTGTTATAAAAGTAGCTAAGAGTCATTTAAAAGACTTGCTTCATAAAACGAAGTGAGTGCAATAGAAGTTGTAAACTAGTCTGGCACATATGTATTAAAGATACATGATTATCTGTTTAATTTTCAGCTATTCTGTGACACAAGGAAGGACATCCAGCAGGTGTACAAAATCAGAAAGAAGTTTAATGTAGCCCATAGTAGAGCTTTCACAGAGACTCTAGGACAACCCATGATAGCAACAAAAGGCAGTAATTGTAAGGACCTGAAGAGCTTGGTTTCAAGAGTGGGCAAGTGGCTAGAGGAACAAAAGCTTTCTGAGGCATCCTCAGCCTCCTATTGATGTCCATTAAGTTAAACCAAAAAAAGCCTTTTACATCATCTAAAAGGAAAGTTGTGAGTTTGATGTTGAATCAGGCACCAGCAGATCACTGAGATGTGCTGAATTATGACCACTCCTAATTTCTGAGCAGAGATATAACGAAGTAATGACTGTAGTGTGTTCCACATGAGATGAATGGGTCATGCCTACACTTTCTAATAATATGTGCTGGTGTGGTTACCTTGAGATTAGGTCATCTATTTTACCATGTCTCTACTCACAAGTGCTGGCAACAGTAACAAGCTCTAGATAAGGTTATACTGATATCAAGGGTCAGAGCTGGGCTGGCCATTAGATATTAACCCTCTGCCTTCACAAAGGGAAGAGATAGGGAATAAGTAAGAGAGACTGATGGACTGGAAAAGAAAACTAACACTGCTTTAATGAAAAGAATAACAATAAAATGAATTATATGCAAAACCAATATGGAATCCAGCCCCTGATCACAATGACATTGCTGTCACCACTGATGATGTGGCAGGCACTGGGGAACACCCAGACTGGGCTCAGCAGCAAATGGGAACTGGATTCAGGAGCTGGATATTCTGCTAACTTAAAGGCCCTTTCACCAGTTTGGCATCTCTAGCTTGCTGGATTGATATCAAAGACATCTCTCTCACCATAAGTGCCTATGCATCTCCAGCTCATTGAAGCATGCCAAAGCAAAGGTTCTTAGGACATCATTGTCTTAGGAAGCAAAATGGTGGAGGAAGCCAGCAGGCAAAATCCCAAGTGAGTTCTTTTATCAAGTGCTGAAGGAACATGAAATTGTGGAATAACTAGAACTGCAGATGTCCTGGATCAAGAGACGTTTGTCCCAAGTGTCCAAAATTTTGTTATATGAAAATATTTTCATTTTGAAGAAAACGTCAAGTTGGCTTACAGATAATAGCAAGGCACAAAGTCATTTGGGAAAGGGTATTTTAAGAAGAAAGCATTTTGAAAAAAGATTTTTCCTCAGTTACCGCTTTTTGTTTAATTTGATGAGTATTACGTTACAAGAGCCACATCCTTTCATGTTCAAACACCGCAATGATAGGAACATATCACAGGATTGCTCATGGATCACAGCCACTATCTGCAGAATTCGTTAACTGTAGAATTCATTCATTCTGGAGAACTCATAAATATTCAGCATATTGCAAACAATGACTCTCCCTTGTGACAACAGCATATTGATTTTATATTTATGCCATAGATCCTTCTCAGCTTAAAGAGAATCTTTCCCTGTTAGACTGTAAATAATTTATATGCCTATTGATTTTGTTTAATGTTTCAGAACTTTTTATGAATTTGTATACTTTATCATTAACTTAATGTAACAGTGGGAACAACAGGTTGTGACTAACATAAAAGGTTCCTCAAGGGAAAATACTTTTCTCCCAAGACCTTTCAGATGTCTTATGACATGTATGCTTATATAGGCAAGTACTGCTCCCTTTCTTTCATTCCTCTTACAAAGGCAAATGTTGATTAAACCTCTTCCCTGCCCTCCAACAGAGCTTGTAGCTATGAAGAAATTAGCACTGAAGGCCAGTCAATTTTGGGATAATCAGTGACATGAAATCTAGCTGGAGGTCAGTAACTAGCATTGTACTCTGGGGGCTGACACTTGGTCCAATCCTGTTTAACGTCTTCATTAATGATCTGAGTGATGGGGCAGATGCTGTACCCTCAGTAGCTTTGTAGATGACACAAAACTAGGAGTGGCTGATATATCAGAGGGTTCTGCTGCCATCCAAAGGGACTTGGCCTGTCCAAATGGGCCAAAAAGTACTTCACAAAGTTCAGTAAGGAGAAATGTAGTCCTGCACTTGGGGAGGTACACCCCCAGGCACCATGATGTGCTAGCCATGTATGGGATCTTATCAATGCATGTCAATACCTGAAGGGAGGGTACAAAGAGGACAGAGCCAGCTCTTTGCATGGGGGCCCACTGACATGACCAGAAGTAATGGACACATACTGCAATACAGATGATTCCATCCGAAAACCAGGAAACACTTCTTCACTGTGAGGGGGACCAAACACTATCACAGGTTGCCCAGAGATGTTGTGCAGTCTTCATCTTTGGAATATTTAAGAGCTGTTTGGACATGGCTCTGGGCAACTGGTTCTAGGTGGCTCTTAAACATGGGGCAGGCGCATGAGGGTTGAACCAGATGACCTCCAGAGGTCATTTGCAATCTCAACCATTAGGTGGTTCTTTGTGGTTGTGTGAAGTAGAGAGAATGTATTAAATATTGTCTTTAAACATTGGTTTCACATGTAATCGTATGCATCTGAAGATTGTGTTCATTCAAAGTGTCCTGAAACATTGCTAAATTAAGTGAGCTGAAGACAGAGGATATCTTTCCTTTAGCTTCCTGCTTGTTCTTGGCACATCCTCTCTCTACGTATTTTAGAGTTATTATTTAGCAGACAGGATTTATTATTATATTAAGACCAGAAATGTGCATCATTTCTGAACTACTTTTTCCTAAATAATTTTCTTTCATTATCAAGGTCATCCCACCTTGGCATGAGATGCTAGATTTCATTGTTCATTTTGAGCATCTGAAGCATGTTTAGACACTTATGCTCAGATTGCTAAGAACAAAAGGGAATGGTTATTTGTGAAGTGGCTATTTTCAAATTCTGAACATAACAGGTGCCAGCAAATGACAAGCCAAAAATGTATTTCATGTAACAGACTGAAACTGGAAGATGAAACTGGAAAGATAAAACTTGGAGAAAATAATTACCTGGACTTTTCCTGTCTTGCCTTTTGAAAAGTAGATCTTGCAGTCTTTTCAGAGATGAATATTATAGATCACAGGAGGATTGTTATGTCTTTACCTGATGTCCAAGGTGCTACAGCTCTTCTGAAATAGAAGGCAGAAAGGGTTGTGAGGCACTGACACAGGCTGCCCAGGGAACTGGTTGAGTCATTATCCCTGGAGGGATTAAAAAGACCTGTAGACCTGGTGCTTAGGGGCATATTTAGTGGTGTTGGGTTAGTGGTTGGACTCAATGATCTTAAGGGTCTTGTCGAAATAAAATATGTCTATGATTCTATTCTATGATTCTATGACTATTTAAGTGACACCAGCAAAGTTACTTGATTAAAACTTAATATTCCAGAAGGTAGTTCCTAGAACATATCTTGTGAGGGGTTTAGAGGACAAGCCATATGAGGAGAGGCTGAGGGAGCTGGGCATGTTTAGTTTGGAGAAGAGGAGGCTGAGGGAGGACCTCATTGCCCTCTACAACTACCTGAAAGGAGGTTGTAGAGAGGTGGGGGTTGGCCTCTGAAGTTGAGACAGGGTGGGGTTAGATTGGATATTAGGAAGAAATTCTTTACAGAAAGAGTGGTGAGGCACTGGAACAGCCTTCCCAGGGACGTGGTTGAGCCACCATCCCTGGAGGTGATTAAGAAATGTGTAGATGTGGTGCTCCAGGACATGCTCTAGTGAGGGCAGAGGTTGTGTGGTTTGTAGGGTTTTTTTGTTTGGTTGGTTGGGGGTTTTTTTGGTTTTGTTTTTTGTTGGGTTTTTTTTTGGTTGGACTTGGTGATCTGAGAGGTCATTTCCAGGCATGAATATTCTGTGATTCTGTGATTGACTTGTTATCTGTGAAGGTAATAAGCATTTTATTTCAGAGGATAGAGACTGAAGTGCCTGTTGTACTGATACCATACTCAAAGTCAGTCTATCTTTGTTGTGCCTGATATAATAACACTCAAATATAAGTGATTTTCTTTAATTATTATACTGGTAGGGGTATCCACTGCTAAATGACATAATTATTAATCCTCTGTTGCAGAAGTTCAAAATCAAATGGGAACACAAACACATCTTTTATTGTTTGAGTATTCAAAAATAACAAAGGTAGAAAAAGCTGCTGCTCTGCAAAGGAATCTTATCCAAACAAAACTGCTTAAAAAATAAAAGTAATGCATGCTGTGCTTTAATTAAAATGTGCTTTAAATTATCCATTCCTTCATTTTCAACTTATCTGTAATGACAACAGATCCAATTCCGTATCAGTTATCAGTGCAAGACAAGGTGGTTCGACAAATATGCTCAAATTAGTCCTCCCAAATTAAATTTTCCTGGAATATAGACTAATGACAGAGTCAGATTCATGATTCCATGTCTCAAACAACAGTAATCTTTGTCCAGTGAGCGCTGGTTGTGCAGACAGCATTTGTTTTGTGCAGCAGAGAGGATCCTAAATTCTCTGCCCACGTCCAGACTAACCCAGATCTCAAAATCTTAGTAGTGTTGCTCATTCACCAGTAGGTTAGTATTAAATGATAAAGAGAAGTAGATTGTCTCACCTATTCTGCTTTTTCTTTCTGCTTCAGGAAGACTAGTGAGTTAGTGCTAAGGACTTTTTGTGAGTATTCTTCATCCAAGGATATGTTTGTCTTAATGGCCTAAGCAACTACAAATTCCACATGTTAGACAAGTGCTTTGCTATCCATCTATGTTAGCTGGACACTGAACAATTTACGTGACATTGGATTTATTCCAACATCTTTCTCTGATCAAATTTCTCCTGTTTGCAAAACTTGGTATTTTTATGCATAATTTCTACATTTGAGTTCACATAAGTATACTCATCTGTTTTCTCAGTAGCTGATAAAAGTAGGAATGATGACTTGTGGAAGCTACTTTTTTCCCTCTGTATTCTAGGACAGTAAGTTTCTGATTAGGTCAGGTGTCAAAGGATTCCACCGATGTTCTGAACAAGTTTCTGTTATCAGGTTGATAACAATATATATATATATAAATAAATACATATATACATATATATATATATATATATGTGTAAAATACAGGTTATATGTGTATTTATGACCTGTATCATGATACCTGATATTGGGTCAACATGTAAAAGGCAATAATGAAAGAATAAGAATCCATAAGCTCCTTCCCCAAAGAATCCAACATTCAAACAATTTAGAGACCTTGTAACAGTTATTTCAAAACACTTAGGATGAAACCTTTGGCAGCATTAAAAAAAAAAAAAAAAAGTAACTTTAATATGTAATGTGCTCCTGATAAAATTAAAGAACTTAAAAAAAATCAACAATTTTTAAAAATATCTCTATGATCAACAATCTATATTTCATGTTCGTATTTCCTGTGTTTTTTGACATTTTTCTTCATTTGAACAAAAAAATTCATGAGAATAAAGAAAGGAAATTCTAGCTTTCCATTTTGTTCTGAACTCTCATTTCCTTTTTATATTGTCCTGAAATTATGTGTTGTTGGAGACTTATTTTTTTGCTTATTCTTTGTATTATTCTTCTCCAAACTCCCACTGCTATTTTACGGGTTTTGAATGAAAGGGTATATGCCTGAAAAGTCCTACTGCTGTGTGTTGGTTTATCATATTGCTCCTAAGAAAACAAATTTCACAGAGAGCTCACAGCTCTCGGATTTGGCAGCGTAGAAGTCTTAATGATTATATTCCAGGCATTTGTTAGCTCCTGGGCAAGTTACAGAAAGAATAATCAAAACTTGGAAAATGAAAGTGAACATAGGCAGAAAGGTGGATTTTTTTAATCAAAAAAACTACAGTAAGAAAAAGGACAGATTAATTTAAAAGAAAAAGTAAATAAAGAGTGTTAGTTCACAGGTGTTGCTTGGGACAAACAACAACAAAAAAGGTGATCTTGTTATATATGTTAAATATCAATTTATACAGCTGCATGCAGAGATATCACCAGAAATATATTCCTGTATCAAATAAGGTTATATTTATAGAAAACAGATACTAATGTGTTTAAAATAAGGTCCACTTTTTCACTTAAAAAAGAAATAATTCCCATTCAAAGTCTAAATTCAGACAAAAATATTTTTTGTAGACTCTAATTCCTGTTATAATATTACAGTTCTTTTCTATAGTTCAGAAAAAATAGACCATCCAAGTGACTCATGATATTTTTTAGAACATGGTCACAGTGTACTTTAAAATAATGAGAATTGGTTGACAGCCAAGGAAAAGGGAAGTGGACAATCATTTTAAACACAATTCAGACTCACTATCCTGATTGCAGGACAGGGTAAAAAAATACCCTTTTTGGGTTGTGTCAGCATCAATTTAAATTGACACTGCAAAGCTAAGAAGCCATCTGGGAAGATGGAAAAATAAGTGTCATCCTTTTGAAGTGGACAAAAGCATGAAATACATTTCAGAGAAATGGCTGATCGTGACATAATGGTGTTTTATGAAAGGATCAAAAATCCCACTTTCATTATTAACTTTTTGATGTCTTTTCTGGGTGGAAGGATGGTTATTCTACCATATCCCTGTACTAAGATGAGAAAGGAAAGGAAAAATATGTTTCCCCCAGCAACGAGCAGATCTGGCCATGACTGTTTTATGCTGAACAGCATTAATTAAAAGCAACCTCTACCCCAGGAATATTTTGCTATATTTATGTTGGGTGTATAAGCAAGCTCAATTTATAATCAGCAGGTCACTGATGAATAGAGGTGTTTCATTCTGCTTACAACTTATAATTAACATTTTATCATTTTCTATCAGCTTCTTCTGCTCCAAGGTACTACCATGGGTATTTAAATGCTGAAGTTAGTTTGTCACAGACCCTGCAGCCATGAAACATTTTAATTGTTGAACCATGTGGTGAAATGATTGATGCGAAAAGGACATCATAGTGGTAAATACTGCACTTTAAACAGCTCCTTCCCATATATCACTCTATACACAAAAGCCCTTCAGATTAGCCTTGTTTAAATATTATTTGCATTTAAATTGCAGGATAGGTTATAGATTGTGTGTTTTATGAACGAGGCTAAATGCTAAACCCAGCAGTTACATATTCTTTTAGACAGTGAAATTCAGTGGTGCACTCTGAAGACACAGTTATAAGCAGACTGCAGAGTCAAGGACATAAGAGGAAAATCTCTTTTGATGGCTATAAGGTTAGGGGCTAAGAGACAGTGCAGAGATGCACTGACTCTGGGTTCTGAACTGTGAATAGAGGGAAGTATTTCCATGTTCTGAATAGTGCCTTTATAAACACATCTTCATTCAAGTATTGTACAGCCCTGATGGATTTTCTACACATTGAATTGTTCTCTTATTTTATGGTTAAACTTCAAAACGTTCTGCAGAATAGTAGTATGGTAACAGAGTGCTACAATGTCACTTCTACCCATAGTGTAAGTAATGAAGAATCTAACTGTATACCATTGCTAAATACCATTGTTAGGAAGCCTAATTATATTTTTTTTAATCCAAGCTCAGTTTGAATAAGTGCAGCAGGTCAGTCATTCTGAATAACAAATCATCTTCTTAGCCTTTCCCAGAAAAAAAACATTATTCAGAATATCCATTGTTAATTTTCACACGCCAAAAGGTGGTTGCAAGTTTTATAAAATGACATGTTTCTTCTCCAAGGCCTTTCAAAATTCAGGACCTATCTATTTAACAGAGTGACAGGAACCTTAGATGTACGTTTCCCTTACAAAAAGTTTCTCGTGCAAAAGGTTGTAAATATGATTAAAATTCATCTATGTGAGTTAAAATCTATGGGGTTTCATTTCATTGTGCAAGAAGCTAACAGACAGCAATGTATCTTAAAATGCCTGTTTAGGTTTGTTAGAGAAGGGTACAACAATGTTCTTAGGAGTGTAATAGTATCAAAGACCTCATTTGGTAGCAAAGTCTGCCAGTTCAGAATATTATAGATGAGATCCTGGAAAACACTGGCTAACAATGAATCTGGTCTTAATCCAGAAAATAATGAATTAATGGAGTAGCTGCAGGGAGAAAAAAAAAAAATCTAGTGGCAAAGGTGATTATTGAAAGACTTCATCAAAAGAATGAAGTTGTGTCACCGGTTTGCTTGCTGTGACTTCCAGGGCACTGGTAATCAGCAGCAGAGCTTGGTAAATTGTTCATAATGAATGAACAGTTCATTTGAGAAATATGAGATCTTTTTTCCGTGAAGTGAGAGCATCACTTATTCAAAATGTTCAGCTACAAAATCATAATAACTCATAAGCAGCTCAATGGAAGTGCTTCTACTATATCAGATATTTTAAGGGTGGAGATTACAATTTATGATGTGTTTGCATAGGTCACTGGGATGCTGCTCTTGATTACAGCCTCTAAGACAAACTGCTAAACAAAGAAAAGAACAACAGCATAAATTACATCTCTCTATGGAATGTCCACAATAGCTCTAGTAGACTGTGGCATGACTAATAGTGAAATATTTTCGTGTTCTCATATTTCCCCTTGTCGTTTCTCTGTCTGTTAGTTTTCAGCTTATTAAGGACCTGAACTTCCTATTCCCACACTTCATCTTGGTCAGTTTGTAGTCACTGCTGTAATTAAAACTAATTCATTCTGAACACTTTGAAAATGTGAGGATCAAGGGCTGGGCAGAGCACACCGAAGACTAGGGGAAGAGACCAGAGCTGGATTGGAAACCTGGAGAGAGACTGAGGGAGTCAGGATTACTGGACCTAAAGCTGTTCTCTCCAGCTTCTTCCTACACCCCATATCCCATAACCACTGATGCTGGCTCCTCAGAAGCACAACCAGAGTATCTGGAACAGGGTCTGCTCCACCAGGCATGCTGAACAATACCCAAAGTTGATATTGACCTGGCAAATATGATTATTAGTGATTTCCTGTGTATGTTTACAGTAGAAAGGGAAAATATTCTGAGCAATACATGTGAAATATTTGGATAACTGTTGAGACTTAGTGATTCCTAATCCTGGTAGTAATTCCGGAGAGCGTTTGCTCTTTATTCACATTTTATAACAGCATCCCAAAATAAAAGGGACCATATCTACACATTCGTTGAACACCTCCAGGGATGGTGTCTCCACGACTTCCCTGGGCAGCTTATCCCAAAGCCTAACCAGTCTTTCAGTGAAGAAATTTTTTCCTGATGTCCAACCTAGTCTTCCCCTGGTGTAATTTGAGGTAATTTCTCTTTGCATACCACTTGTTCTGTTGGGAGAATAGATCAACCCTCAGCTCGCTCCAGCCTCCTTTCAGGTAATTGTAGAAAGCAAGAAGGTCTCCTCTGAGCCTCCTTTTACCCAGACTAAACAACCCTGGTACCCTCAGCTGCTCTTCATAAGACTTATTCTCCATGTTAATTGATGTAGGCAATATATTGCTAGATCAATAGGAAACATCAAACAGGAAAATAGTGTTCTGATTAGTCTTATAATGAAAAAGAGAGAGATAATTTCATAAACTACTGAGATATAGTGCAATTAGCAGAAATGAACTGAAATTTTGATTTTGCATTTAAGTGCTTGAGAATGACAAAGTTCTGGAAGACGAAAAAGGCCAATAGGATGAGAACAAAGGGCAAACCTGTCAGGGAGGGATGTATTGTTCTGATTACAGCCCTATCCAGAGATTTTTTTTCTCTTTCCTCCAATTAATGGAAGAAAAAGACTTCTGTTTTGAAAAGCTATTTTCAGGAATCTGAAACAGCCTCATCCCCTCCTGTGTCCCTCCAAACCCACCCCTAGGCCAAAGACCCCACACCAGCATTCAAGGTACTGCAAAAGCACTTATGAGCTGTCCCGTTATGTTAACGGGACTGTCTGGGTTCAAGTGAGCAAAGAAAGCTCACCAAGACTTCAATGCTTGTTTTTGTAAGGCTTCTGTTAATAAATAAAAAAAGTATCTGGTTCAAGTCTTTGGCTTTTATTAAGCTGCCAAAGCATGGCACCAAAACATGGTGACTAGTTTGCTTAACTAACATCCTATTAACATGCTTAAAATGAAGAAATCATTTATGATTTTAGAAATCTAAAAGAAAATATTCTATTAAATATATTCTCAGCTATGATATCATACTTCCTCCTCTGTGACTTCATTGTCCTACCTGTGAAAGGACTATAATATGGCATTCTTGACGATGGAAAATGACAGCAGATAAGCCACTGTTTTTTCCAGCGCCTTGAACTTAACTACTTGATTAGGAACAGTTTTACCCAGGGAGGCTGCCTTGGCCCTGACCAGGTGTTTCAGGGCTGTATCTGGCCCTGATGCTCCTCACTGGGTCAAATTCTGACTTATAGGTGGACATCCCAGCCTGCCCTCAATCCATCCCCATTATAAGAACAGATGGGATCTAGATATAAAGAAACATAAAAAAAAAAGAAACAGCAATATTAGGAAAAATTTCTTCCCTGAAAGGGTGGTTAGGTATTAGAACAGGCTGCCCAGGGCAGTGGTGAAGTCATCATCCCTGCAGGGGTTCAAAAAACATCTAGACATGGCACTTTGTAACATGCTTTAATGGCATGGGTCCATGCCAGTTCATTGGGTTGATGATTGGACTTGATGGTCTTAGAAGTCTTTTCCAACCTAGATAATTCTCTTCTACGATTCTATGATTTATTTTGAAAGTTGACAGGAGTATTCCGTATTTGGAAACAGTAACCAAATGCTTAATTTGGAGCTATTCCCATGGCCTAGCTGGACAACAGTCTGTGTGTCCATCTGTGCACTCCTCTGAGCATCTGTGAGCATGCCACGTGCAAACCCTTCAAAGGTTACAGAGTTTACTCTCAGCATCTAATTAAAGCATGTTCAGCAGGTTCAATACCAAAGGCCATCATTATTTTCTGTAGTCAGCCCTTCCTCTCTGTTGCTCTGATTGCTCTTCCCAAATGTCTTAGTTGTTTGTTGTTTATTTTCTTAAATAAAGTTACGACCTTGCAAGTACTTATGTGAATTCTCTCACTAATGACATGCCTATAACACGCTTTGATTATTACACTAATGCAATACGCAGCTCAGTGCTATTTAACTAAGGAACATCTCAGCATGTCTACTGCTACATCTCAGTGAATGCCATTTAAATGTGTACATTTCTAAGTGTTCACTAGGACAATTGGTTTGCACACATGTACAAAAGGAACATCTGTCCAAGATAAGAAAATAGATTATTTTTACGGAAATAATGGAAGAACAGGCTACCCAGGGAGGTGGTAGAATCACTGTCCCTGGAAGTCTTCAAAAACCATGTAGATGTGATGCTTCAGGACATGGTTTACTGCTGAGCATGGTAGTGTTGGGTGGGCAGTTGGACTCAGTGGTCTGAGAGGCTTTTCCAACCATAGTGATTTTATGTTTCTATGAGGAATGAAAGGTCACATAAACTGTTATGTAAAGTGCTGTTTGCAGTATGCATCTTCTAATAAAAAAATAAAAAAAAGAATTTGGCTGAGAATTCCATTAAATATTTATATAATTGTAAACCTTCTAGATTAGCATAATCCTTTGCATTTCTAATTTACACTGAATTAAGTTAGAAAAACTTATGCAGGTATTTCTAAATTACATTTGCAAGAATAGACATGTTAAAATCGAGTATCACTATACAATACTTTATATTGTACACCTATTATATATTATTACATATTATAAAAGAACAAAAATTAAGGTAAAAATTTATTTAATCATCCTGTCCCATAATGAAGAACACTTCTGAAGTATTCTGTAGAAGAATTCCTCTAGGTTTCAGTCTTCCGCATATTCCCATGAAACAGATGCAAGGCAAAATGGAGTCAAGTTGATCAAATTCACTTAAAAAGCCTGAAGAGATAATCAGCTGGAAACTTTGCATTCAAGTTATTAGAGTTCACAGTTCACAGATAGACGTGGGAGTGTGATAGTTTCAGTAATCTTAAGGTGTTATTTTTTACATTTCCATGTTCCCTGTTTATTGATCCAGCTATGCATAAGCATCACACAAGATTCATTTCCCTGGACAAAATCTCATCCTTTTCAAATTTAGTATTTTTATTTTTTCAAACGTAGAGTTTGCTTTTCTTTTTTTTTGGTTTAAAACATGTAACAGCAAAAAAAAGCACCAAACAAACAAAAGGTCCTGTTATGCATCACATTCAGAGGAGATTGGCATTTAGCAGCCCCTTAAAACAAGTGAATTATACAGACATAAGTAGTTTTAATCTATAAATTGCTTACAAGTAGAACTAAGTCACATAAAAATTAATTCTTTTTTTTTGGAGGTTTGTGCTTTCTGCTTTATTCTTTCTATTCAAATATAGTATAATTTCAAGAAATATCAGAGGACTTTTTTTAAAGTCACTTGCTCAGCTCCTTTATGATACCCTTCACTGACTGCTCTGATGAGTTCATAATGAACTTCCTCAGACACAGGGGATAACATGGCAAAATAGTATCATTTATTATCATTATGAGCTATTATATCTGAGATAAGGAAAAAGAGAATTATCAGGGCAGTGCTAAAATTTTTTAATTTGTAAGAAGAAAAAAAACCCAGACAAAATACCCCAAACCAACTAACTAGCTAAACAAAAAAATGCAACCAACCACCCAACAACAACAAAACAGACCCCAACCCTTACAAGCCAGGGAAGAATTGAAATATCAGAGGTTCTCCAAACTTCATTTTTCCTTTATAAACCAAAAAGAGCAAGAGAATGATTGCTACAGATACACTGGCACCTCCACATTGTGTCCACATTGTTTTCACAGAAGCAAAGGCACTGCAAAGACAATGCTCATGTGAGAAAGGGACATATGCAGGGGCAGTATGTGCCATATATCACTTTTTCTTTGCCTTTTTTGTAGTTCAAACAGGAGGATGAGGTAACCAGTTCCTCTTAGTTATATTACAGCAACACATTGCTCTTCTCCCACTCCCCAGAGTTATCTGCAGTCTTTGGTGTTCAACTGCTTTTGCACGTAGTTGTACTGAGAAAAGGAGAGGATAAAATTATGAAAATGGCCAGAGTAATAGTTGTAATCTTTTGCATAGTGAGACCAAAACTTAATGAAAAAAGGAACTGTATAGATCTTGAGCAGAAAGGCAGCAGCAAAGAAGCAAATGGCTAAGTTCCCCTGTTACCCTTTTCTTGCATTTTCACAGCCATGATGACTGTGCAGGATTCCTCAGCTTCTCTGTGGGCTTGAGAAACTGACATGATGCAATTCCTTTGACACAGAATTTAATTTATCATTCTGCAGTTTCTTTGGTCAGGATAAATAAGTTTTGGCTGCTTATGAGACTAAAACCTATAGATCCATTCTTGTGGATGTGGTGCATGGGGACATGGTTTAGTGGTGAGCATGGCAGAGTTGGGTGTGGATGGTCAGAGTCGATGATCTGAGAGGTCTTTTCCAACCATAATGATTCTGAGATTCTGTGATTTAGCAACCAGATGTATCAATCAGACAGTGCCACCAGTGCTAGGACAAAGGCCTACTGTTAGGAACGTTTGATTGTCTTCCTGAGTTGAGCCTGAAGATACAATGTTAGAAAGAGTAACCCTAGTCATAAAACAACAGAGTAACAGAAATAACTCCTAGGATTCTTCCATGAACATCACATCTCAAAACATCTTCTTCAAATTAATTTTGTGGTAATATTCTTGTTCACAGAAATAACAGTCATTTTTTTAATAAAGCCTCATACATGTCCCCAAGAATCACACTGATACATTTTTTAACACTTCAAGGATGGCGTTTCCATCACTTCCCTGGACAGCCTGTTCCAATGCCTAATAACCCTCTTGGTGAAGAAATTCTTCTTAATATCTAAACTGAACCTCCCCTGGTGCAACTTGAGGCTTTTTCTTCTTGTTCTATCACTTGTTATTTGGGAAAAGAGACCAACCCTCACCTCACTACAACCTCCTTTCAGGTAGTTGTAGAGAGCAAGATCTCCCTGAGCCTTCTTTTCTCCAAACTAAGCAGCAGTTCCCCCAACTGCTCCTCACAAGACTTGTGCTCTGGCTCATTCAACAGCTTTGTTACCCTTCTCTGGACATGCTCCAGCACCTCAATGTCCTTCTTGTAGTGAGGGGTCCAAAACTGAACCCAGGATTTGAGAATAGGCCCCATCAGTACTCAGTACAGGAGTACAATCTCTGCCCTAGTCCTGCTAGCCACATAATTGCTGATCCAAGGCAGGATGCTGTTGGCCTTTTTGGCCACCTGGGCACACTGCTGGCTCATCTTCATCTGTCAACTATCAGCTAACTGTTGACCAAATCATATACAACATTTAGGCCAGATACTAAAGTAATGTAATTATGAACAAGTAAATATTTCAAGGACAGATCCTGACTAAAAATATATACAGAGCAAGAGTACTTGAAAATGTTTACAAGTAATTGCACTTACTAGTTAAATTTTTATTTTTAGTGACTTCTTTGATATCTTTTTCCTACTTGTGAATTTTTTTCAGTACATCACTGGTGTGATCTTTGCTTTATTGCTGCTGTTGAGGACAATTATTTTCTCCTGTGCAAGTACTGATCCTACTTTCCTTTTAAATATTCTTTCTTCAGAGGAAAAAATACTTAACAGTATTTCAGAACCCTCCACAAAATCAACACTCTCCATTATGAGTATTATGACTTTTCTACCTACTCTTTTCTGTACAACAATATTTCTATTTTTTGCTGGCTCATACAAATCACCAGCAAGGTTTTAGCAAGGTTGTGGGTTGTGGTTTTTTTTTTCATTGTTTTTGAGAGAAGGATAGAGTTGAATCTATCCCAGGTTTATAAAAGTTTGGGGTTTTTTGTTTAATCTTTGTAAAGGACTTAGCAGGTCACAGTGGGAAATAGTTCGTTTTATTGTTGATACCATATGATCCTTTAATTTTGTTGGGTTTTTTTTAGGTAGAGATAAAACATCATCCATGGTGATGTCTAGTCTTCGTAGAATCTAATAACTTGAAAAATTCCAATATTTAAATATAGAAAACACAGTAGAATTAATTCTTTTCCAACCCCCTAGGAAACATGCGTGGGGTTTATTCCTTAATTTCATTGTAAACTGATCAGTTTTACATACAGTTATAATTTCGTTATTAACAAACCAAAATTCTTTTCCTATGCATTTTCCAGTCTCACCTAGAAGCTGTGGAAGAAGGAATGGCTCATCAAAAATGAGACAGAATAACTTAAGCAGGATGTAGTTAGCAAACAGTAGAGATCAAATACTTGCATCTTTCCCTACTAATTAAACCCATAAATAAGGGACACCACTAATAAAAGTCACACTAAATAGATACCCAGTCCAACAAATGCTTTGTCTCCTGAATCATCATTTCTGAGCTAGCTGCTAACTAGCTGTATTTCTTTGTGACTTGTTAGCTGATTGACTCCTTTTTTTCCACTTTATTCCTGCCCTTTGCCTACAATGTAGTTATTTTTTTTCTCAGTGAATGTATCTATTCTCTCTCCCTCACCCGTTTTACTGTTTTCTCTGTGCTTCTCTGTGCTGTGAGCTGTGTAACTCACTGACGGGTCTTTAACCTTCTGTGACAGGTTATAACCCTCAGGTCTTTAACCCATCCAGAGATGTCTTTCACAGCACTGATAACATTAACAAAATTTCCTCACCTTAAATGGTCAAAAATGCTGTACATTTTTTTAATACGACCCCGAAAATTGTTTTTTATCTTGTTCGTTCCATCCTGGATAATGCATCCCATGTGAATAAATGTCACACAAAACAGCTTCATGAAATGCATATTTTAACTATGTTTCTTTGATCTGTTGAAATTACTATTCCGCAAACTGCTGCTTTTAATCTGAAACCAAACACACATGAAGAGAAGGTGATGACCAGCTTTGTTTAAATCAAGAGCAATTACTACAGAAGAAGCCCTTCTAAAGGTAATCAATTACTTTTGAATCATGAACCAGTACTGATACATAGCAAGTACTGGTTTGAGCATCTTCAGTAGGTTTGGAAGCCACTGTAAGACTGTTAGTAGTTCAGTTGTTGCTGATAGACAAGTGATGAGGTGCAAGGTGCTCTGTTCCCACCTCCCAGTAGAAATCCCAACCCCTTCCACCACTGTCCTTCCAGCTGCACCAGGAAGGACTAAGATATAAAAATATATACATTCATATAGAATCTGTTCATAGACAGATTTTTATAGGCAGATAGATTTAGTTATACACATAGATTCATATATAACGTGCATATGTAGATATAGATGTATTAAAAGGAGTACAACAATAGGTATACATATATCAGATTAAAATATTAAATATATATTTATATAAAGTACAATACACCCAATTTTATTTGTACATAGAAACACTATCCTATAAGAATAAGTAAATATTTATATATAATGTATATATATGAATTAAGCAGAGTAAAGCAAAAATTTTATCAAGAAGTTCTTGGTGGGACATGATTGAGGCATCACAGAAAGTACCTAATCTTTAACAAGATGTGAACTAAACCAATATGTCTGATGTGTTCTTTTGCTGTTGCTGATTTAAACATAAGAAAACAAAATTTATAACTTCCAGACCAAAGATGAGCCAAGAGTGTATCCTAAAGCCACCCTGAGTAATTAAAATGCTAAAACACACACCCTTAAGGTAAAAATGAGCATGCTAATTAGGGAAACCCAGAAACATCCTTAAAATATTTCAATCATTAGACAGTATATATATCTATGTGTATTTTTATATCTGTTTTATAGAACTATAGAAATAAAATATATATAAACCCATAGAAGCGTAGGTAAAAAAATGGATAAAATTCTCTAATAAGATCTAATGTAATGGTTAAAGTTTAAATGTGAACAAAAGTAATTGAACAAAAGAGGGTTAGTAGCCTCCAGTTTAGCAGACTGCAGGATAAAACATAATGGTGTCCTCCTTGGATTACAAGGAGACATGAAAATGAATGGCTAGGGAAGAAATCAAATGATGAGTATGATGATGAAGGCAAAGAAGATCTGAATATGAAGATACAAAGAAGTGCATGCTTTTATACTTGCAGTCCCTAACAGGCTCAGTCAAGGTAACAGCTACAGGATGAAACCTGTGAGGTGGATGAGTAGGTAACTGTTGAGATTAGATTTACAGCTAGCCCACAACTTGGGAGCCTCATAGAATCATTATGGTTGGAAAAGATCTCTAGGTTCATCAAGTCCAACTGTTGACTCATCACCCCCATGCCTTTAAACCATGTCACTAAGTGACAGATCTACACAGTTTTTGAACCCCTCCAGGACTGGTGACTCCACCACTGCCCTGGGCAGCCTATTCCAATGCCTAACAACCCTTTCTGTGAAGAAATTTTTACTTTCACTTGATTATGGTGGTGGCAATATGCCTCAACGTTGCAGACCTGCTGCTGGGGAGAAGCACATACTCTCTGCTTTTGAGTACCTTGCAAATGCTTCCTAACTTCTTCTCTCATATGTAATATTAGAGGAGTCAGAGGGAATGAGTGAGTTTCCTGTGCCACTAGAAAGGAGGAGAAGTGAAGGGTTAGTAAAGAAGACCAAAATCCTTATAGCTTCCTTCCTACAATAAATACAGAGTTGGGATAGAGGAAAACCCATTATTCCTGGTATAGAGAAGTGAAGCATGAAAGGACTAAGTGATTTGATTCAGACGGATTATGACTGTGATTAGGGGAGAGATGGAAATGATATCTAGTAGTATTCCTAGCTTTGTTTGTTTTGTTGTTGTTTTTTTTTCTTTTTCTTTCAAAGGAAAATCCTACCCAATTTTCACACATATTCCCTTCCTGCTTCTTAATTTATCTTTATAAAAGATCTTACGATGTGTATCACTTAAAACTTCCACATTGCTTTGCATACTATGTCTCTGGTCTAGCAGCATCTAGAAGCACATTTCTAGATGGTATGGAATAAATCATAAATAACCTGAACACAATGAAAGCACAACTGAGAGCCTAAATAAAGTAGTAAATTGCTTCCCAACCAGCTTCTGTAAAGCGGTAAACCTTCCCACTGGGACAAATCTTCAAGATTTAAGAAAAAGTGTTATTGCTTATGGAGTTCTGGAATCCTTCTGCTGATGATGTGTGCTCAGCATTCATTTAAAAAATAAGCCAAACTACATCATAAATTTTTCAAGGAGACAATGGAAACACAGAATTTATGATCATTGACTCCTGCTGAAGGTTGATCCTGTAGATCTGTGTTTGTCACTTCAATTGCACAAAGTCATTTTTCAGTTTTTCATGGCTGGCTGAAGTGTTAGAGTGCCAATGGAAACATCACATTGAAATAACAGATGTCAGAAATATTGCATGAGGAACTAGGAGCTGCTTTAACAGACCTTGTAAAATATTTCTCCTTCTTATACCAAACATAGGGGTGAGAATATTTCATATTTGCCTTTTAAGTCAATTGACACTTTATCTGAACTGGAACCATAGGCTTAGATTTGAGGGAATTTCAGTCTGTGTTAGAGCCTGTGGAGATTTTCTCTAAAGTCAGTGAGTTTCTTGCACTGGGTTTTACTAAACAATAAATAAATTGGCTATTTCAAAGGCCTTTGAATAGTATAAAAGCACCGAATCTCTCCTTTAGCTGTTCCACTGAAAAATATTGAATTCTTGCCATCTGTTTAATTTATCTGAAGAAGGATTATTAATTTTCTTTCCAGTTATGCTTTGCCCAGGGAATATTCTCCATTGTTTCTCTGGCTTGAGCTATGCTTGAAGGTTTTGTCAGTATAAGGATGTCAAACAAGAGTGTGAAAAATCATTTTCCTGTCAAGTACCTCTTTGCTAGAAAGTAACAGAGGGAGTCAAAAATGTGACCAAAAAAAGAGTCAATTTTTAGTAGTTAACAAATTTTATGTAGGGACCTGATATGAGCTATGCTAACAAATGCATCTCTTTGGTGATCAGGTTTGTTAGTATGGCAGTTAAAAATCATTCCCTAATAAACATAAGGTATCATTTCTACAATTTTTAGGTCTCCTAACCAGTTACTTGCATGTTATTTGGGGTTTGGGTTTTTGTTTTGTTTTGGGGGTTTTTTTGGTGTAATATATTGAACTTAGTATTTGTTTTTAATTTCAATGTGAATTGAGAGGGTTATGTTTGCATGAGAAATTAAGCATTTATGAAGGATGCTCTTGGATTTCCTGGCCAGCTCCCTATACCTTTTCTAGTACTAGATGTAGATTTGGGTTGTTACACTCCAGCTGCCTGGAAAAATGAGGTATGGATTTCCAGCAATCTCCCCTAGGTCTGAAACACCTTGCCAAACACCTGTCCAATTAGTTGTGATCCAAATGATGCTCAGACAAAAGTAAGCAGGATGACTTGGGAGGTTATATTCAAGCTCACTGGAGCTAATAGGAAGTGTGTGCATACTCCATGAGACCAAGATAACTTTCTGACTCAGGGACTGAGATTTGTGAATTAGAAAACAATATTCCCTCACAGAAGCGATATGAAGCCCAAGTACAAATGTGTTGGTATTGAGATGTGGTAGGTGTGATTGAGATGTGGTGAGAAGTTGAGATACAGTGAGAGTCCACACATATTTTCAAAGTCCTGAATGGAGGAGAGAATAAATTCAAGGAGCAGGGTGAGGCATCAGAGATGTTGAGACTAGTGGTTAAAGCACCATGTATGCAGGCAGCATCCAAAAGGAGAAAAGTTCTCAATGGAGGGAAGTTCAAGATGGCTCCTATTGCAGCCATCATGGATTATTGGACCTTCTTTCTTAAAAACAGTCTAAGAAAGAGACTTTCTACAGTGCTAGTGTCTTAGTTTAGATTTGTTCTGTTCAATGGAAGTCTCATTGAATTTTGTTTACAGTGAGAGATCAATATTTGTCTGGTACAGCATTAGAAAATGCAGGTGTCCATACATATTAAGTAAAGTGCTATCACTGTTGAACAACACTCCATGCAAGTAAATATTTCATATTTTCCTCTCGTAAGAGAAATTTGATTTAGATATTGTTCAGTATGGATTTTTTAAAGATTTTTTTAAAAGCAGACTGGTACTACAATGAGAGAAACTGAGAAAGAGAAAAATTTAGCCAGGTAATTTCAAGTTCACCTTTTGCAGAAGTGTGAAATCAGGAATGGAAGTCAAATGCTTAACTTCAAAATCTTGCTGGCATTTTAAACATCTTTGTGGATTGTTTTGAATAAAGTCTGTATAATCTTTTCATTCAAATATTAAATATTGTCACAGGAATCAAAAGCATTGTTCCTATAAAAACAGTCATTACTCAGCTAAAATCAGCATTAGATAGAAGTTCTGAGTAAAATGGAAAATGAGCAGGAGAGTCTAAACCAAGCAAAAGTTTAGTTCCCTAACAGGAATAGTGTACCGTGCAGAACCACGTGTGGACCCTCAAGGGGAATCTAGAACCTCTTGTAACTTTTCTAGTATTTGGACAGGGTTAGGATAACTGATGTCCACTAATTTTGAATGTACCCAACGAGACTCAAGGGGTAGCCTTGACCGTAGCAATGTCTCAAAACCAACAGTTTGGTCTGTAGTCTTTCCACTTCCCTTGCTGTAACCTGGTCACACAGTCATGGTACTTCTAACTCTCCCAAAGCACAAATGTGTAAATTAAAATATTTCATGTGTGACTTTCTATTAACTTTTATCACCACCTATTTTTGTATCTTCTTTTTCTCAGGTTCATTCCTGCTGCTTATCTCTGCAGATAGATTTGCAGGCACAAAATTTCCTAGTATCTTTGGTTTTACCAACACCATCCGAATTTTCTGATGTTGTATATGGGAAGCATCTAACATAAAGTTCACTTTATTAACTATACATAAAGTTGTGTAGGTACAGCTACCATCCAAAATTCACTAACTAATATAGATCATTTGTGCATGGGAATGGCAAGAGACCAGTCAGAATGGCATTTCCCTCAAATTCTTGCTAGAAACGAAGTTATTTTTGATCAAATGAAAGATTTTGCTAAAATAGCCTTTTTTCTTTTTTTTTTTTTTTTCAGAATGAAACTACAATGGCTAGGTAGCTGTGAATAAGTTGTGGTTTAAGATAGGATATTTCTTTAGTATTCTGTAATTTAATGATATTTTTCTATTATGTGATAAAATAGTAACAGTTCATACAATGACTTAATAGTATGGTATGATATAATGAGTCAAACCAGTTATTTTTTAAATAGCAAAAAGCTGCTGCTACACTGACAGGGATATCTTCTTTTTGTGTCAAGGTTTATCTGAAATACATAATATATTCACTATATCACAGTCTGACTCATTCACTCCAACACTGTTATTATATCATTCTGATATGTCATTTTTAGTATCTTGTAACTCACTCAGCAATCATGAAAGAATATAAAATATATATAAAAGTTCACATTATTTTTCTAAACATTTTTCTAAACATTTTGCTTAAACCAGTTGAAAATGAAATATCAATGATAAATTCAATATTTTCCTGCAATGACAACTTTTGGAAATTTGGTGGCATAAAAAAACCCCTATTTTCCTTTCAGTTCTGTGGAAAAATCTTTTCATAGCTGTCATATATCTTTTCATCATATTCTTCCTAGAAGAGTAGAGAAATTTTTAGAAAATATATATTCCATCTGAAGGGTATGTTTCTTATGAATTTCTGATTTCTGAAGTAAACAGGCAATTTCTGTTCATTGGTAGGCAGTGTCTTTTAGGAAAGTCACCTCCTATTTTAATTTGACAGTTTGGCCAAATCTGACAGTGTGTTTTAGTTGGAAATTACTCAGGAAGAATTTGAAGCATCAGACAGAGGTTTGCATAGTATAGTTCTGTTACTAACCCTACTCCACATAATTTCTGTTGTACTGGAGACTGAGAACTTCTGCTCTATTTTTCCATCTGAACTGTTAATGAACATATTACATATACATATTTATATAGAGAATTTGCAGAAAAAATGACTAGTGATACTATTTTTTTTTAAAATGCTCGTGATACTGTTGGATCAAATAATTTATATCAAGAAAATAAACCTTTTCTTTGTGAAAGGGAGAATCAGCTAAATGGGATAGCAGGAAGGGCTTACCTTTGTGCTGATCATGCTCTTGCAAACCTGTGTTGATTCACAGAGGTTTTTCTCTAGTTGATATGGATAAAAAGCCTAAATTGTGATTTACTCAGCCAGGAGAATGCTCGTGAGTATCTAAATTGTAACAGTACCTCATGTCTTTAGAAGACTTGGTGAGCATGTTCATAAGCTGCAGCTTCTCCCCCCAGGGAGACTAGAGGATTTATAAAATAAAAGATGGGATTTCTGATGTGATGAGTTTCAATCTTTTTCTCTTGAAGATAACGGATAATAAACCAAAGGAATGATTTATAGAATACATTGAAGCCATTGCTGCCTGAGGTTTCCATTCATGGTTTATATAGAGAGAGACTAGAGTACCACTATGAAAGGATTGCTGCTGAGACAGTGCTTGCTGTGTGGCTCAGGAATAAAATCACTCTTCCAGGGGAAATTACATTTTAAGGTAGAATCAGAGAAGTTCAGCGTAGGAAGTGGACACGAATATTGTTATTGCTTACTGATTTTTTTTGTGTATATATTTTTGGCTCATTTACTGCCTTAAATCCAATGGTATATATTCCATCAATAGTGTTACCTTAAAAGATATCAGTCTTAGACATCAAGAAAAATTGTAGTTCTCCTGAAACTAAAGAAAAAAAGCTACTCCTTAACCTGATAGCTTTTTTGTTCTCCTGTTGAACAGCTTTTGTAGTATATTAGAGGAATAATTGCATAGCTAAAGCAACAAAATGAGCTTTAGCCAATTAGTTGTCAGTTATACAGCACTTACAAAACAAGTAGCAAGCTGACTGTGAATTTAGGATAACTAAAAGTGTTCTTCATGTAAATTATTCCTTAATATTTTTTGTATGCTAGGGATATGGATCTCTTATTAACCTGAGTATCAACCTAAGTAAAGGTGTCTATTGTGGCTACTACAAGGAAACTACCAGCCTCCATTCAGTTTAATCTTTATCTATATTTTTATTCTTCTCTCCAGTAAGTATAAAGTCAGAACAGTCAAAGGTCCCTTTAAATGAGCTATCAACCACGTTTCTACTCTTTAAATATACAGGTAGTGTGATTTTTGCAACATTACAACTGCCTAATCACAATCTTTCAGCTGGAGCCTCCTACTCTTGTGTGTGTCAATGCACTAGAGCATTAGTCCAGTAAAAAAATAGAAACTGCCTAAATATCTTTCTTCCCTATGAAATCCTCTATTGCTGAGGATAGGAAGTCTACACAGTGTTAATCTTTATGTTACTTAATCGTAAAATCAGTTCTCGAAAAATTACAACTCCAAAATACCTTCCTTACCCATATCTGTGCAGCCAGTATGGTTCTGCCTATATTTGTAACAGTAATGACAAAACATAGAATTTTTAGTGCTTGCACCATGGGGCTGCCCAAAGATGATCTAGTGAAGCTCACCAGGAGCCAGGAATGTGTCATCGTTTGCCAAGAAGGCAAATGGTATGCTGGGATGCATTATGGAAAGTGTGGCCTGCAGGAGGTCAAAATGGGTTCTCCTCCCACTCTACTGTATCCTAGTGAGGCCACATCTGGAGTACTGAGTCCAGTTCTGGACTCCCCAGGTCAAGAGAGAGAAGGAACTACTAGAGAGAGTCTAGCAGAACCTACAAAGGTGCTGAGGGGACTGGTGCATCTCTGTCAGGAGGAAAGGCTGAGAGCCCTGGGGCTGGTTAGCCTGGAGAAGAGCAGACCCAGAGGGGATCTTCTCAATGCCAAGCAATATCTAAAGGGTGGAGGCAAGAGGATGGGGCCAGACTCTTGTTACTGGTGCCCAGTGGCAGGTCAAGGGGCAATGAGAGCAAACTGGAACCCAGGAGGTTCTCTCTGAACCTGTGAGGATGCCAGAGCACTGACCTGGGCTGCCCAGAGAGGTTGTGGAGTCTCCTTCTCTGGAGAGATTCCAAATGTACCTGGATGTGATCATGGACAACCTGCTCTGGGTGACCCTGCTTTAGCAGAAGTGGGTTGGACTGGGTGATCTCCAGAAGTCCCTTCCAACCCCCACCATGCTGGAATTCTGTGTGATTCTGTGGAAGTAGTGGTTCCATTTCCAGTGCCATACCACTCCTGCCGTATGTAAGGCTGAACAATAATTTTGAGAGTAAATTCCTTTTTTTTGGTGGGAGCTAAGGCTTCTTGCTACCCACAATTTGAAGAATTCAGCAGCATTTGCAGTAGTTACAAATCTAGAGAGGCAGGGAGTTCTCTAGGTAAGGAAATCTGTCTTGGAATCCTGAGATCAATAAATATAAGCAAGCACTGCATTATACCTGCAGAGAAAATTTGTTTTGGCTTTTGTTTATCTTACTTTACTTTGGTAATCCAACACTGAAGGTACAAGCACAGGTTTTTTGCTAGGCATGTCAAGCTTATCTTGTGTTGTTAGGAAGCATTTATTATGAAAAATTTTTAATTAAAAAAGGTCAATAATTAATGTAGTAAGTTTTACCTAGTTTTTTTCAAAGTCCTCAGAAGAACTATGGGATTATTCATTTCTGTAACATTCTTCTGTATATATGCTCTGGAAAGAAAGCAATGGTCTTTATAACAAACCTCAGAGGGAAAGGAATTTTTCCACTTTCCCTGTGCATTGCAAAGGAAGTAGAAATATGTGACTTAAACTGTAATGTTTTCATGCTACAATATGATATTAAACCAACATTCTGTTACCTAATATAAGAGATGTGAAGCACTGGAATAAATTATCTGGGTGGGCTGTAGAGGTTCAGTTACTGAAATTCTGTGAGAACAAAGTAGACAATCACCTGCCAGGAACTTCATCTGGATAGTTAGTGTTTCCTTGCCCTAAGGAAATAGAGTAAATGGTGTTCCAGCCAGCCCTGTTTTCACTGATTCTGTATGTGCTAGATATTATACAATGCACAAAACTGGGCAAGCAAGGAGGTAAATCTTCATAGACAAGATACCAAGAGCCAAAAAATAAGTGTTTATCCCTTGATACATTTCATTAGAATAGCAATGTGTCCTGTCCGCAATTGCAGACTCAGTGGAAGAGTTCATGCATGTTCTCTTGTTGATTTTGGATATGTCTTACCTCTCACAATAGATAGGTCTCAGTATCTTTTTAGGGTGAGGGGGGACAAGTTACACCATTTTTGTTTGAATGTAGTATAAGCAAGTGTGTGTATTTAGAGTTTTTGAATAACCAAATTGCATTTGAAGCTTTCAAACTACCAAATCTTTTTCTGACAGTATGATTTTGTATCCTAGAATCACAGAATCACAAAATCACACAATGGTTGGAAGGGAATTTTAAGAGGTCATCTAGTCCAACCCTTCTGCAGTCAGCAGGGACATCTCCAGCTTGATCAGGTTACTCAGAGCCCCAAAAAACCTGACCTGGAATGGTTCCAGGGATGGGACATCTACCACCTCTCTGGGCAACCTGGGACAGTGTCTCACCACACTCAGTGTGAAAAAATTCCTCCTTATATCCAGTCTGACTCTCCTTCCTTTCATTTAAAGTGATTACCCCTTGTCCTGTCACAACAGGTCTTGCTAAAATGACTGTCTTAATGTTTCCTGTAGGCTTCTTTAAGTACTGAAAGGCTGCAATAAGGTCTACCTGAAGTCTTCTTTTCTCCAGGCTGAACAACTCCAACTCTCTCATCCTCGAGTATCTTTGTTACTTAACTGTCACTATTTTTGTTCTATCATGCCTTTGCATGTGTGTGATGAGATCTGATGGGAGTTTCTGTTCCCTTAAAGGGGAGACAAATTGGAAGCATTTTGGGTTCTTGGAGGTTTGAAGTAACCCAAATTTTTAAGTACTACACTGTATTTGTGTATTTGTGCTTCTTAATGCTTCCTTGGTTTTCAGCCAGCTCTGTTGAAACAGTTCATTCATTTGGGTTTTAGGGCATTATTTTTTGCTTTGGTTAATGTTAAAATTTATTAGGCTTCCCTCATTGAACAGTGATAACATTGTTATTTGTGAGAGTTAGAATTTATAAGGTCTTCTGGAGGAGACATTTATTGCCTTATAGGCTCCAAACTACATTGGAGTTATATCATGTCTGAGTTTTCTATGAGTACTTATGGCCAGGTTCTGGTATCAATGGCAACATCATAAATGTGAAGAAATGCTACTGGCCTTATGCTAATTCTGAGTGTGAAGCTGCTTTGGGACTGAGCTGAACTCCAGCCTCGGTTGTACATAGAGTTTTATCATTGAGTGAGGAACACACAGACCATTTTGTTCCTCACCATTGGATGCTGAAAACTTCAGAGACCATTGATTGATTTCATTTCCAAATCTTCCATGTACTGCAGGAGCTTTCAATGAATTATTCATTAGATACTTCTATCAGTTGTGTATACAAAAAGAGATGGAAAATCTCTGTCTTATGGAGGCACAGAGGGATAGTTGCTGAGTGACTATTTAAGATACTAGTAAGTTCTGAATACATTTTTGAATACACAGCAATAAAGTTTATGTCTGCCTTTCATTACACTCTTTTTTTCTACTGATCTTTTTCAGGCTTAGGATTGTGTCCCTACCTGATTAATGGGACTAGCAAGAGGAAATTATCTTCTAGATGTAGTAATGTTGCCATTCCCAAAATATTTTTTCTTATTTACATATAATTTGCCAAATTTTGTTAAGATAAATTAAGAAAAGTATCTTAAAATTCCACATAATGCTCAATATGGACCATAAGTCATGAGAGTTTTTTAATTTATTTTTATATTTTAAATACTGAACTTGTTCCTAACTCTGCTCAGATACCTGTTAGAGTGAATCTGAGCTATAGCACTTCATTTGCAGAGTGTTCATACATGACAATGCCTTGAATAGAAGTTGTTAGCAATTGCACAGAGCCACAGGGAAAAAAATATCTACTAAAGTTCCACTGGTCTTTAAAAACAACAAAAAACCTACTAAAAAGCAGCTTTTATGACCTGTTATTTCTACAAGACTTTTTCTATTCTACAAGCATGTCACCAGTTAAAATACAGTTAGTTCTGACAGAAATCCTGAGATAATCAGGTAGAAAATATGGTGGCCCAGAATTGTTCTTCTGAAAATATATAGTCTTGAAATGAAACCATGGAATATATTTAGTCCTTAATAAAGGTTTCAGTGTCCACAGAAATTCTTCACGCAAAATAGTCCTCTTAAAAAATGTCTGTGTGTATTCTATAAGCTCCATCCACAAGTTATCAGCATGTCAGACTCTGGCATCTTTACCATACAGCTTAATAACGGAAAATAATTTTAAGTAAGAATTTTTCTGCCTAGGTTAGGATTTTTGCAGCTAAAAAATGGTAGGATTCTGATACCAACTGAGTATATTTTTCATATTTTATCAAAAAATTTCCCTATTTTTTTGTTTTGTTGGGTTTTTTTGCTGTTGTTCTTGGGTTTGATTTTTTTGGTTTTGTTTGGTTGGTTGGTTTTGGTTTTGTACTAATGTAAATAGCTGAGAAGGGAATAATTTTGCACTGTTTACACTTTTTTATGGCTCCAAGCAATCAGATGCTGAGACACTCAAGGGGATGCATGTGCCACCACTTAAAGTCTTTGTGACTGCTCCAGAAGTACACAGGACCTCAAAGAATGAAGCTCTAAACATGCTAAGAAATACACACTTTTCTAATGCTAATAGATAGTTTTCATTGTGAATCAATAAGAAATTGCAGAGAAGTTCTTAAGTTTCAGATCCATTTGCATCTCCTTTGCAGCAACTTTACAATGAGTTGGATTGAACTACTGAACTCAACAGAACTAATTTGCCCAGTGTGCTGCTTACAGGTATGTATAATATGTATAATTTACTATGAGAAGGTACAAAAGGTGCTGTGCTGGAACAACATGGCGATGTTTCTGCCACACAGCCATTCATCTGAACTCCTACAGCTGCTTTGTTACTAAACAATGGATGAAGCATTGAGGAACCCTCCTGCTAGCTAGCCTAGCAGGAGAGAAGAAAAACTCAAATATGTTTAACAGTACAGAAAAAGAGAGTTAATCAGATACTTTCTTGGTTTGTTGGCAAGTGAGAGCTCCATATTGACAAAATCACAATCAAGCATCAGGCAAACAATCACTACATTTCCCTTTCCACAATGGAAGGAATTGCCAAGTAACAGCAGCAGCAGCAATGTTCAAAAGCATCATCACCACTGCATACAGCTAGATTACAACAGCTTGACTGTTATAAAAGAGACTGCAGCAGAGAAAGGTAGCAGATGCCTGTGTCCTGGGGTTTGAGAAGAGCACAAGTTGCTTATTCTCCATGTCATGAAGATAGAGCTTATGGTCACCAGGCTCTTGCGCTCATGAACTTGGACCTGTTATAGAATCATAGAATCATTACTGTTGGAAAGAAGTTTGAGCCCAATTGTCCACACAGCATTACCATGCTCACCACCAAACCATGTCCCCAGGAACCACATCTACACATTCTTTTAACACTTCCAGAGATGGTGATTCCATCACTTCCCTGGGCAGCCTGTTCCAATGCCTGATAACCCTCTTGGTGAAGAATCCTTCTTAATATCTAATCTGAACCTCCACTGGTGAAATCTGAGGCCATTTCCTCTTCTCCCATCGCTTGCTACATTGGGAGGAGAGACCAATCCTCTCCTTTCAGGTAGTTGTAGAGAGCAATAAGATCTTCCCTGAGCCTCATTCTCTCCATTCTAAACAACAGTTTCCCCAAATGCTCCTCGCAAAACTTATCCTCTAGACTCTTCACCAGCTACCTAATTCCTCCTGCTGATCCGTAATCCACATTGCAGAAACAACATTTCTCTTGTAGTATTCTGAGTGCAAAATAGGTCCATTACATATCCCTCTGGACTTCCTGGAAATGAAGCAGACATTAACTCAGAAAGATTAATCGGAGCATTACCTCTGGCACTATTACAGGTACTTCAGCTCTTTATTGATTTGAGTTTGGCACTGACACCCAACTTTCCTTGCAGGTGATGATGTAGAGCCTGGTGAGAGAATAAGATAGAACTTGTTATTACAAGAACAAGGAGTTACTGAGGTGAATGTACATGTGACATACACTCTTTTAAATCTTCCTACACAAGAAATCTGTCAGAGTTCTCATTCACCAAGGCTGGTCAGAAAGTTCTTCAGTAGAAAATTCCATTTCAGTGAAAACTAAGTATCTCTTGGAGCTGCATCTATTTTGACAGCCTTTCTCACTGAAAATTTTATGAGGTTCTGATAAATCCACTGGTTGGGGAGAAGATTAAGTGAAAACCAAACCTCTTTGAACAAAACCTAGATATTTTCAAAATTGCGGGTTTTTTGGAAAGCCTTTTAAGGTTTAACATTTTCACCAAAGTAGAATGAACTATCCCTGTCATTCACATAGCTGTTGAATAGGATCTTCCTGCTGTCCTTTGTTAACAGATAGTTTTCTGATGTGAAAATAAGGATTAACACAGATGATTTTATATCAAACATTCAAGAAAGAGAAAAATATCAGGAAGAAGAGAGAAGAATAAATATGACATTTATCTAATAGAAGAGAAGTAGACTGTGTAAGACTGAAGTAGATACTGCACCTAACTAAAGGCTAACACAGTTTAATTCAAGTTTTAACAATGAAGCCAGGGAAAAAGAAAATCTCTAGAGGTGTTTGGAAGTTAATGATGCAGTATTGTAGTAAAGCCCAAATTAAATTCTCAGTTCTCATTGCAAAAACACATTAAAACTGAAGTACTTCAGGATAAGGCTGTCTCATGCTGCTTGGTGCATTACTCCTCCTGAGAGGTTTGTTTTTTTTCTCTTTTCACTGCCAAGGAATGATAAGATGTTAGGGTTTTTTTTCCTGCTCATACTGCCAACTGAATTTTTCCTAAGGACAAAGTGTAGAGTTCTGAGTGACTGAAAATATGAAGCAAGTGTAGAGACTTTGAGGAAAACTGAATATTAGGAATGTATCAAATTATTTGCTATAACCTTGAAATTATAGGCAACAAAACAATAAAAATCGTAAAACCCAAAGAAAAGCCCAAAACCATGACACCAAAAAACCCCAAACAGCCCACAGTTTCTCAATATCCTGTTTTTTGCAACATTCTCTTTAACTTTCAAGATTATGACTTTTATAGAGTCCATTTAATTGCTGTAGGACTCTGAAGAAAACTTTCTTCCCTTTGATCCAGCTAATTTAGCGTTCTACTTACTGCAGCTAGCAAGCTCAAAGTTTCATGATTATTTATTTCTGAAAGCATCTAATCTTGTAATTTTCCCCACAAAAACCAGTTCAAAAAGTACCTTAAGGAAAGGATTTGTGATCTTCTCATGAGAAGAGATGTTTACAGCTAGCAACATTAATACTTTTCTATCAAATGTTCCAAATACTAAATATTTAAAGTTCTTTCTCCCTTCATTCAAGGGGTACACATGGAAAAATGGAAATTTCCAAAAAGGATTAAAATAAATCTTGTAACACTTCAACTGATTTGAGTAGCAAAAATATGTTGATGGCAACAATCTCTCAAGATATGCGAAAATACAGCAAGTTTACTGTGCTGTCTGTCTCAGGTATTTCACCACATGTTCTTTAGTAATGTTTCAAGACAATAGTACCAGCTCAAACAAATCAGAAGACAGAACAATAAACCTGTGTTATGGTTTGGATGAAATAACAAGACTTGTGGATTGGAATAGGCAGAGAAACTTTTAACTATTTTAATAGAAAGCAGTGGCAGCAGACAATATATATATATATATATATACATAGTCAAAGATACAGAGCCAGTACCAAGGTCCAAACCTCCCACCTTCCCTCCCGGTCGCTATATTACCGCAGCCGAACTCCCCTGGAGGGGAGGGGAAAGAAAGAGAGGAAGCTGGACCCTGGAGGCCTGGATTCAGAAGTGGGGAAGCAGCAAAGCTGGGGCACCAGTCAGGGCTGCAAGAGAGGCAAAGAAGAGAGAGAGCAGAGGGGACGGCCCCCCAAATTTATACTGAGCATAACGTGTATGAAATGGAATACTCAGTTGGTCAGTTGGTCGACTTCTCAGTAGAGCCACAGAAGGTTTACATTCCAATTCTCAGGCTGTAACCCAAACATTCAGGCCCAAGCCATTAGAAGCTGACAATGTTTTTGAAAACATACTGCCAGCTTTCAGAGGAATACAGTCACCTTTAAAGGAACCGTGTCTAGAAGCAATACCATCTCAGCAGAATTAATTCTGCTCCAGCCCAAACCAGGACAACCTGTCTTGAACCTTCTAGGAAAATAAAAGAAAATACAAAAAATAGAAATACAAGTTCTAAGTACAAAACATTAATGAGAAAAAATATCTTAAAAATAAGATTTTTGCATAAATATAGTATATAATTATTTATAAGAAACCACTAATTACAGTATTACATTTGCTATAATAACACCTTACTCATTCTATAGATATCTCACACTTTATTTTTGTGTAGAAAATAGTAAGTATGAAAGTATCATAGACAGGGATGCTATGATTTGCAGTGTCACACTCATGGCTGCTGTGAGCAACCATAGCCGAGAAACAATTTTGTTTGTGCTCTGCATTTACATTGATACAACAACCATTTAAGTTATTTAAGTGAGTAGACTGTAACCACACAGATATATAAAGGCAGTATTTCTCTCTTCCTTCTGTCTCTTAAAAAAAAAAAAAAAGTTAATTATGGCTAAACTACCACCAAATATTTCCTGTATCACTTATCACTTGCTTACATGGATCTGAATCTTCCTGTATGGTCTGAGAGTGGTTTATGCCCAGGCTGTTCCCTGCTTACTGCAACAGCTCAGTAGAATTTGGTATCTACAGCCTCACCCTATGCTTCTTGCCACTGAAAGAAAAGCCTTTTGAAGTCTTATAACAGCCATAACACCACATAGAGAATATTCTTTTCATATCTATTAGGACAAAAAAAAACTCAGCTGCAAACCACCAAATACTAATTTCAGGACTTGGAAGTCCTGTTGACTATCACTCTGTATCAAGTATTAAAAAGAGCTAGCAATGATTACCTTATTTTTTTATCTTGATTATTTATGTTATGAAGTTTAATACATAATACAGCTTTTATTTTCAGCTTAACAACTATTAACCTTCAACAGGCTCTTTCAATTGCATTTTCTTGAGAGCCTTTTTACTTACAGTTGAAATACATTTAAGAAGTGGGGTTTCTTTTCTTTTTAGATTCAATCTATATTATAAATTTGATGTACTAACATAAGAAGCTAATTGATTTCATGTAAGTATCCTTCTTTGTCCAGATTGCTTCTAACAATATGATTGGCCTGTAATTCTAATACTCTGCATCTTTATTTAGTAACCTAAATATAGTGACCAAAGCAGTTTGAATCACTGAAATTTCTGTTAAGGTTTATCTTAATCAAGAAGTGTTGCTAGGATAGAGGATTAAGGTTTCAAAATAGAAAAAAAAAAATCATGTTGTTTGAAACCATCTGTCACTGAATTCATGTGAATAAAGAATTAATATGCCCTTGTTTTACTTTAAAAATACTTTCTCTACTTTTTCCTTTCTTCTGATGGATCTTAGACCAGGAAAAACACAATAGAAATAACACATGTCCCAATGAAACAAGCTGACTCTTCCTGGATGAACTTTGACCACTTGAAAGTAACTACTGTCATCCACAGTCATGTTTTAGGTGCTAAGAATGTGTGAGGACTAATGCTAAGAAATTTATTCTAATAAAAAAGCTTTTATATTTAACCAGAGGTGTAGAAAGAGAGATTTACCTTAAAAAATGCTTGTAATGTTTTTTACAGTTCTTCTTCAGTTACTATTGATAGTTTTGGGGATGTTAATTTTTTTAAATTGGGAGAGCCTAGGTTTTTCATGAAAAAAATATGCAGAAAAGAGTGGTAAAAAAGTGTTTTGTGCTATCACTTTTTAAGGCAGTCTTTTTTGCAGACTTAGTTTACTCAAGATGTAGTAAGCAATTATTGAATAGCATCTCCATCAGAAAGGATTTTCACATTGAGTTGGTTGATAGAGTTCCAAACAAACCTTTATTGCAAGAAATTTATCTGTAGAGAGAGAAACTACAGTCAAAGAAAAGAACTTTTTTGACAATTGGATCACAATACCTATCAAGAGCTCACTGAGGATTTAGGCAGCAATATATGATGTAAGCCATGGCTTAACACTGACATGAACCTCAAGTGCAGTGTTCTTTGTGAGAGATAAACCAGTGAGAAGTTTCAAAAACATCCCTTGCAGCTGGGGCAGGTGATCTGTAGACTGCTATATCTATATCTACCAATCTGTGGTTGGTCGTAACCTGTTATAAATCTGATGTTATTAAACAAGTAACTTATTTCCCACATGGAGATGCTGATTTACTGTCTCATATAAAATTTGGTTTTCATTCAAGTCTTCTTTAGGTTTGCCAAAAATACATTGGTTTTTGCCTTTCCAACTGCCTAGACAGCCTATAGAAGGGACAGGCTTTCTTGTAGGCAGGGAGATACCTACAGATCAGACAGGACACAGACAGAAAGTAAATTGATCCTGAAAGGACATGATGCAAAAGAGTAGAGCAACAGAGAACCAAGCTCTCTGCATTAAGCAAGGCTTAAAATATGCAGATATTTTTAAAAAGCGGTTAAAATGTTTTTGTTCTAGCAAGTAGTGAATGTATCTAATGGGAATAATTGCAAATAAAACCCACTATTGATCTGGAAGACCCAACTGGGTTTAGTTCTGTCTTAGGTATCATCAAAGAGTTTCAATTTCAGTAGAAGTACTCTTATGTTTGTATCAGCTGAGAAGTACTATGTAGCTCTTTGAGCAGCCTAAAACTCTATTTTTTGGGTTCAATTTTTTCAGCCACAGATGTCAGTTGTACTCAAAGCAAGGACAGTCAGAAGATTTTTATCTGCCACAGAAACAGGAGACATTACATATTAGAAAAATTTAATGGCCATGGCAGCTTGGTAAACTTCAGATGATTCTTTTAGCTTGAACCTCATACAGAACCTGCCATCTGAAAGGCTATTCCCCGCTATATTCCCATTATGTTCCCAATTATTTTTAGCCAAGCTTAAGGACTAGAAGCTTTTTGTGTGTGCATCATTAAGACTCATTTAATGACAGCTTTCCAAGACCTGGACTTTAAAACATAAATCAGGTGCCATCAGACTTACCGTAAAATGCCTGAGTTGGCAAAACATCAGTACTTACTAAATGAGTCAGTTGAGCTTGCTTGCTAAGAGGGAGACTGTACATCTGCTACAGGGAAATGAATAAAATAAAATAAAATAGCGGATCAAAATGGTGGTTTATTTTATTTGCATGATCTGTTTTGTGAGATGTCCCTTAAATAAACAGCAAGTAAAAATCATCCTTCCTCAAGACACAAATTAGCCAAAGTGCTCATAGATCACTCATGTTCATTCTTGATAATAAGCTTTTTCCACAGAGTCCATTTCAACCAGTGTGCAAAGTGCAACTCTTTACTCTCAGCTTAATGTGTTTAATAAAACTTAATGAAACATTTGTAAGCTTAATGAAGCACTCTGGAAATGAAAAGAAAGGCAAGCCAGTATCCTTCTAAATGGAGACTAGGCCATCACACTGGTACCACTGGAATATCTAAAATTGTACCATGCCTTTAATGTGTACTTTTAGGGTTAAGAGGCTAGATCAGAGTATCACTGAAAAATCCTGCTACAGTAAATATTTTTTTTTTTATTAGTATTTCTGAAAGCTTCAGTCAGACACAAATACTCACATTGCACTGTGTATCCTTAGTGATTTTCTTGAGAAGCAGGAAGTGTAACTCTGCAATAAGGTATTGCCAATGGTAGTAACAGGTCATAAACTTTGTATTGAGTTTGCAAAACCTTAGCACTGAGCTTTGCAAAACCTTAGCACTGAGCTTTGCCAGCCTTGCCAGGCTTCCTCTGTCGGAACTTCTCTTGGCTTGCTGCAAGTAGCTATGAATTTACTCAGTTCAGCTGTAAGATTTTTTTTTTCATAGCAACCAGTTTTATTTTCTTTTTCCGGAGGTTTTTATATAAATATTATTAAGAAATAATTATTTCATGTAACACATGAATACACCTTGAACATAATGATGTAGCATGAGGATTAAAGACTCCATATGATAGCAGAAGCCTTGACATGGGGCACAGGCTGCAGTGTAGAGGATGCTAGTAGAGGATAACAAGATATGAGCACAGGCTTGGCAGTGGACCATTCACCTACAGTTGATTAGAAAACCAAAGACCTGTAATTGGACAAAACTAATTTTAAGGTAACGAAGGGAAAAAACCCCAAATATCTAACCTATGCAAAATGCACCGCATGAAGTGAAGTCACATACAGTATGAACTTTCATGCTAGTTAAGGAAGATCAAAGTGTATAATTTTGTTAGAAAATATGTGAAAATATCAAGGATGTTCCTGGAGGTAGGTGGTCCCAGCAGAGGAAGTGGGATGCTGAAAACTTACCATATCTCCCTCCACATACATTTGCCTGAAGCCTAGTAATCAATTGAGCTGTTATTATCGTTAGTAGTAGTAGTAGTATTAGTATTATTATAGTATTCTGTGTAGTAGTATTCTAGTCTTTCTTTTTATTCTTATAATTTGATCAGGGCTAATATTAATTCTCTGATTAATCTGTTAAGGTTTTAAATATGCTGAAAAATTCTTGGCTTTGCATAGAAATTGTTTTATTGTTGTCGGTAACAAGATTTTGAATGTTTACAGAGGCAACTAACAATTGTCGTAGTCTGGGGGTTTTTTGGTTTTGTTTTGGTGTTTTTTTTCCTAGCCCTTTGCTGTGGAGATGTCTGAACTATTAATTACTTCTTTGTCTGCGGAAGTAATATTGCTTATCAACATTTTTTTCCTGGTGGGAGAAGGAAGAAGATAACTTTCTGTCTTTGTATATGTGCTTTTGTGCATATATATTTAAAATCAAGGCCTTCTAGATATATGCATAAAGGCGGAATGTTGATTCTTCAGAACATGGATTCAAATTGATGTAGTTTACAGCATAAAATAGTAAGGTTTTCTACTGTCTTGGATTCCTTGGGGAGGCTTCAGTGACCCAGATGAGTCTATATAAGTGTTTTCTAAGATGCTTCATTGGACCAGAGCAACAGTTTTTATGGTGTTGCAGGCTTTGTATAGTAAGACTTGGAAAGTCAATGCAATCCCCTATCTATAAAAGAAAAAGTTCAAAAGTTCCTTCTGAATCTGAGGTTGAATGTATTCCCCCTTTCCAGGGGTAGGAGACCACCATCAGCATCAGAAAGAGATTTTAGCTCCATATACTAAAACATGCTGTAGATTGTGCAGATCTTAAAATACCATATATTAACAAAGGAATTTGTGGCTCATTTGATCTACTATTGCACACACTTCTTTTGACTTTTCTGCAGTCCAGGACTAAAACCAGTACTTTCACAAATCTTGGATCATGACTCTCTTTACAGGCCCCTAAATTTCTGCTAAGGTAATACATACACCTTCTGGACTGCAGGTTGATTGTTTAGTAAACAGATAGGCAGATTTAATTTATTTTTTTTTATGCAAAGGAAAAGTTATGGGTTTCATTGAGATACTGCATTTTAACTTTCCAGTACCTAAAGGGAACTTACAAGAAGGCTGGAGAGGGCCTGTTTGCAAAGGCCTGGAGTGAAAGGACAAGGGGCAATGGTTATAAATTGGAGAAGAGTAGATTTAAACTGGACATTAGAAAGAAGTTCCTCACCACAAGGGTGGTGGAACACTGGAACAGGTTGCCCAGGGAGGTGGTTGAGGCCCCATCCCTGGAGGCATTCAAGGCTAGGCTTGACAGGGCTCTGGGCAACCTGATCTAGTTGGGGATGTCCCTGCCCAGTGCAGGGGGGTTGGACTAGATGACCTCCAGAGGTCCCTTCCAACCCAAATCATTCTATGATTCTATGATTTTGAATTTTGCCTGATTTTAGGGGCCTTTGGTATTTAGGACTATTAAATAAGGCTTGCACACTAAGTGGCTACTTCAGGTAGGATTCAGCTTTATCTTTGTGCCCTTATACTAAGATTTGGAGTGTGTTAGTCTTTGACTGTCAAGCTTTCTGTTCATCTCTTCACCCAGCATACTTTAGCCAAGATTTAAGGAAAGATGAATGTGAAATAGAGTAAAGGCATTATCTGAGAACTCATATGTTGTTTGTCATAGTATCATAGAGTGGTTTGGGTCAGAAGGGACCTTTCAGTTCATTTAGTTCCAACCCCACTGCCATGAGCAGGGGTGCTGCCCACTAGAACAGGTTACCCAGAGCGCATCCCACCTGGCCTTGAACATGTCCAGGGATAGGGCACCCACAATTCCTTGGTGCAATCTGTGCCAGTGTCACACCACAAATAATTTCTTCCTAACATTTAATCTATATCTCCTCTCTTTCAGATTGAAACCATCACCCCTTGTCTTATCACAATTTGCCCCTGCAAAATGTATCTCTACCCCTTTTTGTTTTTTAAACTCCCTTTAATTACTGATAGGTCACAAGAACATCTCCCTGGAGCCTTCTCCAGGCTGAATAACCCCAACTCTTAGCCTGTTCTCACAGCAGAGGGGTTCCAGTCCCCTGCTCTGAATCCACTCCCGCTTCCAACAGGTCCATATCTTTCTTGTGCTGAGAGTCTCAGAGCTTGACATAGTGATCTAGGTGAAGTCTCATGAGAGCAGAGGGGGAGAGTCCCCTTCTTTGACCTGCTGCCCATGCAGCCCAGGATATGGTTGGATTTCTGAGCAGCAAGTGCCCGTTGTTGGCTCATGTCCAGTTTTTCATCCACCAGAACACCCCTCTGCAGGGCTGCTCACAATGATTTCATTTTCCAGCCTGTATCTGTGCTTGGAATTGCCCTGACTCAAGTGCAGGACCTTGTGGAACCTCATGCAATTCATGTGTGCCCATTTGTCAAGCTTGTCCAGGTCTCCCTGGATGACATCCCTCTCCCTGCTGTTGTGCCATCTGCACCACTTAGCTTTGTGTCATCAGCAAATCTGCTGAGCATGCACTCAATTCCATTGTCTATGCCATTGAGAAAGATATTGAAGAGCACCAGTCCCAAGACAGAGCAAGTGATAAGTAATGATTTGACAATTTTCAATTATTTTCTAAGAAAACAAATTACTGTACTTTTCCCCCTCAATGCTGTAATTTTCTTGGAATATGATTATTTGCTGATAGTGTGACTGTTCTCTAGTTGCTTCTTGCCTGCTAGCACAGTCTTTGGAGAAGCAGACATCCAGGACCCGATATTTATTTGAGCGTTTTCAGATTAAAATTTTGGAGTAACCTCCAGAATTATTTGAGCAGAATTTTTTTTCATTATCATGAGTGTGCAATAAGCTCTTGAATAAGATCAAGTTGGGCTGGAGCAATTTAGGTTGCACATGTGGACATTTCATCCTGTATTTTTGAAAAAGAAGCCTCATCTGCAGTTTTCTTGGAAAGGTATAAAAAATGCCTAATCAGAGTTTTATCCAAGTGTAACAGGCTCATTTCATGTCTTTGGATTCATCCTCATGCCTCCTGACTTGGACATGCATCACTTGAAGCATGCCTAGTTCAGGCTAGTGATTTATGAGGCAGGCTGAGCTCCCTGAGTTTAATTTGATTTAGGGAAATTTCCCAGAACTTACCAGAAGAAACTCAGTTATAAATACAAATATCATATTTCATAAGAAGATTTTACACTTTCTCCTAATGTTTTAAAAAATATTTCCTTAAGGCTTGATTCTGCAGTAGTCCTCACATTAAACTACATCGCACCTTGCTGAACTACAGTGCATTGACTAAGGAAGCTTCTACATGTTTATGCAGTGGCTAAACATGGCCCTTATTCATTTCTTACTGCTTTTTGTCTGTTTGTTTACATATACTTTTTTTAAACTGTCCAACATTACACATCTACTCTATGTTAAGAGCCTGGATGTTTTGGGTAGGTGATGGACAGAAGTAGACTATTGATAGAGGTGTCTGAATTTCCCCTCAGAGCTTTATTGCAAATATAAGAAACCCATGCTTCTATCTGAAACCCCTAATTTTAGATGCCTTAAGTTTTATCAGATGAATGCCTCAGTGATCTGAAAGGTATGTTACCTTCTATCAGTGTAACAAGGAGCTTGCTAAGAAAGCAACATCAGCATCTCATGAATTGCTTGTTCCTTGAGTGCTTAGGTGGAAATGACTTCTATTAACCTTTAAGTCAAATATCTGGACTTGCAGGGAAATTACTGCAAGTAATTCTTTATACAATAAGTATTCCTGGCTTTATCAAAAGATACTAAAATTTGACTCTTAAAGAAAAAAGAAGCTAGGCAAGTTCAATGAATAAGTATGTGTGTGGGTATAATCCAGCTGCTTTATTAAATAAACATAAAAGTTTTCAAATATATCTGAGATGAACTGAAGTGATTGAATTACTTCAATTTAGTCTAACGAGAATACGACAGGGATGAAAGAAAACCTTTGTTATCAATATATTTCATTTCATTCAAGATTTATTGGAAAAAACAGAGGTTTTCACTCTAAGACAGTTGTATTTGTTCATTTTGGTCTCTTAAACTGTTTACATCTCAGAAATTATGCATGAAAAGAAATGCTTCATAGTTTCCATCTTTATAACTAAAGATGGTTGACTAGAGACTTTAATGTTTTCTGCGGTACAGATAAAACTTTTAACGAAGATGTCCATTTTTGGTTTTGTGTTGACAAGTCAGCATTTTAAAATGCTTAGCAGCTCAGTCCTCTTAACTTTATAGATCCACATATAAAAAAGATAGTTGTGATGCTACCTGATATCCTGGTGTTAAACAACAACTTTCATATCTAATGCTGTCAAACTAGTCTGCTCAAGAAATACTGACTTTGGTAGTGAAATTTTAAGCATTGTACAACAAGAGGAATTACATTCATAGAATGCCAGTAGAAGAAAACCAGTTTTTTAAAAAAAGTAAAATTCAGATCACTGATGCATTGTCTTTTAAAAACATGCTTATATGCACCAAATCAGTTTGTTGTTACTAAATGATGTGACAAAATCATTATGCTGCTAAAATAGAATAAAAACTGCTTTCAGCTTCTGCAAACAGAAATGGTTGTATTAATATTATTCATTAAGCAAGATGTACACATCATATTGTTCAGAGGAGTGGCAGATGCCCCATCCCTGGAACTGTTCCGGGTCAGGTTGGTTGGGGCTCTGAGCAATGTCCCTGATGACTGCAGGGATTTGGACTAGATGAGATTGAAAGGTCTTTTCCAACCCAACTAGTCTATGATTCTATGAATCTATGGTCATATATCATCTGTCATCTTCTTCTGGAAATATTCATAACCACATTTTATTGGGTTTGCGTTTGTTTTGGTTATTTGTGAGGAAGGACTTGGAAAATTTTTAGTTATATACAATATGTAGTTATTTAGAATTAACTGCAAATCTAACTCACATAATGATTTTCTCTCATGTTACGATGCCTTGATATTGTAGACAAAGTAGTTATATCCTGATATACTGCTTTTTGTCTGTGGAGGTTGGGGGGAGGCTGGGGGGAGGCTAAATAAAAAGGACATATAAAAGAAGATTATAATATTATAATATATTTAATGCTTAAATTTCTTCTTTGCAGAGAGAGAGCAAAAGATGTAAGACAATTTTGTGTGTTGAAAACTACTTATGGTCAATTTTCTTATGTCACATTCATGCTAAGCATTTGTACCTAATCTTTATATTTCTGGTCTTCTGCTGCATTTATCCCTAAATGCACTTAAAGTGAGTTACTTACCAGTGAAGAGATCCCAAAGGAACATCAAAGATTCTTTGTTCTTCCTTCTTCCCCACAGAAGAATCATAGTTTGATGCGTACACACCTAGATTTGTTGTAATCCTCCTCTTCCCTTTTCATGACAGCTGAGAAATGACAAAAAGCTTTTTTCACAAGAGAAAGCTCTTGTCCTGTGTTTGAAAGGTGGTCACACTCTGGATTAGGCCCTCTCAGGGGATGATTGTTTTCAGAGCAAAACCATCTCTGCCTCCCAGGTGGTTTTACCTCCTTTTTGTTTGCTGTTTGTTGTAGAGGAGATCATACAGTAACTAGTGAAGCTGTATATAGAGGGCAGACAGCCCCACACCAGCTGTTTTTACTAGCATTGCCATTTAGCTGTCTTTCACTTTCATATATGCATAAATTGGACTAAAATGTGCCATAAAATAAAGATAAATATGTGTCTGTTCTGTCCTCTATCCTGATTCATGTGTTCCTGAATGCAGTTCCCATCTAACACTGAGTCCAGTCTGGGACTTCCTCAGTTTCTGCCACAGCATCAATGGTGACAGTAATATCATTACCATCTGGGGCTTGAGTTCAATGTTGTATTTGTAGATATTTGTATATATTTCATTTTATTGTTATTATTTTCATTAGAACTGTTTTAGCTTTCTTTTCCAACCCCTAAGTTTCTCTCTCCTATTCCTTTTCTCTTCCCCTTGGGTAGGGAGAGGGTTGATGAAGAGTGTCTATCTCTCATCTAGTGGATAGCCCAGCTTTGACCCTTAAATCATCCAAGAAAAAAATCTGTAAGGATGGAAAAATTTGTACCATTTCTCGGAAGCAAAACTGTTTCCTTAATCATAATCCACATCTTAATATTGTTGGTTTGGTGAAGAGAGAAAGAAACCATGACTTTACATGCTCTCACACCCAGAGCAGTGCGTGTAATCTGTGAACTGAAAAGAATATTTTTGCTTTTTGTTCATTTTATAGTATCATAGACTTTTGTTTATTTGAAAAGACTACATAAGGTCCTGTGTGCTTAAATCCAAACTATCTGATTCTACAATTTATTATGCTTGTCAAAGACACACAAAAGGAAAGACTTGGAGATGAAAACTGGAATAGTAAGAATCTTAAATGAGAAGGTCTTACTAGTGCAAGAGCAAGACAAAATTTTGACACATAGCAAAGGAACTGAGATATGTTATTTATCAGCAAAGAAAGTTGTAAGTGGAAAACAATTAGGAATTCATCTAAAGATTGATTACAAGAAAAAAAATCTTAATTCTTAAGTAATTAAATTCTGAGGGGTTTCCTAGTATAGGAATTATCTGAATGTGTGGTAGTGAAATAGTATATAAATATTTAGTGAAATCAGGAGACAGAAATACAGAAATTTTCCTTGGCACTAGTTTGTCTGTAGTGTATCTAGCCTCTCATTTTATTTAGCTTACATATACGTATGAAGCATTGGATTTCTTGTGCTGCTGTGGTCTAGCTAGAGATGAAGAGAGGAGTGTAACTTAAATTCAGATTATTCTAAAAGTCAGAATTGAATTGTAAGGAGGTGCTACTAAAAGACTTTCTGTCAATTTTCTTCACTTTACCATGTATTTACTAGCAATGACTTCTGTCAGCCTAGTCATTTGTTCTATTCTCTTGCAAGAGGTAGGAATATCTTCTTGGAATTTCCAAGTCCTACTGTCTTAGACATATTTTTTTTCTGCTGGAGTGAGCAAAGAACGTAATTATGATCCACAGTCACATTTATTTATTTTCATTAACTGATAATGATGTATTTATTTGCCTGTTTAACTTTATAAACTAGATTTCAATAGCTGTAACGTACCTCTAAAAGGATATTTAAACTGAAAAATCTTGTATTGAGAGGATAATATCTGTATCAATAAAAAAAAACCCAGCATACTAAACAGTTGCACCTTCAGGGAGATTTTTTTAAATGAATTTGAATTTAATCAGCATGGATGGTATTTAGTTAAAGAGTTCAGAGCAGATAATGCCAGATAAATATTATAGTGTGTGTCTGTGGGAGGAGGTAATGTAGACATGTGTTTAATTCCTTCTGCAAATATGGAAAGCAAAGGATTAGGGAGAGTTTCAAAAAGTGCTTTGGCTGGAAAAGGTTGTTTCTTTTGCAACATGAGTAATACCAGTTGCAAATATAGCCTCTCACCTGTCTCCTGTGAGCTAGAGCAACCTTTCATTGCTGTTCATGGCACAACACTAACCTCCTGTCCATCCTAAAACACTCAGTACTACCACTCCTGGAATCTGTATGTCATGTTGAGCACCTTGAAAAGGGCATGTCTTAGGAAAGTCTCTGGTGTAGCACGTAAAGCATATCCACAGTTGTCTCTTCAGCTCAGCATGAACATTTAGATCCACATCCTAAGAATAAAAGATTCTCTGGCTTTGATTTTTCTACAGGTTCTGTTAAAATCTTGAGCCACTATCTTCTCTTTACTTACACCTCCAGTATTCAACACACACAAAAGTGTATCAAGGTTACTACTTTTGTGTAAGAAGAAAGAACCCCACAGCATTTCTTTTTAATAACTGTTCAGCTACAAAATTTTATTGGTATCCTTCTATGTTCCCTCTAGAGGATGTAATGCACAAAAGCATTGCCACGGAACATATAAAATTACAAATGAAATTTATTGTAAAAAGTAGAATGTCTTCTAGACTGGTGTCAGTATTTATTTCATTCATAAACCAAAACTGCAGGTATAATATATTCATTGTCAGCAAGTTCAGGTGTGTAAATTGCCATCCAACAGTATTGACTGATATAAGACAAGATATTGAAAAGACAATTTAAATTTACTCTTCCAAACATAAACTGTTCCACAAAAGCACTGTAAAAACTCCTTCAAGGTTTTGTGTTGTGCTTCACATTTATGGTTAACTACATAATTTGGTTGTGTCATAATCCACTGTGTTTGGCAATTTGGCATTAAAGGCCTGCAAAGCAGATTGGATCCTCACCACTTCACTGGTAGACAGTTTGAGTCTATGACGGAGCAAGCAAGAGAAGAGGTCTAGACGACGTTGACCAGGTGGAGAGAGTTTATTTACACGATCTCGTATCTCCAACAACTGCAAAAGTGCTGAGTCCTGTGATCCCTGAGTGTAGGGGTAGTCCAGCTGCAAAATCAAGTCCCGGATTGCTTCAGGGTCAAAGTGCATGCTGTAGCCAAAGACTTGGATGTTATTGATTTTCATGTAGCCCAGATTTCTTGAGGGATCAATAAATTCCAGGGGTTCATAGTAGATGCTTTCGTTGCCGTTTGGACCATTTGATTTTATTCGACTCCTCAAATAGATGTGTACAGTTTCAAAAAATGTCTTCCACTTGTTGCCCAGAGTCAGTGTCCAGTTGTAACACTGAAGGGGTAAGTCGAGTTTAGTCCGCTCCCAGTCTGGGAAATTATTTTCATTCACAGGCATAAACCAGCTCTCAGAGTGGCTGCCCCCAAAAGGGTTGACATAAACAGCAAGAACGGGCTCTAAGGTGCTGTTTTTAGTTAGGCAAATTTGAAGAGAGAGGCCCAGTATCATGTGGACCAGGCTAGACTTGTACTTGTTACTCTTAAGAGTAAGGAGCATCCTCTTGCGCCAAGAAGGATCAAACCAGCTGTTGAGGCGCATGTCATTGCTGATGAAAATGGCATGGACCTCAATTCGCCTATCTGTCTTCTGCAATAAATACTTCATCTCCAGGTCCTGAAGGTCAGTCTCAAACCCAATGTAGTGTTCTGTTGACTCTGCCACTTCGGGCTTGCAAAGCCCTTGGCTCAGCATGTAGCCAGCATTACAGCTCCCACAGCGGGTACGATTGTCAGGAGCACAACTCAGGCACGCCGAGCCATCTCCAACCGTACAGGGAAGGAACCCATGGCAGGCAACTTGATCATTAGGGCAGGTGCATGTGTGAGTCTCTTCAGAGAAGCTTCCCAGGAGGCCGTTTTCATTGCAGTAGAGGAAGGACTGGATGCGGTTGAGCCAATAGTTGGAAGATCTGTAACATTAAAATAACTGATTTTAACACAAAGAGAGACCTGCACACAATAAATACAACCTGTGTGTTTTTTATCTGAATGAGAAATAAAGCTGGTTTCAGTAGCAGATTAAGGCACTGAAGTCAGATGACAGAATCTGCTGTCAGATAAATGCATTTATAAATTGCCTTTTAACAATGCAAAATCACACACACAAAAAATTCCTTATAAATTCAGAGGCACAACATGAACATTTGGTTCATGTATCTGTTCTCTCTGTTTCTCTGTCAAGGAAGCCTGACAAAGAGTCATTTTTCTGTAATTGTCTTCAGATTACCATCTTGCATCTAAGGCAGCTGAGATTCTTTTTCCTTAGACTATTTGACTAGGGATGTATCTAAGTGTACTGTCTCTCTATTTCATAATGAAGATTTTTATGAGCTTCCAAGCTTTATTGTCAGTGGCTGGAGCTGCTTTGATTTATAGACAGCGAGCCAAAATGCTCTCCTGTAACAACAAAGAGGACCCTGCACCCCACTGAAATAGATTCAATCTTATTTCTTCAGATAAACTCTAGCACAACAGTATCCCTACAGGAAGCCATGCATGAACATGCTGTGTTTACTTTTCATTTGTGGAGATGAAATTAAAAGATCACTTCAGTGTTCTTCTTGTCATCTCATTTTGGTTTCACTAGAGTCAACAGTTAATGTCCTACATCACACTGGGAGAGCAGACACTGAAACCAAGAGTTTAGGCTGATGAGACGCAGTCACTAGAGGAAAGACAGTGGGAACAATGGAGTTACATGGAAATAGTCAGTAGTCTGTATTTTTCAGTTTTATAATCCTAGCAATGCATAATTTAAAGTACTTGTTTGGGCTGCTGCAGGCTCAGATCTATTGCTGACACATGAATGACAATGGCTGTACTGCTTATCCTCTTTTCATTGCATTGTTTCAAAGAGAAAATTCAAGAGACTTATGTACTGTTGACTTTTTAAATCACATCTGTATTTGTCTCAACCATTAAATAGTTCAGAAAACTTTTATAAATATATTGAAAAACATAAAGTAAAATATAAATAATAAAACTGAAAATCAATAGTATCTCAAAGTCTGATTCTTTAAAAGTGTAAAAATAAATATCAGTAAAATTACATCATTGTATACTCTGGTGACTATGTTTAATCTTTTTTCTTTTTTTTTTTTTTCCCTTTCTCTTATTCTGGTTGGGGTGTGAAACTTGATGATTTGGGATTTTTTAAATATACATAGAATCTATTAGTATTTTCTAGAAGTATAAGTAAATACAGTAGCATCCATGGCGTGAAGGTCTCAGCATCATTCTTCTTTGTGCTTATTTGAAAATCAGCTTTAAGCAAAAACATTTTGGCAAGTTTATTCCTTCATTTCCTGATTAAAAATCATAATGTCCATTCTACAATCAAGGTCAATGCCATAATATAAAAGCTGCTCCAAAACTAACTAGAACATTAAAGCTATTGCTCTCCTGGGTGGAATGGGAAGTTCCTGTGTGCTTTCTGGGTGGTTTTTGACAGTGATTGGTACCTACTGAGCTTGCCCTGGCAGCTCACAGAAACTGCAATTCAGGTGTGTTTTGATCCCCTTCCCCATTTTGGGATGAACTTTGCAGCCAGGCTGTCTCATGTGGTCTGTCTTTCTGTTGTTAGCCCTATGTTGCATCACAGCAATCAAACCAGAGAGGATCCTTGTCCAAAGCAGTGAAACTCACCTTTGAAAGGTCTCTCATTACAGCTTTTTCCTAACTCCTTATGGCTCTTTGTACTTACTTAAGAATTGAATACTGAGTTCCAAAAGCTGCTGGATGCAAGATAAATAGTATTATTTATTATTATTATTTCTTTTCCTTTAGATCTTTGTGTTATGTCTCTTGCTTCACAACAGCCTGTTACCTCATTATGATTTGTTGCCTTGGACATGTAATTGGGCAGATTTCAAGAATATGTAATTTGCTTTTTAATCTCCAAGTTTCTGTTTGCTGGTTGCTACCAGTTGGTACCACATGACTACTGTATCAAGGTTAAGCAATTCAAGAGCTGATATTGCTCAGGTTTGTAAATGTGAAGTCCATACCTTTAGAAAGTTTTGCTATATATCAGGAGTACATTGCCAGAAAAAAAAAATACTTTGCATAGACCAATCCTGAGCTTGCAGCTGTGGGTTTGAATTTATCTCAGTAGAGGACAAACATTTCACAGAAACATAGAATGATAGAATGTCCTGAGTTGGAAGCGACTCAGGAGGATTATTGAGTCTGACTCCTGTCCATGCACAAAACAATCCCAGAATTACATCATGTGCCCAAAGGTGTTGTGTGACTGCTTTTTGCATTCTGTCAGGTTTGGTGCCATGACTATTTCCATAGGGAGCCTGTTCCAGTGCACCACCATCCTCTAGGTGAAGAACCTTTTCCTAACAGCCAACTTAAACCTAACCTGGTGGAGCATCATGCTTTGAAGACTTATGCAAAGATTTTCCTTGTATTGCTCACAGGAACTAAATCTGCTTGTCTCACTCACATGGAACACAAGTAGTTTGTAGTTTGTTTGCATGATGTATTATAGTCAGAAGAAAGCTAACAGTGCCTGAGCTCCAAAGCTAGAGCCACATGACCATGTTAGTTTTTCAGCAGAGATTAGTAGCCTGGATTTGGCATTGTGCTAGTATGGACAAGAAATTTCTTTATGGCTTGGAGATGAAGGATTTATCCTGGCTTGGAGGTCAGGCACAGTTGGCTTTAAACTACCCACCAGCTATGAAGTTTTGAAGACTAATTTTAGATGGTTTCTGGTAAATTTTAATGAGTGAATTTTTGAATATTGCTTTAATGAAGTGTGTTGGGTGTTACTGGAAATGTTTTGACATTAGGGGGGCAGGCAGAGGAATTCCCTCCGTGAGAAGAGGCCTGGGGCTGCCCTATATGGGACACAGCTTCTCCCAGACAGTTTCAGCTGGTTCTAGCCAACTGTTCTTATCTCAACCCACGTGCTTTTATATCTTATTTCTTCCTCCCCTCCTACTGAAGAGGACAAGTGAGACAGTGGCTGAGTGGGTGGGCATCTGGCAGCCAGCCTAGGTTAACCCACCACAAAAAGTAAGGGAGATAATGTGCAGCTTTAAGTTGATCCTTGTAATGTCTCATCTACCTTCTCTTCCTCTTAGATCTAGTGGATAGGACTACAGAAAAATTTATATCTGTATTATTACTTATTATTATGCTTATTATTTAACCTTGAAATAAATCAATGAATGTTCTACACATTAGTTTTTTCATGTGAAGAGGTTTGGGGAAAAGTAGGGGATTAGTCCTCCTGTGGATACACCTAAGCAGAGTAAGGTAGAACAAGGAAGACAGTGGCATTACTGCAGATTGATGAAGGAAAGGGAGCTGGGGAAGAAAAGAAGGAATTATCTTGGTCCACAGAGATTACAGAAAGAGCGAGACCTGGTGAGAAAGATGTTACTGTTGGAAAAGGAGAATTTTCTATTGTTGGAATAAGCCTACTTAAAGCAGCAGAATTAATTTACTGGCAAGGGTTGATTTGGTTTGGATTACTAATTTCTCCAGCCCCACGGTCTTTAAAATTTTTTTTCTTTCCTTATAAATGATCTCATCTACTGTTTCCATTATTATGAGAACTAAAATCTTTAATGTCACCTTTTTGTTCCTTTATTTTTAATGAGCCTACCTTTTTTTTTTTTCATTTTAAAGGGATAAAAGAAGCAGTCTAGAAGTCTGCCTGAAATTGCATAGATGCACAATTAAGTATGTTTTCTTTCTAAAACTTAGTTACCAGTTTGTAATTTAGTGTTTAGCTTATTAAAACAAATGTATCTTTGTTGAATACAGGTTGCAAGGAGACCAAGAACTTTACAGGGAAGGAGATTCTCTCCTTACTCCAAATAAAGTTAAAAATATTAAGCTCCTAATATTTTTTTGCCTTATTTTGATTTTTTTTACCTGACTTCAACCAGAGAGATTTAAAGAAGTTCTACTTATACTTGCTTGTCTTTCATCACTTTGCAAATATAAATTCTTGTTTTAAGAAATAAAATCAAATACCTTACTCAACTGCTTCTTTTTTGTGGTTGTGATTAAGGAATACTGTTACTCTTTGTAAATTTATTGCTTTCACTCAAGTAAATTAAGTGAAAGGGCATAAAATGACAGCAATACCTACTTTATTTGATCACTCATCTTTAATTAAATACATTCACATTGGAGTGTCATTCTGAAAGCTTTCTTTCTCTTCTAGAAATGAAAGATCATTTAAAATTCTGGACTTTTGGAGTCAAGAGGAAAGGCTTCATTAGAAGCAGATGTCTCCTGCAGGTCAACATCTGGCTGAGGAGCTGGTGCAGTCAGACAGGAAGGGCTTAGGCTCTTACAGCCCCTGGATCCTCTTTGAGGATGGATGGCAGCTGGGGAGAGATAGGATTGAAGAGATAATACTGGGTAACATCTTAGGTGACAGACTTGCTGATCCTGTGAGAATGGCTTCAAGCAATATCAGCTTGGAGCTGGAGTCAAAGTGGGGACTAGGGAAAAACAGTCCACCAGAATATTGTACAACTAGGGACCCATCTTGAGTGCCTAGACACAGATGTACATAGTGTGGGAAACAGCAAGAAGACATGGACAGTGTTGCAATGGTGTGAGTTCATTGAGATCACAGAGATGTGGTGGGATTAGCCTGGGATGCTTGTGATGGATGAATAGAGAGTCTTTGGTGAAAACATATGCACAGAAGGTATAGGTGCACTCCATGCAAGGGAGTACTTTGAACTAAAGCTTTGCTATTGAATGAGCAATGAATTGGTCATGATCTTAAAGGCTGGCATCAGAGGACAGGCCAGCAACAGGGAGCCTGTGGTCAGAAACTGCTACAAAACAGAAGATCAAGTAAAGGAAGTGGATGATGCCTTCCTTAACCAACCACAGGAAGGAAAATGATCACAGGTCCTGACTTTCACTGGGAACTTCAACCATTCCAGCAGTGGTGTTAGTGGCGGAGTAACATGACAGGACACGAACAATCTAGGAGAATAATGAAACACATCGAGCACAACTTTTGTATGCAGGTGTTGAAGGAGCTGAATAGGAGAGATGCTTTGCTGGAGCTGCCACTCATCAATAAGGAAGAACTGGTTGAGAATGTGAAAGCTAATGGCAGCCTTGGCTGCACTGACTAAAGAATAGCCAAATCAAAAATCCTGAGTGGACATTTTTTGAGGTTCAATGTACTTAACATGAGACAAACAAAATCTCATTTTTCTTGTAGATCATTATTTTATTAACCTAAGATTCAGCCCATGTCAATTATTGCTTGATGCCATCCATCAGGGGAACTACAGACCTGTCAGTCTGACCTTGATGCTGGGGAAGGTTATGGAGCAGATCATCTTGAATGTCATCATGCAGCAAGTACAAGCTAACCTGATGATCAGGCCCCATCAGCATGGGTTTATGAAAGGCAGGTCCTACCTCATCTCTTTCTATGAAAAGGTGACTCACCCAGTGGATGAGAAAAAGGCTGTAGATGATGTTTACCCAGATTTTAGCAAAGCCTTTGACACATTTCCCACAGCATTCTCCTGAAGAAACTGATGACTCATGGCTTTGATGGGTGTACACTTTACTGGGGAAAAGGGTAAAATAAATATGATAAAAATCTGGCTACATATCAAGGCCCAGAGAGTTACAGTGAATGGAGTTATATCCAGTTGGAACAATTCCTTTCCCAAAAGGACTGTCAAGCTCTGGAACAGGTTGCCCAGGACCATGATGGAATCACCATCCTTGGAAAGATTGAAAAGACATGTAGATGTGGTGCTGAGGGACATGGTTTAGTGGTGACCTGGCAGTACTGGTTAATGGGTGGACCTGATGTTCTGAAAGGTCTTTTTCAATGTAAATGACTCTATGATTACATTTCCTTTTTCTATTAAATAAGTCTAATTATTCTTTATTTTTCTGTTATTTTGCTGAACTAGTGCTTGGCTAAGTACTCTATGCAAACTTGAGTATACCACTCCTAATTCTTCATTATTATTTTCTTTCATTATTCACCATTTGATATATTCACTCCTTCTTCTGATGCCAGAAAGAAAAATGCTTATTAACTCCACATAGGACTTCATCATATTTTCCTACAGTTTCTTTTTTTTTCCAGAGTTGGGTCAATATAAGAGAAAAACTTCTGTTTACTTTGAAAGTGACAGAATCTGAAACTCTGATATTAAGCTTCTTAAGTCCACTTTAATGTTAATAAGAGGCTTTGCTCAAAATTTATTATAGTTTTATTCTCCGCTTCACGTGTAATAAATTCTTGGTACTTTGATCCCCACGACATTGCTCTGTACACATTGCTAGTGTTCTTTTACCACTAATCAGTGTTGTTTAATCATTTATGTTCTCATTGTGCTAATGGGAGACTAGTGACAAAGGCTGCTTAACTTGAGCAGTTGCTTTTTGTTTATAGAATTTAATAAATAAATTAAGACAATTAGCTTCTGAGGGAGGGATGAAAGAGCTCTCCAATTATTCTTTTAATGACACTGCAAACAATATTATTTGATTTGGAAAATTATGTTTACTGGACTGATGTGTTGCTTTTCCAAACATTGACCTAGTGACACCAGCAAGAATCTTCTTAGATACTTCAGTGAGCTTCAAATGAAAGTGATACTCCTGAAATATCTGTGCCTTCACCATCATGCAAAATTATGTGATAAGCTATAATCAAAAGCTTTTTTTCTTTAATCATACATTGGAAATTGCAGATTTGTTTTAGAACTAAAGTAATGTTTAATTTAATGGAATAAAATAATTGGTAAATATGTGCTATTTCTTACTAAATTATATAGTGAATTTCAGCTCCCTGGAAATTCTTTAGAATTTTTTAGAACTTCCTTTGTTTGTTAATATTTAGTTATTGAAACTAAACTTTCAAAAGCAGCAAAAAATTACAAAAGAAGTGCTTAAATCCAGGATGGAATTTCTGTGAAAACATAATCATTATTGATTGTCCTGCTAGATGAATACCTATTCTCTTTATAGGAAATGGACGATAAAGGCTCTGCTCTGTCTTTGACAGAATAGGACACTGAGCCAGAAAACTCACACAAATCACATACTCCTGCTCTTCAGTTAAGACCCCCTAAACTGGCTCTCCAATTTCAATGTCACATTGAGTGAATGAACATGTCCTTCCATCCACATTTCATTTGTTTGATCATATACAGAATCCCCAAATTCCAGCATGGTGGGGGTTGGAAGAGACCTCTGGGCATCATTTAGTCCAACCCCCCTGCTAAAGCAGGGTCACCCACGGAAGGTTACACAGGATCACCTCCAGGTGGGTTTGGAATCTCTCCAGAGAAGGAGACTACACGAACTCTCTGGGCAGCCTGGTACAGGGCTCTGGCACACTCACAGCATATCTTGTCATATCTAGGTGGAGCCTCCTGGGTTCCAGTTTGTTCCTATTGCTCCTTGTCCTGTCACTGGGCACCAGAAATTTGGCTCCATCCTCTTACCCCCACCCTTTAGATATTACTAAGCATTGACAAGATCCCTTCTCAGTCTGCTCTTCTCCAGGCTAACCGGCCCCAGGGCTCTCAGCCTTTCCTCCCGATAGAGATGCTCCAGACTCCTCAGCACCTTTGTAGACTCTCTCCAGTAGTTCCTTCTCTCTCTTGACCTGGGGAGCCCAGAACTGGACCCAGGACTCCAGAAGTCGCCTCACTAGTGCAGAGTACAGGGGGAGAAGAATATCCTTCAACCTTCCAGCCACACTCATCTTAATCCACCCCAGGCTACCATTGGCCTTTCTAGCCACAAAAGCACATTTCTAGTTCCTGGTGAACTTGTCCACCAGCACTCCCAGGTCCTTCTCTGCAGAGCTGCTTTCTAGCAAGTCAACCCCCAACCTGTCCTGGTCCATGAGATTATCCCTCCCTAGGTACAAGACTCTACACTTGTTGAACTTCATGGGGTTCTACTCCACTGAACTGTCAGCCTGTCCAAGTCAAACACATTAATATGAATATAGTTAGTCCTGTGTGACAATATTCCACAAATATTCTAAATTCTTAAAATTTACTGGGAAGCACATTATGATTTATTAACAGCTCCTGCTCACCTTTTACATTCAACCCTTTTCCTATTATACTACAAAGGTTCAGAATACTGTTGCTGGATGATAAGGCTCATTTGTGGGTGAAGCTTCTGTTGCATAGGATGCACTAAGAAGTTGGCTACCATGCTTTCATAAAATACTTACATGGTAAAGAAAACTTGCCATACTGTCTCTCATTTACACAAGCATGATAAAAAATAGGATAATCCTCTGGAATGTAATGTATTAGTTAGCATCAGCCAAGTTTCTGATGAGAATCTACTTAATGAGAAATATAAATCTTAGAGGGTTTGGTAGGTGAAATAATTCCACATGAAGTTGCACTGCATTACCTCTTCATGAAATGCTCACCAATTCTTAATTATAAAGTGTATTTAACATATTTTTCAAGTTTTTTTTTTTTGCTATGAAGTAATGTTTCTTGCAAAAAATATTTAATTTATTTGAACAGTATCAGCTGCAACTTTAATCCAACACATGTGCTTACTCTTGTTCAATACACTGTAACATTAACTGTAAGAACAAAGCAGTATGGTCACCCTATATAATGGCTGTAGCAAGTATTTAATCATGATATGACACTTTTACCTCCTTCTCTGCCTCACTAAGTGCTTAACATCTGTTGTATATCAGATGGCTCAGCAGCAGATGATGAGTACTCAGTGAGGCAGATGCTAAGTAAAAAATGAAGACAATTTAACAAGAAGTGTATAGGCAGTAAAATACGCATTACCTATTTTTCCCTCCTTTGGAGGCTGAGTCCAGTATAAATTTGTAACACCTCGACAACAAATGGACTTACAGGCATCTCTCATATGTCCTACCCTTGATCTTGTGGGATAACCTTTTGGAAAGGACAAATAGGGCTCCAAGTACTTTGTTTCTGTGCTGTGATTTATAACAAGGGCATTAATTGCTGCTAAATATGATAATGGTCTTTATGTAAATGCATTTTTCTGCTGGGAATCAGGGTAAAACTACTCACTCAACAGTCATCAGAAGGCCAGTGAGTGATTAGGAGAATGAATGGGTTTAGTTCACTCAGCCTCCCAAAACTGGAGTAGCACTTTAACCAGTGCTCAAACATGCCTGAAATTATTTTACACTGGCTCATGTTACATTACAGGTATGTCACTTTTTTTTAATGTTTTATTTTGTAGGATAATTTGAAACCATGTGAAAGGGGTGGTCCTTAACCATATTGAAAATACAAAAAACTGTGCTGACAGAAGCATCCAAAGTTTTAATCATTATAAGGTATAATTTTGGATGTGGAAAGAGATTTAGTGCCAGAAGAATCAGCCATCAATTGTATGACTCTCTGGAGTTAAACCTCATTACTCCAAGTAAAATCATAGCCCCATTAACAGTCAGTAGCAGAAAGACAACTTTATGTTTACATCTATAAGACACTGTCATTACAGTTTTCTATTTTCCTACTGGTTGTGAGACTACCTCCATTCATATTTTAGGCATCTTTATTCCCAGATACAAATAACTGAAATTACACAAAAAAAAAAATCTGTTTCTGTTCCTGCAAAATGAGTTACAGCTATAATTATGAGATAGAGAAAATCTGGATTCTATTCCTGGTTTCTTCACGATCTTTCTGCATGACCACAATTATGGACAACTCACTTGCTTTTTTTCTTTGATAATGATCTTAATTTTTTTTTCCCACTGTCCACCTATTTGAATTACAAATGTAGTTGCCTCTAGACCCTGCTGTAATATAAACAGCAACAATATGTCATTTTCTTCCATTGTGTAGAATCAGAAGTATTACACCAAAACAAGAGTCTCCCAGTAAAGAGTAATGGTTTTAATTAAAGAATACAAAACTCAGTTCTGCAGTCATATCTCACTTAATCATGATATTAAACAAAATACAATAAAATAGGATTCTGAGATCGGTGTGCTTTTCTTCTCGCATGTTAATAACTATAATTTTGAGCAAACCCTTGAAGTTTTACTATAGGCACAAAATATGTTAAAGAAGAGAGATTTGTTTTTCTGCCATGATAGATTTGAATAAATTGTAAGGACACCCTTAAATTTCTGATGGAAAATTAAAGGCTGTCTAGAAAAGTTGTATCCTACTGTTTTTAAAAACAGCATGTATTTCACTTAATAATGTATAATTGTCATACTGTCTCTTTTTTAAACATCTGAAGTAGGGAAAGTCTTCATATAAATGACAAGATGTTACATTTAGATAATATAAACTAGGCAACAGTATAGTAATAATGCTTTTAAGCAACTATCAAGTAATTGCATTACTTCTCACATTTTTATCTTCCTTAAATAAACAAAACCAGAGCCTAGAATGAAATGTATATGTTGACAGAAAGGCTGACCTTGGGTCAACAAAAGCACAATTTTCTGCACATTGAACTGTAACAAAAGGAAAATTAGTGTAGATAACAGAGACTGAGGAAACAAAGTCCCACTTTAGGAAGCTGTGCACATTTCTTTTGTAGTGTATGCGATTATACAAAGTGATATACCTTATAGAACTATTCTCACTCCTCCACCAACTGTTGAATGACTGCTGAGAAAAAATTATCTATGTAAGCAACTCAGAATAATTATCCTTCTTGCGAGACCTTTGTCCTTTCCACTTGTAGTATAAATAGCTCACCATAACCCAGAGGAGTCACAAGTGAGTGTGATGTTTGTGGTGGAAGCCAGGGTGTGTAACCTTTCTTAGTAATCTCTCCAAATTTCTTCTGGCAGAACCATGTGAAAATATGTAATTGTGGTATATATGTGCCACCCAGTGAAGTTGTTTTGGAGTCCATTAATTCCTGCACAATACTTTGTAACTCTGTCAAAACCTCAAGTCAGAATATATCTCACTGATATAAAATTGAACTTTGATTTCCCCCCTCCCCCCGATATTTTATTTGCTTTATAAAACACGGATGGGACAACGTTTTGTCCACAGTTTTATTTCCTACATCAACACATTGGCTGTTAACATAAATCACAGATACTGGAGTGTAGCAGAGGGATTGTGTGCAAATCTCCTCCTCCTGAGAAGAGAGTATGAAGGGCAATCAACTATAAATCATACTCTGAAGAAGTGACAACTGTTGCAGATAATGAACGTGTTACTTCTGATATGCTATTTATCTGGATATTCAATCTCATTCTGTTGAGTCCATCCCCTCCTCGTTACTACATAACACTTCAGGGTAGAAAGAAAATCTCCCCATGCAGAACAGCCTCCTTAATACCTTGCAATTTATACTTAAAGGATTAGAGGGGTTTTTTTGTTTGTTTATTTGGTTGGTTGGGTTTTTTTTAAGACAAAATTAACACATAAGTATATTAGTCTCTTTTAAATTTCCCCTTAGTGAAACTAACATGTTGCTACTGGACAGAATTAATTTAAGGTGCTTGTCTTTCACAAAAAATTTCTAAACCTTAACATCAATAACCGAAAGTCGATTGGAACAGATACTATTTCCTTGTAGGAAAAAGAAAAAAAATCTATTAAAGAATATATTCTCCTGCAAAGTGGCATATAGCATTTCAGAGCCTACAACAGTGTATGTTTTAAGACATATTTAGCATTCTTAACATAGTTATTTTAAATATTTTTGATGATGAGCACTGTGGGATACTAGAGACTCTGGAGAAATTCTGTAATTAACAAGGTCTCTAGGATGCTTTCTATATATATCTATATGTGTATATATATAAGCACAGATCTTCCTTAATACCCTAGGGCACTCTCTGAAAGACTTCTCTGTCCCTTCCAGAAATGACAGATGCTCTCATCTGAAAATAAAATATATAATAAATCCCCTGAAAAATGTCCTCCCAATCCCAGTCTCTCAGGGGCTGCAACTGAACCAAGGTAACATGGGTCAGGATGGCATTAGGGCAGTGATGATGATGGAAATGAATGGTAAAGCAAGATAAATTTAATTTTTTTACTGGAGACAGAGAAATGATAATAGACTTCCCACATACAACAAGTAGAGCAAGAAATAAAAAAATAAAATAAGAGATATGATGAATCATTGTAGTATAACTTGCTGGTCACAATCCAAAACTTTGAAGAAACCATGTCTACTGTATAGTTATGTCAAGCTGTTAAGATATACTCCTCTGAAATGAGGTTTCTGATATGAAATTTGTATTGAAAAGCAAGCAGCTTGCTGCTTTCTGGAGAGGTACCTGAATGGAGATTGATGCACAAGCTGCAGCAGTGTGCAGTGCTGTCTTCAGCTATTACAGACTGAAATGCCATGTACAGCAACTCGCTGTCTTTGCTTGATGTATTTGGAAGTCATATGTATTCAGAAGTCATATTTATTCATCTTGGAGACTATATACTGAGTAAAGAGCTCATTTTTTTACCTCATACAAAATTGTACAACTCCTGTATACAGTTGAAGATCTTTGTACTGTGAACTACTAAAGCTCAGAAAAGATGATTAAACTTTAAGATAGTGAATCAGGTCATAAACCATGAAGAATGTCATAGTGATAGTTTTTAAGCAGCTAATTACTATGGTGACAGCACTACCAAGATGTCTAAAGGAGGGCTCCATCCATTCTTCTCAACACTCTACAAATGCTATTATGCTTTCTATTGTATTTTCAATAAAAGTGACAAGGGAAAAAGCCTGAAGCAGTGTCCATACGGAAAAAGCCAATTTGCCTTAAGAGTCTTTGCTTTGAAGAGTTTCCAATATAAGTGCAAAACAGAGAAAAGGATTAGAAATAGGATGTCAGATGTGCTCACAAAGGTTTTAGAGACATAGTGAGGAGATGACGAGGGCTGGAGGTGGATAACTGCAGAGTCAGTAGCTGAAGTACAAGTCTGGATGTTAAATATTCCCTCTGTCCTGCAGAGGATTCCCTACTGGGTACAGAGAATACAAGAAACAGCCATAAAAATAGCCCTAATGTCCTCAGGCAAACATATCATCCATCATTTCTCCTGTTTATCCAATACTCAATCCATCTGCATGGGTTTTGGAAGCATCTTTTACATGGATTTTGGTGGATAAAGTGACTTAGCATTTACATTAAAGGAGCATTAAGAGGTGCTGGGAGATTTTGGTGGGATCTTTTTCAGCTTGCTTACAATAGCACTTTCATTCCATGCATTAATGTCTTTTCCTAAGTCCCTAGCTGCTACCATTTTGTGGTGCTTTTGATTGACAGCAGAGGTAAGCAGGCTTGTCACTGGGAAAGGATGCAGGGCTCCAACACAAACACTCTCACCTCGATGAGTAATTGCATTGCCTCTGCAAAACAATCAGTCTGTGCTGGCAAAGGGACTGAGAAGCCCAAATCCACACATAATCCAGTGTTTTTCACTAGGCTGCTTACAGCTAGAATTGACATTACCAGAAAGTTAAAGAAAAATTGACCCTGTTCAAATGTTGCTTGTTGGTTTGATTTTGAAGTTAACTCTTTGCAGACAAACACTCTTTCACAGAAAGCCAACCCGCATGTGTATAAGCATATGTACATACAATTATATGCAATTAACATTAACAATTGGGCTCAGTGATCTTAAAGGTCTTTTCCAACCTAAACAACTCAATGATTCTCTGACATAAAGAGTGCAAATGAATGTCAGTTTTACACCTGACAGGAGTTTTACAATCAGTGACGCTTACTGCGATACAGTTCTGTCAAACATTACTATTACCTGAATGCTTATTACCTCTCTTAATCTATTTAATTTACCCCATTATGGACTTGCTCCAAAAAAATGATGGCATCAGTGAAGAAGATTCCTTTAACTTCAGAACATGCATGAGCAACCACTGGATAATAGCCTTCATATTTTTAATACCATAGTGCTCATATTTTTGGTCTCAACCTGTAGCCCTTTGAGAAACCACATGCCCAACAAGAAGCTGCAGCTCGAGCATGGAATTTTAAAAATATTTAAGAATGCAACCTGTCCTTGCAAACAGCAGTATGTTGCAAATAATCCTTATTTACTCAAATATAACTTGACTGAATTCGCTTAATATTATCTAGCACTTTCCACAGGCTGTTTTTAGTTTCCATAGAAACCATTTCAATTGTTATTTTTCACATAGGACTGAATAGCTGCAGAGACTACCTGTCTACATATGGGTACTTGAACTCTTGAATGAAATATCTGTACCCTTAGCTCCAGAAAGAAAGGATTTGAGGGATACTTAAAGACAATTTAATTTCCCAGAATCAAATAATTGAGATGCATGAGAAAACTTTGAAGTGCCAAGCTACAATGTCTAATTCATCCTTCTCTGTCCTACAGGCTGATGATTGCAATGATTTCCCAACTTCTATATGAAATAGGTATTAGGGTAAAAGTAACCATTACAAAGAGAGAAGGAAAGGGTTACCTTCTTTGCTTGCCAAGGGGATTATTGCTTTTGGTACATACTGATCTACAGTTCGATTGATTCTTTCTATTGGCATTACTTAAACTTCCTACTGAAGCTGAGCATGGCTGTCAAGGAGATTGATTTATAGACCTTTTAAATTTTGATCTGTTTAATATAGTTTATATTTTGTTTCTTTTACAACATGCACCATGATAAATGACTATGAATTTTAGCCAACTTTTATTCAGCTAATGCTGTTAAGCATCTAAACCATAAATGCATTAAAATGAGTTTAACAGGAACATCGATAATGCCAAGACATAATCTTCCACCCTAAAGTCAAGGTACTTCTCCTTCAGGTAATCCTAGTCAAGTTCTGTTCTCAGACAAATTAACAGAAGGCAGAAAGCCATAAGACTGACTGAATCCTGACAGGATGCCTTGGGTAGCTAATTCCCATGCCCTTTACTAAAGCACAAATCATGACTCAGAGGCAGAGAACTTCAGTTTAGGAACAGAACCACTGAACTTCAGACAAAATGGGATCAAGGTGAAGAACAGTCAAACAAGAAAGTAAAAACCCTCTGCAGAAGCCAAGCTTTAGCTGTTGCATCAAAAAAGAAAATAAACATTGCTCAGTGTTCTACAGAAAATGACCCTCTTTGTAATACTGAAAAGCATTATTTTATTGTGGTTTTGGCTACTTTTTAATTTCTGTTTGTTTTTCCTTTGGAGGACAAAGTGACAATATTTTCTATAAAAACAGTGTTAATGATAGACTTCTTGCACATAAAAATGTGTAATTTTAAAAATATTTAATAAAATAGGTAGGTTTTCCTCTACATATCGTATTTATTACTATTAAACAAAAGATGGTCTACATTTTCTTTTGTAGGGAAACTTGGCAAACATTAAAGAAATTCTACTCCCCAAGCAATTTTGGAATAGCTTTCCAAAAGCTAGGGCAGCAGCAGCAGTGCATTGTCCTCATATCAGATAGAAGGAGGTGGATAAAATATGATATTTTTTATTTTACAAATGAGTAGTTCAGTCACTGGACTTATCTAATTCTTTTTCTCCTTGAGCAAATATCTTTCTCAGAAATGATTGATGGAGAAGACTTACTGCCCCAAAGTTGCTCTACCAAGGACAATGGAACTAAAGTTATTTCTAAGGGTCATATTAGGTCGCATTGCAGTGAACTCAAACTATAGCTGCATTACATCTTTCTTCCTCTTTCCTTTACTCATCAAATACCAACCCTACAAGAAAACAACAACAACCATCACCTAAACAAGACAATAAATCACCCAGAGTGCAAACATATGGGGTGGCCATTGAACTGGTTTCGCTGTGTTGTGTGCATCCGTTGGGAGATATCTTCTATTTATCTTTGCTTGCAACCAGTTCTTCACTCCTTTGCACTGGAAATGGCTCATGAATTTCCCATGTCACACTCTGTTTTAGAGAGAATTTCAGACCATTCTCATCTGCCTTGAGGCATGCTGAATATATTTGTCATTTCTATAATAAGTTTTCAGAACCTTTGATAAAAGACATGGAGCTGAGCTCAGCTGTAGAAATATTCAGCTTCTTTCCTCAGGATCCACTACAATGTAAGTGATTTGTGAAGGTGTTGTTTCAGACAGTCCTCATGATTCTCCTGTTTTGCTACCAGAGTCATGTGGGCTTTAAACAGGGAATCTAATTTAGTGCATGAGCAGCATTTGTGTTCAGCATGACAATAACTTGCAAATACTTTCTTTAGCTGAGCACATATACTACATTTACAGACTCAGGAAGGCCTCTCCACTTAAAACCAGATTGTCCTTAATAGATTCTATAAATGTGAACTAGAGTATCTGTTCTAATTTTTTTTGTAAGTTGATTTTTCTTTGTAACCCATTTACCCCAACTGTTTTCTGCTTTATTATCCTGATAAGACAGAAAATTCTACTTCCTGCCATCTGTTGCTCAGTTTGCAATTTTCCATAAGATTAGTATATATATATAAAATTTCTGTTGTCTTTAATAGTTTAGAGATACTGTAGATATGTAAAATGATTGTTCCATTTTTTTACTTAGCTAACCCTATTCTGATGGTCTGATAAAAAGAAAAAACAAAACAAAACAACCAAGCAACAGAAAAAAACTAAAATTCTGCTCCTACATTATCTACCTTGTGAAGGATTTTGTTGTTTTCCCAATTTTATTCTGTCTTTTCAAATTTACTGTCTATTTTTTTGAGATGTTATCCTTTTTAAAGTCTGATTTTATTCAACTTAAAAGTGGTCTATTGCATTCCCTATTAACTGGTTATGTGCCTGATTTGATGGATCATTCCTTTAAATATCCAAGAATCCATAGAGACAAATGTAATTTTGCTGCAGCATTGTTATAGTTCGTATGGACCCATGTGGAGCAAAGTTTGCTGTTTCTGTTTTCCTTTATTCCTAAATCTCCACATAAATGCTTGTCAAACTCAAACCTCCTTGATGCTCTTTGGATGCTGAAGCAGATCATGTGAAAAATCTGTAGAGGATGGCACTGATAATTAACAGAGTTCTCAAAGGAAAAGTAAGAAGCAGTGAATAGATGTTCTGCTTCATAAATAATTTAAAATTGAGGGAGTTCTAGGAACAAAAGTCATGGTTACACATGAACATAGAGAAGTTCTCAAATATGTATGCACAGATCTAATTAGGAGAGGAGATACTCATTAAGGATAAATCTTAGTAATTTTGTTTCTGGTGCTGGGACTTCCAATAACCTCATTGCCATTTAAAGTTTTCTCCTTTGAGACTCTAAAGAACCACTCATGTTTGTTTTGGTTTCATGTTGTGTGTTTTCCCGCTTGGTTTCTGAAGAAAACAAAGCTTATTCAGCGGTGTTGTCCATCAGCTCTGTCTATCATTCCTTCATTATTTCTGCCAACAAGTTTTGAAAGTGTTCAGCTAATATCTACAAAATGTAGCAAAGGGTCAGAATTATCCAAAACACTGAATTTCTTCATGTTTGATGAAAACAAGGAGGTAGTCTATCAGGCTGAAATGTGAGCCCAAATAGTCCATAATATCATGCGGGAATTCAACAATGAGAGGCTAATTTAAATGAAAACAGGACTTACTAGTTTCAACACCTACAGAATAATGTTCTTTTGAAATCATTAATTTTTTTGGCAGCAACTGCTGAAAAAGGAAGATTCCTGAAAAAGCAAGAACAGAAAAAACAACCAACCAAAACCCCAGCCAAACTAAAACCAACCAACCAAACCAAACAAAAACCAGGCGAACTTTAATTAAAAAAAAAAAAAAAGAAAAGAAAGAAACTAAAGAAAGGAGAAACTCTGGTAAATGTCTGATATATTTTAAATTGTGTAAAAGTCACATCTTTAACAGGTCAAGTCAAGAGACAGAACCAGTTTCTCTGAAGTCATTAAGATATATCACCTTTCTTGTGGGTTAATGTGTTTATGACAAATGAAAAATGACCACAGGAAAACACTACTCATTGCTCATGTCAGTAACTTACTTCTTCTTCAATACAGCACAACAAACACATGGTGCATTCAGAAATCCACCAGTACTGTGCACATGTATTTACTACACAAGAAGAACTACAGTCAATATGTAAAGCTGAACCTTTTTTAAGGGGAGATACTCTCTGAGAATATCCTTGTTTTCACAAAGACGGATCTCTAAAGCAGTGTGTCAGACTTGGAGCAACCGGAGTGAGAACTATTATTTAGACATATTTTTTAAAGCATAAAGCACAAGAGTATTTTTTAGTCATATAACACAATTTGTTACATAACTTTGTTCATCATGAAGATGGTTTTACTAAGGTTAGAATATTTGCGTATTCAGATGATACATCATCTGTTGTTATTCATTTTCTTCTGACCTGCTAACATATCTCTTATTAAATTTAAGTTCTTTCTGGTAAGATCAATCCTTGTAAGAACTTGAGGAACTCAAAAGCCACACTGCAGTAGCATGTCAAAAATACAGTCCTGAGGGTTTAGCTTTACTTTAAGTACACAGTCATTGCCTCAGAAAGATATACAATGCCATGTGCTTACAAATAAACAGGCTGAATAAAGGTAATTTTCTATAGAAAATGGCAGGGTTTAAAATACATTTAACATTTTCTCTTATTTATTCGCTGAAAGCTTCATATATCCATGACAAATTAAAAACGATTAAAGGAAAGTAGTGTCTAAGCCCATATCAATAGCTTGTTTAATGCTTAACATATACATAGAAGAACCTAGAGTTCAGAAATATGTATTTAATTAGTACTATTCTCTAAAAAAAAATAAATTAAAAAAATAGCTAAACTCCTACTCAAGACATTTTATTTGTGTAAAGGAACTTCGGAAAATTTTCATTTCTTTATTGTTAATTTTCTTTGTACCTGTGTCTGTTTGACACTGCAAGAGTGGGGGCAAGTTATTCTGTAGAATAATATGTTTGCTGAAGCAGAAATAAACCGGAATCCTTTTCGCTATGGATCCAGTTAAAATTAATGAAATTGAGGTGTTAGTATTTCATTAATAGTAAACTTGTCCTGTCTTATAAATCAAAGAGAACCTAAACAATAAGAAATCTCACTTCTTGTGAATCATCTGATCATAAGCAATGACATATTTGAAAAAAAACCCACTATTAATCTAGGAAAATTTCATATGTTATAAAAAGTGTCTTAATTTGGATAGCCATTATAAAGTAGAACTCTTATTTCATGAGATCAGTGGGTATCTTCCAGCTTATGCCAGCGGCCCATTAAATGAAATTCCTTTGCGAATGAAATGCCACATGACATAGAGCAACAATTCTAATTCCAGTTTCTGCAGAATTTACATGCTTGCAAGTATTTGTCCTGTAATCAGTGGGCAATAAAAAAAAACCAATCAAAAACACAAGTCAAGTATCTTTTTTTTATTCAGTGTTGTTAATATATTATCACCTCTCTACTGCTGTTCAGGTTATTCAGGTCCTTGTCTCAGGTCTCACTATGGATGCTGCTATGACAGACACTCAGGGCATCTCTTCAGGCTCAGACATGATGCTGAAGGAACATGCACTTGATCCTTAAAAGGACATAGGTACTTTCTTCATGCTGTAGTCATGGCTTTGTAGCTAATCCCTTCACCATGAACTACAATAACAACTATGCTGCTGGAACTCAGAGTACCAGTGACCAGCTGCACCCAGCCACAGGCACACCCTAAACCTCTTTTCAGTGCACATGGACCACAGAAGTTCAGCAAATACTCTATTCATGTATTCCCATACTCAGCCAAATATTTACATCTCTTCCAGTATTTGTATAATGATCCTGATGTCCCCTAAACGGCTTTCTAGTGTTTTATTCTCCTCATCCTCCTTGAAAGGTGAATTTCCCACAGGAAGTCTGGGTTTCTATGCAGTGTATTTCCTTCTGTAAGAACAGGGGAGCTGTTAAGGCTCCAATCATCATGTAACTATTCACAAGTGCCATGCTACAATAATCTACTTTTATGGGAGTTTGGAAGATGAATATAAAATAACAGAATCCCCAGCTGTGCTGTTATGTGTAAAGCCATCCCATTAATCATACTCACTTTTACTTTACGGCTTAAAAGTATGTAAAGTGTTACTGCCATTCAGGTGCCTTAACACTGGCAGTTGCACACCCTAACTGCATTTTAAATGCTATCTTCTCAAGAAATTAAGCACTCAATCTTGCCCTTTCCTCTAGTGGAAATGTTAATTCAGCACCTTCTGATGTCAACAACATATGCAGAACAGCCTAGAAATGTAGGCAAGCAAATGGCACCTCAGAAGCAAACCAGCTTCCATGCCTGAATGGAAAGTGTTAACCACATTTAAAAATAAATAAAAATAATTCAATGATCATTTTTCTTTACAGATTATCTGAACTGATTTAGCATCAGTATTTTTTCATGAGGATATTGGGCACAAATAACAGTTAGTGGCACATCGTTTAGAGGATAGAGGATTAGACTATTTGGGGTTCAAAAGGATGAATACATGCTGGACTGTGGTTGTAAATAAAGGAATTTAAACCTTATTAAGGTCTGGGGGAGCTTGCAGACATAGGATTTAAAGCATAAGAATACTCAGAACAGTTCACTTCTCTCCTGGAGCTGACAGCATTGATGTGGTGTTGGATTTAAATTGAGACAAACAACTGAGTCCATATCTAAAAAGGAATATGCAATAAGGTCATGACAAGAGGAAACTACTGTAATTAGTTATTACTTTTCATCTGATAGGTGGAACCTCTGGTTTTCTGCTTAATCATCTTGGCAATACTTGAGATCAGAACCAAGGAACTGTTGGGAAATAGAGCCTTTTCTTTTTTCTTTCCACTTCTAGTGTGGAAAGTGCTGTGACTCAGAGGGATTCATCTGTGATGTACTCTCCTAAAACAATGCTTCTCAGAGTGCAAAAACAGAATCAACAAGTCAGGACAGTTTTATAGAATTCCTGGGGGTGGATTCAAGAAACCTTTTTTTTTGTTGTTGTTTTTTTAAGAGGCAAAGTTTTGTGCATTTTAACTTGTGTGCACAAGAAATTTCTCCTTGACGATTTTGAACATTCTGCAAATATTCCCTTGAAGTTTATTCATTAAATTTCTGTGAATGTGTGAATCAAAATTGTGTATGCAGAGTTGTAGATTTTATATCAGTGATGAGAGACTGTCGTCTGCAAGCATTGCAAGGTATTTCTACTTATGTTTACTCTAAAGGCTAGATTTTTAAACTAGGAATTATATGAAATTTACATGAATTTCACACACACAGAATATTTGTTCCATTTTACTATCAACTAACACAAAGGTGGGAAAGGATACAGTGAATGCTCTTGCAAACTTCAAAGACAAAATAGATTAAAAGAGGTTTTATGTAAAGTATATTTGCAAGTTTGAGTTAGATGTGTGATCCCATAGACTGTGAGACTTGCAATGTCATCAATTTTACAACTGCATGGCACCATTCAGCTGAATCTGTCTATAGAGCTCTATAACCAGATGATTGTCTGCTATTCAGCAAAAAGAAGGAACAAGCTCTGGAATCATTATTTGCCAAGATTCACAGGTGCCTCCTGCAGAAAACGTCTTTATAAAGCTTCACTCTCTGTGTCAGGATACTAATGTCTATTCAGTACAGAGAAATTTTGCCTTTTACAGACAGAGGGTCTATTTTTATCTTTGAAGTTCATCCAACCCCAAGTTGCAGCAATACTTAGAAGCACAGATGCAGATATTCTGTGTAGACTTACTTTTAAATATTCATGGATATAAACCTGTTTCTCTACTTCTATCATTCAAAGCTGTGGATTCTGTCTTTTGCTCATCTCTTAATCCACAAGTAAAATGTGTTCTTTTCCAAGACAGCTGATGTTATATCCAAATGTGGATATACATGGATAAGTAGTCAACATATGCAGCAGATGGTCAGCAGAAGAAATAAAAAATCACTTAATGTTGAACAACCTCATACCAGTGGCAAGATTCATTAAGCTGTGGACTGGACTCAGCAAGACAGAAAATGCTACTCAAGTGTTTTGCAGTATATTGAGGACTAAACTGATGAAACAGAAAGTCTGCATGCTGTCCTGGGATTTGCTACGTTGGTCTCTACTCAGAGCTTATTTAGCTGAAGTTTTGTAGAGAAACATTAGGGACATCCCAGTCAGCAGCTTAGCTATCCATTTCACAGTGCCTTGCTCTCACATCTTGGGCATGTCTGCCAACCTTCTCATTTATATTTATACTGTATCTTAGCCATCACTCCAGGAATTATCTAAGCCAGTAGTGCTTTCTGTAGATAATACACTGATGAAGCAATCCACACAGATGGTAAGCTTTCAACTTACATTAAAAAAATCATCACTTATTGTTCCTTTTTTTTTTTTTTTTCCCAAAATTAAGGCAGCCTTGTCTGCAAATATGTGGAAAAATATACACAGAGTTTCAAGGGCATGATGCCACTGGGTTCTTCTAAGGTCAATTAAATATATTTTAAGAATTTCTTCTAAACTATCAACCAGGAGTTTCTTAAATTCAGAACATTAAAAACAAACAAAAATAAACAAAAAAACCCCCACAATCTAATACAAATTTAGGGCAATTTTCCTGAAGTCATATTCTGTTGGAAATATCACAGCTTAAAATAAAGAAGGGGAGTTTTAGGAAATAAAATGAACACAGTCTAAGCAATGTTGAGAGAGATTTCAAATTTCTGGGTTTTAGAAGGGTATGCAATTTAAAAAGTTAATTTCTTTAATAGATCTTTTTATTTAATTTGTTAATTTTCCATAGTTTTTAGAAGCACATGCATTTTGAAAAGCTAATTTCTTTCAGACTATCTTTTCTAATACAAAGAATTAAACATTAATTTTAACTGATGCAGCAAATCCTGACATTTGCTGCACTTTCATGTGCAGCAAGGAAGAGAGGTCTAAATACATAATGAAGTCTTTCCTCTCATACGGGTAGAACAGCAACTACTTCTCTAAGATTCTAAATCACCAAAAAGCCAGATAATCAAAGGAAAGTACAAAATAACAATCTTTCTTTGTTTTTCTTTTTAATTAAAAACTGGAGAAAATAAATTTTGTGGTAGGTGTGACAGCAGATTCACAATGGGGAAAAAAGCTTCACTTACTCTAGAGTTAGCATTTATTTTTATAATTTCTTGAGTTCTGAAGAAACACTTTCATTTATTATTGAAAAGTAAGCAAAGAAAAGGTGATTCAGGGGAGAATTCAGAAGAGGTTTTACTTCGGTTTGCTTTAGGTCATCTCACTAATATCTTGTTAATTGAGAGATGTCAGTCATTAAATATAATAAAATAAAATTACCTTAGAAAATTAGCAAGTGTCACCTTCTGTCTGGAGTGCCAACAGTTTTTATTACTACTGCTCCTTGCAATATGCAAGTCCTCTCTTTTATACTTATCATCTGTGCTTGCATATAGGGGTTTCTAGAAAACTGATAGCACTATGACTGGAATAATTTCCTGACAAATTAATTGGAATTAATGTCTTCTGCAGCTATGCTGTATCATCTGCTACTTGAGGGATTTTTTTAATGATCTCTAGTCATCAATTTTAAACTATGCTATTTATTTTATCGCTTTAATATGCCTTAGTGTCTAAAACCCCATGCACTAGATGAGTATGTTCTACATCAGCACTTGCCCTTCAGCCACATGGGTTAGGTCATGTGGGATCCTAGGATGTGATTTCTATGTTATTTCCTCTTATGAATTCTGACACTTTCCTTTGGAAAAGGAAAGAAAAAAATCTTCCTGCTATTTCCTGTGGTGTGGTGTGGGTTGAAGCCATAGGACATGGATGTTTTAGGCATTTGACTTTCTCTTTGCTGTTGGTCATTATGCAGTTGTAGGATGTGGAGATAACTGTTTAACTCCAAAATACTGGTCAAACTGTGAATGTGGAGGACGGAAACTCAATAGAAAGGCAATCTTGTTTTCATTTCACGTGTTGCTTTAAAGCCCAGATCTCTTTCATTTGTTGATGAAATAAAACTTCATTTGCATTCCCTCAGCCTGAAGCTTTTCTGTTTCCTGCCTCCCCCTAAAAACGATTTTAAAATTGATTTTTTTTTTAAAACACATTACTGATAACATAGCACTTTCTATTCATTCTCTCTTGTATACTTATGGCACTTTTCCATAAGAATATAAATACCCAGAAATATCTGGGGGAAAAATGCACAAGTGCAGGTCTATGCCTTTTGTAAGATAACATCTTACAGAAAATCTCAATAATAGAAACAATTTTTTTTTCCTTTCCAAAACCATACAAAACATATGACCTAAGTTTATGCATCAATAATATGAGTCCTTCACAGACTATAAACATCCCTAGCAGTTAATGATGGTATTGAAGATTAACATCTTGAATGAGCAACCTCTGTCACTCACATATTCTACTCTCTACTTTAGCAAGTGGTCTGAAAGCAAATGATCCTATTCCAAGCACAAGCAACTTGGTCAACCTGACTGAGGACAGCAGAACCCACTCCTGATATATTTTTTTTACACAGAGTAAGAGATTATAATCTGCTGCATATGAAAAACAAACAAAAAAAATCTGACTTATATACAGTCATAGCAGAAACAAGGTTATATCTTTCTAGATGTTGCCACAAACCCAGAAGCTAAACTGAAAACTGTGGAAGTAGTTTGTCTTATCCAGTGTCTCTGAGTGCAGCCCTTGAGCTGCATTAAGTTTATAAGAAATCTGTCAGGAATGTAAATGTTCTGACAGCGCAAAATAGGAGGTGAATACCTCAACAATGGAGCTTTTCCCTGGGTGACATCTGTCCACACAGCACACATCACCCCCACAGCTGATGCCCTTGTCGATGCTTGCAGACAAGAAGCCAACAAGTAAAAGACTGTGGAGTTTACTATTTATCATGGTCTTGCTTTCACATCCTCCAGCTATGATCGTTCCTAGTGAAAGCTGAGACATGTTGGCGAGACAGTGCAAGCCTGGGACTGCTCCTGTCTCTTTGGGAGCACATCAGAGGGCTGAATGCTTCTGAGCTGTCTGCCTGGCACCTTTCTGGAGTGCTGGATTCACACAGGATTTGGCAAGGTAGGAAGGAAGGGGTCAAAGACAGTTTCTAGCTCATACAAGTTCTGTCAGTAGAGGTGCTGAGATTGCTGCTTGGTGTTCTTTGGGGTAAATACAATGTACACTGTCTTTATCAATCTATGTTTTAACAATATGCATAAGATGACAGAATTGAGTTTACAATTTGTAGTTTATAATTTTTCAGAGTATTTTACGTTTCAAAAAATAACAACTTATGTATATGTTTTTTCCTACTGTTTCTGTACATAAGACACTCTACACTTGAGAGTATACAAAGCAGTTTATGCAAAAAATGAATTCTTATCTAGCAGTTTATTTTCAGAAAAAATAAATGCCTCCCTACCCTTTGCACCTTTTTTTTTCTCATTTAATTTGCTCTTATCAAGTGCATATAAGAAAATATAGAGAATAAATTACACTAAAATTTAATATGATTTTGGTTTATAAGAGACATAATAGACTGTAAACAAGAAAGAATGGGTAACTTGGAGGTACTGGTAGGTGAAGAAAGGGACATGAGCTGGCAATGTGCACTCACAGCCAGAAGGCAACCATATCCTGGGCTGCATATCCAGCAGCATGGCCAGCACGTTAGAGAGTGGATTACGCCCTTCTGCTCCACTCTGGGGAGCAACTCTGGGGTCTCCAGCACAAACCAGAAATGGACCTGCTCAAGCAGATGAAGAGGAGGGCTACAATCAAGGGACTGGAAGGCCTCTGCTGTGCAGGCAGGCTGAGAGTTGGAGTTGTTCAGCCTGGAGAAAAGAAGGCTCTAAGGAGATCTTATTGCAGCCTTTCAATACTTAAAGGGGCCTAGAGGAAAGATGGGAACAGACTTTTTAACCCCTTGTGATAGGACAAGGGATGATATGTTTAAACTAAAAGAGGGAGATTTAGACTGGATAGAATGAAGAATTTTTTTGTGCTGAGGGTGGTGAGACACTGACCCAATTTGCCCAGAGAGGTGGTAGAATGCCCCATCCCTGGAACCATTGCATGCTTGGGGCTCTGAACAACCTGGTCTAATTGCAGATGTCCCTGCTCACTTCGGATGATTTGGACTAGATGACCTTGAAAGAGCACTTCAAATACAAACCATTATGTGATTCTGTGAACTTCGGATGGCCTAGGAGCTGATTTATTAGAGTTATTTCTTTCTTTCTCTAGCAAATGGGATAATGGCATTGCATGAAACAGCCATATCAAACTTTGAATAAGCCTTTTCATTATCATAGCTGTACATTTTGGCACGATAGGGAAGTTGTTCCCAGAACTATGTCATTTGGAAGCACTTAAGACGCAACAGGATTGGACAATTCTGCATATTGGGAGCAAAGGACTTTTTTTTAATTCTTTTTTTTAAAGGAACAATAGACTAGCCATGAGACAATATGAACAGTTCAGATGCAGGCTTACAGTACTTTTCAAAGCATTTTTAAAAATCAAAAGCTTGAAAACCCGCTATCGGTAGGACTGAAACTATCCCATCTTCAAATTTATCTGAAGACAAGGCTATTGTATGTCTTTAGCTAAGGTGACCTAAGGCATAGCCCTCAGGGTTAAAGTCTGGCATTTGATGTCCCTTTGGAGAGCTGGTGTCTTGCCTTCTGAGTGAGCTAGCAGAGTAAATTATAAATGACTTAACACAGGTAAGAAATACAAGACACTTGTATGTGTCCATTTCTATGTCAATGCATATCTGATGATTCTTTGAGTTAATTGAGATGTTTTTTCTGATTCAGAGCCTGAAACCTTGTTTTCAGAGTGCTGACAGACATGACCTGACAAGCAGAGACCTCTTTGTCAGAGTGAAGCATCAGAGCGATGAAAGGTTTTGTCTGAGATATGGATATGCATGGCAATATCCCCTCATCCCCCACAAGTTCAACCTTCATCTTCCCTTTTATTCTGTGCTGATGTCAAAGCATTCTTGTGCTTTGCATTGATGCCACCTTCCCACAGAGGAGACTCCTTTTTCCTTTAAATAGCCCTGACTAGAAAAGCATTTATGTTGCAGCAATTCATCCCAAGCTCAGCTGAGACTGGGGCCCCACTGTGACATGTGCTGTACAAATACATAGCAAGAGACTGTGCATCATTCTAAAGAAATAAAAAAGACAAAAAAAGATAAAAGGAAGACATGATATTGCCAGCCTTATTGTCAGCCCTATCGTACTATGGGGGCACAGACAGAGGGACCTTGATAACTCCACAGAGGAAGCATATTGATGGAGACTGACCATCAAAGATTATTCTTTCTTATTTTTCTCCTGGCTTACTTAATAACTCATAGATGATAATGATGTGCCCTTATGGTACTTTTTATACTCTTCTGGATCAGATAAAGCAATGTTCAAATATTCTCTTGTTGTACAGGTGAACTCTGGAGGATACTGTGATTTTCTGAGCTTGAGGATAGCTCAGGGTGATCCAAGATCCAATATCTAACACTTATATCCTTGCCTGACCTCCAGTTGCATGGTGTACATTATCATAATGCATAAAGGTGTGGTACTGTTATCTAGAGACAATCATGCACATCATGTCACATGTCATGACTAAAAAGACAGATGGTCATCAGGCTAGGAGCAAACAGAAGCTGCCAAGCCCAGAAATGTGTGCCAAGATCTATCGACACACCAAGCAATTTTTTTTAAAGTGGAGGCTTGCAAACCTTGTCAGAAACCATAGTGTTGACTCTGATGCTGTACCTACAAGTGATTTGTGTGGATAGGTGATTGAGATATCTTTAAATTTGGCCTAAGGGAAGGTCCTTTACAGCAGTTTGGTCACAGTAAAAAGCAAAAGGCCAAAAGCATGCCCCTCAGTATTGTAGAGCTACACTGGGGATTAAATGTGCTGAATACTGTTATCTTTACAGCTGAAATTTTGCAGCACCTTTTTCTTAATCTGCACTTTCCTTTTTTCATACCACATGTCTGTAAGAAAAAATGCTGTTTTAAGCTGCTTGTGTTCTATTGGCTTAAAATTTTCAGGCTCTAGTATTGATAGCACCAATTGAATTACATGGTTTGCCTGGGAAAAGAAAGAAAGTTTGGACATTTGGGTTGGACAAACGAGGTCATTTGGTAGGTGGAAGGGACAGAGGCAACTTGTAGAGGAATGAATGTTAGCAGATACAAAAAAAATTGTATACTCTAGATGCTGTTTTATGAGGAAGAAGGGGAAACTAAGCTCAACTTTCCTTTCTCAGAACTGGACTCTATAGAGGAAATTGCTCTTCCAAAGGAATGTGGATTTTCTGTTCCTATCATTCTGCTACTCATAGAAAAGAGCCCACAAGAAAAAAATTGACACTGAAGTAGTCATTCTTCTTGAGTGAAACAGTTTCCTTTAATCATTTTCTGCTCTTGCGCCTTCTGAATACTGTCTCCTTTGAGGTGTTTGAATATTCCGTATTATATAATATATGGGCAATGCATGGGATGAAGTCACATACCAATGTTTTGCCCTTTTAAAGCATAGACAGAGCATTAGCACTTCAGCAGTGGTTAGCAATTCAGTGTCCAGTTCTGGAGCTCTCAATACAGAAAGGACATGGATCTGATNCATTCTATGATTCTATGAATCACAGTTTAGTATTGCATCTCTCAAAACAAGGTGTAATGCAACATCCTGCAATATAAAATTAATATCATATCCTGCTATAGGGGTATAAATCCTTTCATGGCAAATGATTCCTGCTAAGGTGATTTTCTTTTTTTAACAGTTTGCCTCATGAGGAAATGTAAATTAGGATTGTTAAAGCACTGCTATTAGCATACAGTTGCATGAGTAAGTAGTTCATACTTTAAAAGGACAAAGCATTGGCATAAGACATGTGACTTCGTTACACATATTGCACATATGTTATTTCCAGAGCATGTAAGCAGATATACTCCTGCTCTGTGACATTCATAGAACCATGAATATCATAGTGTCATAGCATCATTATGGCAGGAAAAGACCTCTGAGATCATTGAGTCCAACCATCCACCCAACACTGCCATGGTCAGCACTACACCATGTCTCCAAGCACTGCATCTACATGTTTTTTTGAACACCTTCAGGGACAGTGCCTCCACCACCTCCCTGGGCAGCCTGTTCCAATGCCTGATAACCCTCTCAGAGAAGAAATTCTTCCTAATATCTAATCTGAACCTCCCGTGGCACAAATTGAAACCATTTTCTCTTGTCCTATCACTTGTTACCTGGAAAAAAGGACCAGCCCCCACCTCACTACAACCTCCTTTTGGGGAGTTCTAAAGAACAAGAAGGTCTCCCCTGAGCCTCCTTTTCTCAACACTGAACAACCCCAGTTCCCTCAGCCACTCCTTATAACACTTGTCTCTAGACCCTTCACTAGCTTCATTTTCCATCTTTGGATACACTCCAGTAGCTCAGTGTCATTCTTGGAGCGAGGCGTCCAAAACTGAACACATTAATAGAACCTGTATACTAGTTTCACAGTACTTTAAGATATGGTAAAATTACTTCATTCTAATGTTGTTATTCATCAAAAAAATCAAGAGTGGAGTTGTGGAAAAGCTAGGAAAAAATTAATGTATAACATGATCAAGAACAGGTTCTGTGAGTATGTAATAAAGTGCTGCAACAACAGAAAGCCAAATCTCCTTGAGAGAAAACATATTACAAGGACAGATGCAAGCCCCTGTGTATAATACAGCTGTTAAAATGTGTGAAAACACACATATGCATACACAAGAGTTTATCTTAGCTTGTCATTATTATCAGACCTATTATTTGCAGGCCTGTATTTCCTATTTTTATGTCTGTCACGTTAATTTTAAGTAACTCTAATCCCCAATCCAATTAAAGGTATCACCTCAAAGCAGATCATTTTATTTCCTTTGAGGAACGAGGCAGACTTATTATCCGGTTTAGTAAAGCAACCACTGCCAAACTGACCTTCATTTTATCTCACAGACTTTCATCTTATCACCTTCCTTTTCTGTGGCGTGCAACTTTCAGATGTGCAGCTGGTGTGTTAGATCAAATCAAAGTTTCCACTGGAGAGAAGTTCCTTTACATTTGAAACTTGCAAATCCATTTCTAGGTCCCACATGCAACATCCTAATTTAAGAAGTTCAAAAAATTTTCTGGTAATTTTGCAACGCAAAAAATTTGCTGATATTTTTTGCAATGCAAAATGACATGCAATGTAAGCACATTTTTCTCTGTTCTTTCTTGGAATTAATTTTATTTAGAAACATCTCTGTAAATATGTTCTTAAAGCAGACAGAATATTGCTTGTTTAGCACCTCTTTTTCAGAAGCACCCTATACATTAGACCCAGTCAATTCAGCTGAGCTTTTGCTGTGTTACACTGTCCTTCTATAACACAATTGTCATCTCAACTCAATGTTCACCTTCATTCTAGCAGTCTGCTAAGTGATGTATAATTAGATTTTTCCCCTTACATCCAGTGACACAAATGCACTTTAGAAAGAAAAATCCCTGTGTGATGTACTGTTCAACTTCCATGTATTGAACTTTCTGGCTTCCTTGGTAGAAGATTTTATTCCATAGTAAATTTTTGCCCATGAATCAATTATACTTATAGCAAAGCAATCTAAAGTACCTGATAACCAACTTTGGGATGTAAGCAACTAATCCTATGTGACATCCTGAGGGCATAAGACTAATCTACATTATCTACACTTTAGTGTGTGTGTGCATTTCATTCTGAAGCATTCTGAAGAAATTAGGTTTCAAGGCTTCAGGATTCTGATGGACTGTATTACAAATTCTTTAAAAATTCAGATATCTTAAACCTTTTTTTTTATTCATATGGACTGAAGACTAAGATACAAGTCACTTCTCTGAAGTATTTCTACAGACTTCAGGTTCTGTTGTGCTCCTAGGGCATGTGAATTCTTTTCTTTGTGAAAGTCAAAAAGAAGAGGAAAATGAGAAAATGCAAATTCATGTCTCTTCCTCCCTTTATAGCTGCCTGTGGAGCATTCTGTGGGAAATTCCAGAATAAACTCTGGTTTTGAAAACCAGAATTCTTTCTGCAGCTATTCTGTTTGAAGCAGCCATTCACTGCCTCTGATGATGAACTCCTTAGAAGTCAGTGTTAGCTTCAGGGTATGTTTCTTTAAAAAAAAAGTACTTTATGAAGATAAAGACATGCTTCAAACATTAGGCTGTTGGGAATGGGTTTCCTTTTAGAAATTAGGATTTTTATATGTTAATTATTTTTTTTAAAGGTTATTGAGTAGTTTTTTTCTCTATTTGCCTTCAGCTTGCATTACCACAATAACATCCTTTAAAATCTTGCTAGACTACTGGAAAAACCAACGTCTTCACTGTAAATTATATGGTAATACTAATCATCCAGTCTCTTCAAAAATTCCTATACTGAGATTTTATTCAAGATTACATGCTTTTGCGTGCCTTAGTCTTTTAAAATCGAAACTTTTATTTGCTTGAGTTGCTTATAATCTTCAGGTGCAGTTTGTTGCAGCAGATTTCCATTTTGCTATTATACCAAGGAAGATACAGTTTCTTCAACTGGCTTATTGTTGTATTTACATTACATTTCTCCTTTTAATATTTTTGTTTATGTATTTATTAAATCACAAATTGTGATGGTTAAATTTGGTCTCAAGTGATGCTTTTTCATTATGAAGTGATATAAACTGCATACAGGTAAGGTTTGTGCATGCAGCAATACACTGTACTAAGTGCATTCACCCAGATGGATAACATGAGCCAAGGAGCCAATTCAAATGATGCAGAAAAGAACAAAATCAAGTGTTAAACTGGCACTTCTGGAAGAAGAAATGAAATATTTTCCCGTCTTCAATGTCTTTCAGTAGTGTTTGGATATGAAAAGCAATCACAGGAATTCATTGCCATTCTTACTGAAAAGTATTTGAGAAAGTGAAGATTCTCTTTCTTTGCCAACACAGTTTATAGTTTTTTTATGCTTTTAAGCACAGATAGTCCATTCTCATTTTGCTTCCATAATTTAGGTGAATGTGTCTGCTTACCCTCAGCTCTGAGGGTGGCTCTGAGGTATTTCATCGGCAGGATCAGGTCTTCTTTTCCTGTGATTGTTACCTTCTCAGCACATAGTCAATATTATCGAAAAGAAAATCTTACTATCATTGTGTTAACCAAAATAGAAACCAAACCAGCTTTTTCTCCCCATAAAACGATGTCAAACATATAACCATGACTGTGCTTGCTAGTTTGACTCTTCCCATTGCCATTTATGAGTTACAGTGTCCTACATGAACATCCCTATTAATTAAAATTTGTATTTCTTTATTCCCTCCACTTCTTTTGTCTTTGAAAAATGAGGAGATTCCATCTGAAGGTGATGTTGTCATTCCATTATGCAGGCACAGATCCCATCTTTCAGTGCAGGTGTGAACCACATCACTCAGACTCAGCTATGAGGACGCCTGTGCTTTGCTGCTTGTGGTAGGGCATCACCTTCTCACTCCAGCAGACAAAGATGCTGATGGAGTCAAGAGCATGGACTAACTTAATGACTATGTCAGTCCGTTTTCTCAGAGTAGGTATACTAGACTATGGAAATCATATGTGAACTTCTGAAGATAAACAGTTGTTCCTTACACCTCATGGTCCTGATACAGAAATATGTATGATGAGCTTAGGGCAGACATATGGTTTTATACCTTATCTTCATTCCTATAAAGTATTGTGCTTCTGGCAGTGCTTCAACAACCCTCCTCTATACATTTTACAACACCTACTGATTCCTGCCAAGCAAAATGTATTGTGGCACTAACATAACAACCTTCCTGCACAAAAACTTCAGCAAGAGCTGGCCATCTAGTGGAATAACAATTACTGCATGCACTGGAGTCTGGCCAAGAACAAACAGTGAATGTGTATATGATACTGCACAATTTTAAGGCCAATGTGTCAACGCAATGAGAACATATTAGTAATAATCACCTAAGTCTTTTGAAGCAGCAGAGCTTCAAATTCATTGAGGCAGTAGCTCATCTTGTAACATGACTCCAAGAAACACCAAATTTCTTTGTCAGAGTGCATTTTTTTTGGTTTTGTTTTTCTCTTTATCTCTTGAAACAGAATGTTTGGTCATTCCATCTCTTCATACAACATGGAAACAGTTAATTTCCATAGTAATTTCTGTGCTCCTTGTTGGTTTTCAGTTCATATTTTGCTTCAAACTCAGACAACCAGTAAATATGTCACTGATTACAGAAAGTGTATTTATTAATTCAGGTTATTTTTAAAAGTTACATTTATTAGTACCATCATGGTTTGTAACAAAAATCTACAGAATTTAGATGCATCTTGGAATGATTTGATTTTCAGAAAAAGCAACAACGGCCTGTTTCAGGTTAATGAAAGCAAGCTTGAAATTTAGGAAGAACATCTGGAACTTGAAAAGATTTGCAGAACAGAATAAAATAAAAATAGTAATTCTTTTCCCACTCCCAGAGTATACAAAAGTACTGCAGTAAAAAAGACATAATTCTAATCACTAGTGTAGACTGAAAGAAAACTACTGATGCATTATTCTAGCTGAAGAATATGAACTCCGTTTAGAAAAGAGACACAGGAATGTAATTTCTTTAACTTTCAGGTTGATCAACTCTTTTCTGCTGTGAACAATGTTGGTAGAAGAAGATTCAATGGTATTTTGGTTCAAGGATTAGAAAATTAAAATACAAACGTGATTTAGTCTTATGATTATTAAGTGGCTTGATTCTTCAGGAAATATGGAAATAATTGCAAGCAATTCTGCCTAATTCCTTCATCCACTCCTTTATACTATTTAAAAACAATCAAGCAACAAATTGTTTCATGTTCAGTAACAAAATTTTGAGGTCAGAGAAAAGAGAGAGGTATTTCCAGTAATTAAGTATAACCTTGACCATATGTAGGAGCTCCTTCAAGTGTGACAAAATGGTTTCTGGCAGACTACATAGATAAATCCCTATAAAACTCAGTCTCATAGAAAGTTTTCATGAATGATATTAAACTTGTAGGACATACCTCCCAGCTTCATGACAGAGAAAACCACCTCTCGACTTTTGATATATTCCTTTAAAAGTCCTTTATATATATCTTCTATTGACTTGTGAAACACAGTGTAAAATTAAACATTAGTACAGTTATAGTCTGTTTTTACTCATTGCCAGGATCATGACCTTTATTAGCAACTGAAGCACTGGCATTTTAATCTGTACCTCAAAAGACAAGTGCCCATAAAATGCAATTTAAATAGTATTTATATCTCCATTAACTCTACCTAATTTCTCTTTCCATTGTAAAATTCACCCTTAACAATCAATCACAGAATCCAAACACTGCTCTGAAGGAGCTGTTTGGAAAGCCTTTGGAAAAGATTATGTTTTTGTCCAACTCCCCCTTCTTGTTTCTTTGGAGTCTAGAATGTTATGGCACATAAAACTATGATTTTTGCTTTTATTTCTACCTTCCCTTAAGAACAAAAAATTCTGTTATTTGGGTTTAGTTCTGTTATTGCACTGTTTTTCCACTCACTTTCTGCCTAGGTTTACAGCCTGAGACATAATTCATGTTTCTCCACTGTATTACACAGGGATCCATTCTCCATTGCATTACCCATTTGTGTGTTTACCTCTTTTAGCAATTCTGCATCAAAAAATTCAGAACCTTGTTTGCATTAGGTATGCTCTCATCATGAGAACTACCTGAACTCTATCCTATCAATACCTGTGGATTTGTATGTGGGTTTTTTCCTCCATACTACCTGTCTTTTCAACACTGATATTCCTTTATCCACCCCTGTATCTTGGTCCCTCAGGGTTTTTTTTAACCAGGTTTGGAAATTAAACCAGTTTCTTTTGACCTTTTCCCCTCACTTCTCAGTGTAAAGCTTTTCTTATCAGCCATAAAAGCCTTGATGTCAGGAGGCAATTTTCCCAGATAGTCAAATGGAATCCAGCCTTTGAAAATGTTCTCTTTTAGCAAATGCTTCCCACTTGCCAAGTATTCCAAAACTTGCCTTTAGCACTGATATTTGAGCCATCTATTGGTTATCATTATGTCTTCATATGTCCAATCTCCCTCTCTACTGACCAGAAAATATTTAAGGCAGACACTAAAATAGGATATAATTATCTTAAAAGTGAGTTATGATATTCCTAAGTCAGAAATGAGTTGCAAAATAAAGCTGTTACAAAACTGTAGTACAACTCCCTGTAAAACAGGCAAACTTGTTGTTAGTAAAATTTATTACCACAGAATCCCAGATTGGAATGGACCTTAAGAATCATCTGGTCTAACCTTTCTTGGCAATAGCACAGCCTGAACAAGCTGCCCCAGCATCTTTTTTTGTATAGTGTCATATCATTTTATTAACAAATAAACCATGAACTTCCAAGTTCTACATTTGGAAAAAAAAAATATATCCTTCATATAACAAGAAAGGTGTGTTTTGATCAATCATCTCAGCTGATCTTTACTTTTTATAGCTCAGCTTATCTGTACTCTGTCACTGTCATTATCGATGGCAACCGATAACAACCCCTAGATATTGGTTATCTTGGAAGATCTGATTATTTAGGGGTGGGGGGAGAAAAAAAAAAGAGATTGGAATCTGTCTTGTGTGTTTTAAAAAGACCAAGATTCCTTCTGAAGTCTTTGATGTTGAATCATCTCTTTGGCAGAATTCTCTTTCAGGTCGTGCTTAAGAAACATAGTAGATGATGCCAAAGCAATACAATCCCTGTGTAAACTTTCTTAGTGTAATGTTTTCCAACTACAATACCTTTTTTTATTTCAACTAGCAGATCACAAAGCAAAGCATAATATATTAAGGGGGACATGAGAGCCAGAAGAGCTGCTCCTTCCGAAAGGAAAAGGGGAACAGTTAGCTGAGTGTCACCAAAAGGCAAAGAAATGATGAAAACTTATCTTGCGATAGCAGAGCTGAAAGCAAGGGAGAGTGAAGGACCTCCTGTAGTTCTGGAACACTGAAACTAAACTAGATTTCTCTAAAATCAAGAGAGATACATGGGAAATGCAGGAGTCACTGGACTAGGTCCACGATGCTGGTGCTCAGAAGAATAATGTCCTTAAAAGATCATTCATTTCAGATTTATTCTAGTGCCATTCCACTAATCTCAATAAAGCAATTTTTGATCAGCAATAACTATAGCTACCTTATGTTAATATAGATTTGACTAGCTAGCTTTCAGGTTCTCTTTGTTTCTAGGAAGGACTAAACCACTTCTATTTTCTTTCCTTAGGCATCCCTTCAAATCTAATTCATATCTGACAAAAGAGACAAGAAATCAATAGCATGTAGTATATACTGTATAATGACCTGGAAAGTTCTTAAAATAGCTACACTTGCTTCAGAATAGGTCTTCACTATTCAGTATACAATTATTTGGCACTGAAAATGTGGTTCTATTAAACAAGGCAGAGCAAAGGAGATGAATCTGTAGACTTATGTTATTTTGGAGTTGCCTCACGTAATACACAGTCATATACAAATCAGTTTTTATTCTGACCTTTACCTTCAACTTCAGGAAAATATGAATGGAATGAATTGAAAGCTAGGGTTGTTCAGCTCCTACAATACAAAGACTGTATGCTGGCCATGCACCACATGCTGCACACACCTTCCCACACCTATGTCCTTAAGAAGACTTTAGTGTCAAGACAGAAGTTTGAGTTTCACAGGATTTCATAGGATTTCTTACCTCTGCCTTGGCATGCGGATTAGTGGCTGCTTGTGGCATCTCTTACTAAGGCCAAAGAGCTTGTGAACAGTTCTCTGTGCCTTCAGGAAAAGTTGCTTCATGCTGTTTTCCAGTTGCTCATAGCGACGTTGGAAATTAGAATCCATTGTCCACAAATGCATTACAGTAGATGTGTTCAGGAAATAATTCATGGGCAGCCTTTTCATAAATAATTTGAATTCATCTGGAAAAAAAAAATCATTAATACTTTTAATTATGTAGTTATGATTATTTTTGCAGTAAAAATTAATTTCTAAATTTTTTTTCTTGAACTTCTGCACTTACAGAATTGAACATTTTAAATCTTTTAAAGTAGAAAAGTAATCACGTTTTTAGTGATAGTTTTAGAATTAAACTAGCTGAAGTTAATGTTTATATAATCCTATATTGATGCTCAAACTAATACAAGTACTGGCATTATTTCTCAAATTGGATAATATGAAGATTAAATAGAAAACAGTTTCTTACCTTTAAATCCAGGATTTAAAAATAAATACACATTTAAAGATCACTGTATATTGACTGATTTGGACAAGACAGGAAACTGTCTTACAAGGAGTATATTCCAATACTTAGGAAATACAAATAAATGGCATTGTACCAGCCAGATCTCTTTTAGTCATTCTATTTCTCTCGAGTCAAGCTGTTAAAGGTCACACTTCTGGCACTGGTGAGGCTGCATCTCACATCTTAGGTCTAGTTTTGGGACCCTCACTACAAAAAGCATATTGAGGTGCTTAAGTGTGCCCAGAGAAGGACAATGAAGGACAATGATTGGTAAAAGGACTTCTTAAATCACAGGATCAATATTATTGAGAACATCCTATGCCTTGTGATGTGTTCTGATATCTCAGATGCATAGATTGAATCTTATTCTCAGAATTTTACTAATCAGTAAGTCCATTTGCATAAGCAGAATAATATACTAGTTGATTCATAAGTTTTGAACCTAAATAAACTTCCCTTTAAGAGCACTTTAATTACTGCAAAAAAAAATGAGAAAGAGTAGCACACTTGAATGCACATGTTTATCCTCCTTCTTTCTTGTTTCCATATACCAGTATGTTCTCCTGTCTGCCCTCCTGCCTGCTGCTATCCTCCCACCCTTCACAATCCACTTTTTCTTTCAGATGTTCCTGTAGTGAAGTCACTTCTCCCACAGTTTGGCTTTCACCCTGCCAGATGCTCCTTTTGGGTAGTCAACATTTCAAGCAGACTATGTGAATGCAACTGACTGAAGTAGCCTCCCTCTGAACACTAGAGTTAATCATAATATTTAACATTGCTATAATTTTAGGTTGCTTGTGGGAGAGGGTAGGTTGGGGAAAATGTCTGCTCAAATGAAAGAATACTCCATTACCATCATTGTTAGTGAGTCTTTTGGGTTTAGTTTTAGCTTTTTTAGTAACATCTTTGCACAAAGAAGGCAAAACATAGTTCCTTTTTTATGCATGGAGAAGAAAGACCTTTTCTAAATGAACTAGACTGCCCCTCATCCACATCCTGAGGGACACAGGGCCATGATGAAAGAGAACATCCCTATCTTGGCATAGTATTTTCTGTGATGGATGGAGATTCATCAGAAGACAAAAGGCATTGAAAGGTCTTCTAGAAGGTGACAAATGAAAGGCAAGGGGTAAAGATGATGATTTTATATTTAATAAAGTGATTTTAATTATTCATCTGGGAGTTCCTTGACAATGTGTTATTCATTTTCTCCCCATGGTTTCCACTTTGGGTATTAGCTGTGCATTATTCTTCCCTTCAGGACAGCACTGCTGCCTTTCTGCTGTTCCTGGGTACAAATTAAGGGGGTGAAGAAGGGAACTGTTCATTTCATCAAGTGTTCAGAGCCTCTTATCTTTTTACTCTATCCGATCCCCAATTTTGTCTTGGTTCTTTCCCTTTGTCCCAAAAGAGTAAGACTCCTGTGTTTGTAGTTTAATAATTGGAATTAATAGGAGCATTTCATAAATTCTGCATTACCAGATGAGCATCTTTGTGAGTCTTAATGTAGTTTCACAAAAAGAAAAGAATAGAGAAATTAGTAGGAAATAATGTTAACTGAATTGTTATGTGGTATGTCCTTTGGCAAGGCACAGATCTGCAATTTGTATAAATCAAACAAGCTCTGCTGACTTCAGAGGAGTGTCCTGATACCTCTCAGGAGGATCAGATTCAAAAGCCACGCTCCTGACTACCTGTTTTAATCACTGACTCCTCATATCCCTTCTGTTCTTCTGAGACACTGGTATATATGCTTAAAATCAGTTGCATGAAGCCAACAATAACACCAAATCCCTTAGGAGTGAAGATACTCGGAAAATGCCTTTTCGGTCTTCCTATTACTGTAACAAGTTATTTAAGAGACACTGACAATTTGTTGTCCTTTGCACAGTGGCAATAAGCTCTGCAGCTAACAACTAATCAGATGCAGTGTTCAGAAGTGATAAGGAGGGTTTACCCTCATCAACTTGCAGTGCACAAGCATTCCCAGTAAGAAGATGCTTCTTTTTCTCCCTGTAATAATCATCCTCTGACTATCCCTGTGCCCTGGATGATCATGCTAATGAGCATTATGATGCAGGTAACAAAGGGACAGAGATAAAATGAGAATGGTTACCTAGTGCCTTCTAAAAAAATTAAATAAATAACTAAAAAATTAAAAAAAAAAAAGAGATAATGTGCTCATATCTTAAACAGGCACATTTCATGATCTGTGAAACTACAACATGAACTTCTAACACTGAGAGAGAATTAAACTATTACACTCTAATCAGCACATTGTAGCAGCCATTCCTAAGGATTAACAGCCAGTATTACAGTGCTGGGGGCCACAGAAATTGATAGATGTATAATGTGATACTTGATACCACATTTGATACGATTTCAGCACTTCCTCAATTGTTTTTACAGGCAATACATTTTTTTTTTCATATTCTTAACTAATTGCAAATAGTGGAGGAAAATATAAGACATTACATGCAGTGGTGGATCAAAAGTTTTTTTTTTAACTTCCACTTTAGGGCTGGTCATGTCAGTTTTTCACTTCCACCTTTCTGCAGGGTAAATATTCCTTGTATTGGCAGTGTTTAGAGATTGAAATGGCATACCATACATCAGTGGCAAAGAAGACATGAACAATACTACAATGGGAGAAAACACTATTGCTGAAATCAGATGAGTATCACATATATTTAGGCTTTAAGAAATACCTAGAGCTACTTGTAACTTGGATTCTCAGTGTTATCCAGCATCAGAGCAGGGCTCAGTGCTAAATGTGATGTTAACATTCTCCACACAGAGACCAGAAAAAACGCAGTAAGCTTCATCAAAGTATTTGACAATGCTCTGCTACAACGAAAATAGATATCTGCTCTGTGTTGGAAGAGAACAGGACCTTTGATTTCTCTGCTATGAATATTTTGGATACCCCTGATAGTTTGAATTACAAGATTTATACAGGACTCTCACACCTATAAGACCATGACACACTTCTCATTTTGTTTCAGGTTGAGTGGTTTTTGGAACTTTTCCAGGCTTGCAAAATGTCTTGTGTTAGTTTGTTTCCTCAGATCCTTTTCAGAGGATTGTTGGAAGCATCTTGAAAGTCAACACATCTATACCAGTTTGGGATTTAAGAACACCAGGTCAATGATGGCACCACAGGATAACATCTGAATGTGCAGTGTAGTACTGGCAAAATGAACATGCCACATCATAACACTGCACTTTCTCCTCCATTCTCTTTAGATTAAACAGAGCAGCTCCACGACTGAGCTTTCAAACTGTCCTTTCTAGAATTTTCTTTGGAATTACATAGCCAATGTTTCCCCATCAACGTAACAGACTATTTTTAATCATTGGTTGTTGGAGTGATTTCTTCTTCACAGCCCAAACACACTCTGTGTGAAGGCAGAGAAAAATCTCAGCTTCTGCAGCCAGGATAATACGAACAGGAGGATAAAGCAACAGCTCCTTCAGGTCATAGCTTCTGTCTGGGGAGGTCTTCCTAATGTACATTATAGAAGATCATAATTCCTAAGTCCCTTGGTAAAAAAAAAAAGAAAATTGAAAATTGAAATGGATTTCTAACAAAGAAAACTAATAAACATAATTCTTTATCTGTTAGCTCTGTATTATAGCTTAAAAGAATGACAGCATAGTTTGAAAATAACTTGCATTTGGTGATACGTTAAGAAAAAAATTATTTCACAACAAAGAACCTAAAAGATATTTCAGCCATCTTCCCTCAGTCTCTACAAATGACTGTTCCTGGGCTGCTGATGGTCCATCAAGTTTTATTCTGTCATTTAATGTCATATTCTGATGAACCCTTTTACCTAAAATGAAGTAATTTAATCTTATGTCATCAAAAGCTTTAGTGTTAGAAATTACAACATAAATATATAACTGCCTAATTATGCATTACATAGTCTAACCTAAACTTAATTTTAATTTTTTTTCCAATATTCAATTATGGAAAAAGCAATGATATTTTCTGAGCAAAAGCAGTCTGACAATAACTAAAAGAGTATTTTATCCAGCCAGTTTACAAATTATTTATTGACTGAAATATGCTATTGCCAATACACTTATATAAAGTCAATATATTTTATAAAATGAATCAGAATTTGGACTGTAGCAGTGTTTCCATTTAACAAAGATCAGTAAAAGTATGTCTGTAGGAGAAAAAGCCTTTTTACATCATATTATCATGTCAAAATCTACTGCTAGACAGCAACTGGAAGGGAATGTTTTATCATTTCTCTAAATGATGCTTTAAAGGAACATATTTCTCCCTTGTTTATCTAAGACTAACAACTAAAAAATCTTTGACAAACTTTATAGTGGATAAAATGATCCATGTTCATTAGCTTGATTGACAGTATTTGTGATGTTTCAGCTTTGTTTGTATAATCTATGCCTTATTTGAACATATGTCCTCTTTTTTCTACCAAGTTCCTTAACTTGCTTTAAAGGTATTCAAATGTTTCCATCACACTGTAGAAGGTTTTAATACCTCATGTGAAAACTGTTTTACCTTAACTCTTAGAAAATGTTTCAGTGAGCTTAAAGAAAATTGGTAAAAATCAACTAGTCCTTAACAAGGATGTGATACTACTATATACCTGAACAGAAAAATATGTACTCTGATATGCTGGTCCAAATTTGTTTCATGCCTTTTCAGAATTAACTGAAGTGGATTTGTGTTCTGCATTGCATTTCACCCTTTCTTGTTCTTATAATGACAATTACTTGCAAATGACCATTACTCTTTATAGACCACTGCTACCTGGGGAAGCTATCTCCCTTCTTAAACCACAATGATAGGACAGATATTAATTCAGGCTTGCTGTGACATCGGCTGGTCTCTAGTCCAACCTCTTTCTCCAAGAAACTCATGTGTGACATCACACCAGGTTGCTCAGGATTTGGTCCAGTCAGGTCTTGGATGCTGTTGTGGGAGGACACAGTACAACCCCTCGGGGGAACCAAGATTCAGATGCCCTCATGGATAAAAAGTTTCTCTGCATCTCCACTCTGAACCTCTCTTGTTTCAGTTTATGCCTACTGTCTCTCACCATACAAATCCTGTCTCTGACTTCTTGATCCCCTCCATGAAGACAAGGTGGCTGCTTTGAGTCCCCTGAAGTCTCCATGCCAAGGCTGACCAAACCCTGCTCTTGTGGCATCTCTTGCCAGGGCGGGTGCTCCAGCCTCAGCCACTCTGGGAACATCACTAACTACTCTTGTTTCACAGAATCATAGAATGATTTGAGTTGAAAGAGATCTTTAAAGCTCTTCTGGTCCAATCCTCCTGTAGTGAATAAGGACATCTTTAAATAGATGAGGTTCCTCAGAGCCCCAAACAACCTGACCTGGAATGTTTCCAGGGATGAGACATCTACCACCTCTCTGGGCAGCCTGTTCCATACACTATCTGTATCAAGAAATTATTCCTGAGACCTTCTGAAAACCTCCATGAGTGCTTATGTCTCACAGTGTTGGCTTGTCAGCAGATGTCAGGGAGGTTAAAGTTCCCCATGAGAAGCAAAGTCTGTAATCCAGACATATCCTTGAGTTGCTTAAGGAAGGTTTCATCCACTTCCCTACATTGACCAGCTGGTCTGTTGCACACTACCACTGCAGTGTCACGCTCTCTTGCCTCTCCTTTGACCCTGACCCACAAGCTCTCATCATTGCTGTCCATCCTATAGTAGAGCTCCACACATCTGAGCTACTCCTTGACAGAAATGGGCATCTACCCCCTTCATGATCCCTACCTGTCTTTCCTGATGAACTTGTGTCCCTACTTCACAGTATGGCAGTCAGACAAGCTGTCCCACTCTAACAATATTCTACCTCTGTGACCTCATGCAGAGTTCTGGTTCATCCTATTCCTTTTTACAGATTGTGTGCATTTTGGTAGGCATACTCAAGATGAATTTCCATTTGCCTTGTTTTATCATCACCCTTGGTATCATTAATCTTGATACTGTCAACCTGCACTAGGAATTTTTCCCATTACTTAGTAGGACCAAGAAGACATCACATGGGCCTGAGCCATGTAGTCACTTCTGATACACTCCAGCTCTCCTCTGGCAGCATTGCTGGTGCTTGTCAGCAGATGGATGAATAGCAAGGGCTAATAGTCTCAGATGAGCCAAATGAGCCTCAGCAGTCTCTCCTCAACTTCCCAGATCAAACTCCCTAGAAGACCTCCCCAGAAAACAGATCAGGTTCAGGAGATAGGGACCTCCATCTTCAAATGTTGTCACCCACTGCTTTTTAGTGCCTGCACATGGATCAGGCTTGGCTGCCTGCGATGATTCCTCAGGACACTGAACCTATTCTGCAGTCACAGATCTACAGTTGGAAAAGAAGCTGCCCTCCTGGTGCCAGAAGTCACAACCCTCCTGTTCCCTCATCCTGACAGTCTGCATTTGCCACTTTGATGGAGAACAGACTCTGGTTGCCCACCAGGTGCAGCTGAGGGTTCAGATGCTTGGCTCTGCGGGATCTCTGTGAAGTTCTTATCTCTTTTCTTTGTCTTCCTCAGTGCTTTGTCAAGGGAATACTATTCCCTCTCTGAGGAGTGATTCATGAGATGATGATATTCCAAAGGCAGGTGCCTCTGTTAATGCCTTTCCAGACTCCTGCCTGTCAGAGGAAAAGCTGCTTAAGAAACTTGAAACTTAACGATAAATGAGGAATTTCAGCAGCAGTTTAGTTCAGTTGGGGTGTGGGTTTTTTTCAAAGTAACCTGACTCCTTGTCTATGCAAATAATTTGTCTACACCTGGTTTTAGTATGACCTCAGCCTTCCTTTGGCAAAAGTCATTCTAACAGCAAGCCAAAATAAACAGATAGCATTGCATAAAGAAAATGAGCAACAGTCAGAGCCAAGAAGAAATATTCAGGCCAAAAGCTCTCACTGAAAAACATTAAGGAAATATCTCTAGTAACTCCAGCAATTTATTTACCTGCAGAAACAGCAGCAATGCAACCACCCAATCCTGCTCTGCCAATTTGCTTAACCTGACTCCATTCCAGTGCTGACCTTATCTGCTGATGCTGTACATAAGCCTACTGTTTAATAGAACTGCTGGTTTATTTTTGTTATCCGCTAGAAGCTGGAAAGAAGACTAACAATTAATTTCACACCAAAGCTAAGGAAAGCTGCTAAAGCTATTCATTTCACAACAAAGAAAGCTCTTAAGTAGGACTGTGCAGAGCATAGAAAATCCATTTTGTGAAAGGATTTTTAGCAGTCCAAAATTAGAATGCAACCTAAATCTTTTCAAATTCTCTAAAATTCTCTGAATGCTTCAAAGTTCTCTGAAAATCTCTAAAAGGAACTGCAAGGTTTTCTTGTCTGCCTTGAATCAGTTGAAATACTTGACCTTGCCAGAACAGAAGTTTTGCATTTTTATATCAACCTCTAATTTCACATTGTAACATAAAACTTAGAATAAAGAGCAGCTTCTATATTCTGCAGATATTATTAAAGAGATTTATAAAAGATATATATTTTTTAAAACATCCCTCCATGATTCAAAACCTGGAGAAAACAAAGTACTAAAATGAACATACATTTGTTTTTATGTTGCAATGAATTTTAGCTGTTCATGATGCATTACTTTATTTGTCAAAGAAGCAGCAGCTGTGTTCCAAGAAATACATATTTGAAAATAATCCAACTCAAGGAAGCATAACGGCTGCAGCTTGAAACAACCTTGTTTCTTCACAGAAAAGATAACGGAAAAGATACTAAAGATGAATTTTACTGCCCCCACACCATCCCTGTAATTAAAACATTTGCTTCTCCAAAGCAAATGAACTACCCTTTAAAATTCCTGAGGAACAAAGAGAAGGAAGGAAATGTATGTTCTCTGGAAAGTATGGACTTATATGAGGAGGAGAGAAGCTCAACACTTAATATTGGACTATTTGAAATGGTACAGCCTAGCTGCTTTTGGACATCTGAGGGGAAGCAAATTTTTAATGGCTTTCAATGGGGTATGTTTGTGGGGTTCTTTTTGTTGGCTTTTTTTTTCAAATGAGGAATGATTCAGGGATACCTCCTTTAAACCCTAGGACTTGCAAGGAGGAAAGAATAGTGCTAAATATCAGTACAGATGAAGGTAGAATTGGTGGGGGCCTTTAATATTGATGGAAACATATATAGTTTCTGAGGAACCTTATGCAAATGTTACAATAGAAAGGATTTTACATGTATGTTACATATATAGGCACATATTTTCTCTCTCTACAACTACCTGAAAGGAGGTTGAAACCAGGTGGGGGTTGGTCTCCTGGGTTACTAGTGAAAGGACAAGAGGAATCGGCTTCAAGTTGCACCTTGCAAACTGAACTTTAGGTTGAATATTAGGAAAAAATTCTCCACAGAAAGAGTAGCTAAGCATTGGAAAAGGCTCCACAGGGAAGTGGTGGAGTCACCTTGCCTGGAGGTGTTGAAAAAACATGTAGATGTGGCACTCAGTGACGTGATTTAATGACATGGGGGTGATAGGTTGATGATTGCACTTTAGATCTTAGAGGTCTTTTCCAACCATAACGATTCTATGATTCTATTCTATGTATGTATATGTATGTTATCTATATATAGACAATGCAAGTAATGTCAACCTATTATAGGAACAGGAAGTCACAGATACACCCATCACAAGCCTCGGGACTCTCTTTGTGGTCAGATAAAAAGGAAAAAAAAATTGCAATCAGAATTGTGGTAAAGGTAGAAAAATATCATGCTGCAAATCATGGCTTAATTCTGGAGTTATATTGGGCACGAAATATTAACCTTCCCTAGACTCTGCTGCTAGCTAAAAGGACTTATGTTTCCTATAATCAAGAAGTGACTTGTTTCTTAATCTAAATATGACCTTGTCAGCAAGTTTATTTTTCAGACACCAAAAGCCAGACTCCAACAGCTGTCTCTGTAAATCCCAACATTTGAAGGACGTTCCCTTTATCCTGTCAGCTTTTCCTTTGAGTGTGATTTGGGTTCATTATTCAGTTCATATCACTAGCCTTCCAGTGGAAGTATCTTGCAACTGTAAGCTTTCAAGAAAAAAATCCCAAAATTTATCTATGGGGTTTTTTAGGTTTTGTTTGTTTGTTTGTTTTTGGTTTTTAGGTTTTGATTTTGTTAAACATCTTGATCACTTAAACATGGATTATAAACATTCCTGAGCATGGATGTTCCAGTTTCTGTCCAGTGCTAGCTATTATTATCTTTCTATAGCAGTATAAATGAACATGATATGTAAGATGTAATATTTATGTGTGGATTTAGACATAACCTCTGTCACCCCAAAAGTTACCTTACTACTTCTTGGCCATGCAGATGGAAAGCTGGATAAGGTATGTAGTGTATCACAGAAGGACAGTTCAGGGAAAAGAATGAGTGAAGCTGAAAAGTGTTCTTGGAAACCACACTGAAGTAAATAACCAGTGTTAAGCTGTTACAAAAGAAGATTTAAGAAGCTATGAATCAGAACAGACAACACTGCCCTAGAAGAAAAGAGAGGCCACAGAGTGACATCCCTCTTAATAAAGGGAGTCCAGAGCTGCCAAGGCAGATTGGAATACCACCAAGAATAAGATGTTTTGTCACTAGCTTTGAAGGGAATTACATTATGTTCCGTACATGGTGGACATAAGTAGAATTATATTAGATCAAGCCTTCTGCTCCTCCTCTTATTACAATGTCACCACAATGTTTGAAGTCTCTGAGAATGCAATGCCGTGGAAGACTTGAATAAGTTGATTTGCCAGGTGCTGCTTTAGCAGGAGTCAGATAATGCTTTAAGGTTTGGAACAGGAGCAATTATATTGATGGGACCTGATTGGCTATACCTTCCTTTTTGGGAGTAGGAGATGAACAATTTAGTTGCTGACTTTTGGAAGAAATTATGCACATCCCGCCTGCTTCTTTTATGGAAACAGTGCACCTCTGCAGGGGTGGGAGAGGTGCGGAGGGGAGAATTGCTCACAGAAGGAATGACAGCTTGGAGTGTCTGCTCATGCTATTGATTAAACTTCCTGACAACCACACGGGAAAGTTAATTACTGGGAGGTAAATTAACACCCTTGCAAGATAATAGAGAAAACAATAATTATATTAAGAACTCAGGGGGCTAAGTTTTCTTGGACTTGAGCCTGAAGCTGTAAGCAGTGTTTTTAAAAAACCCACCACTGTACTTCTCAGGTACAAATAGTTTGAACCACATTGATTGAAGTCTTTATACTCTGTGATTAAAAAGCACCTTCACCTGCCAGTGAATCTGTTCAAACTTTTCACAAGGAGTCTTTCAATTAAGATTTCAAATGAGACTCACTTTGCATTGAAATGGGTCTGTTCTGGTCAGCAGAAAGACACCCTGTGCTGCCTTCAAGACCTGTGCCTTCACATCATGCCTTGTGTGTACTATGTACAATGGCAAGGCCTCTTTGAGGGGTAAGTTCTCCATCCTTCTGAATCAAAGGAAACAAAGCTTATTACAGATAAAGGTTAAATCTATTGTAAATTGAAGAAATCCTCCAGTGTTCAACTTTAATTCCAGATTTCTTTTGAAGCTTATTCTACATGTGTTTGAACTGACATGCAGAGCAGCAGTATGTCACTGGACTGTGGCAAGAGACCTTCTAGTAGAAACTGTCTTCACTGCAAATGGCAGTGTGGGACTCTAAATTTAGAGTCTGTCTGTGATGCCAAATCAAACCTAGTCATCTTGCAATGTCCCCTATGACTTGGAATCTCAACATAGAGGCTGAAAGTCAGTCTGGGCTGACTTTTCTTCTGTTGTAATTGCAACAAGTTTCTTCCAGAGCGTACACATAGCAACACCTATGTCTAAATTGACATTTCCAAATGAAACCTGCAGTTACCTTCTGCCCTTTCACTCAGTAATTTGGAACAGGTATAAATGAGACATTTGGTACATTAAAAATGTTTTTATGCCTGTCTTGGAATATAGTTTCTCTTTTTATTTTCTCCTTTAGCCCTTCCTCCCTTTCCCCCTTCTCCCTTATTTTTTCTCCTCTACTAGAAGGACCAAAAGGAACCCTACAAACGCCAAGAAAATTTTCACCTTGTAATTAACAGCCAGTCTGAAAATGTTTAAAAGAACATCACTACAATTTGCAAAAGAATTATTCAGGACATTGTTTAGATCTTAGGGTTTTTATAACTGCTGGTGACAAGGGAGAAACCTCGAACCCAGGCTGATGTCTGCATGGTACAGGCAATCTTCAGGCTTGGCAGCTGGGAAAAATTACCTTTTTACTTGTCAGCTAGATGACCTTGATTTGAAGATAGTGAGAGGCAATAAAAAAGACTCCAATGGTGTCCACTTTTGCTAAAGCAGTTTTTAGAAAGAATTCATGCCAGACGAATAGCAAATATCTGTGACTTATTGGGATGGCAAACAAAGTTATATTAATTTTTTCTGCCTGAATAGAGGAATTGATGAGGTTAAACATCACAGACTTAATGCAGACTTGCTGCACTTTTGCTGGGGTCATGTATCAGAAAGAATCTGCCACACTATAATCACAACAAGATTTTAAAATGCTTGTCTGCTGGAGAGGAGGAGAAAGAACAAACCACAGGACAGACATTGGTTCTATTCCTTAATGCACTGCTGGGAGATATAATTCACGGTTAAGATGATTCCAAAACTTCAGCTGACAACAGTGGAGGAAATAATGGAAAAGGTAGCATTTATCTCATGGTGCAAACTTCTTTCCTCCAAGTTTTCTGTGTCTTTATGCTGTGATTTGATTCACATTTGATCTTGAAGATTTGAATTTGTCATTGGTTCTCATCATAACACATTCTGTCAACCAGACATCTCAGTTTTCTCTCTTCAGCACTGGACAATCTACTTAAACTTATTTACATTATTTATTTTTTAATATTTTCAATTTAATCTATTTAAACCAAAGTTAAATCTTTATTTTTTTTATAAAATGACTGGTTTTGTGCCTGCTTTATTTAGGCTTTTTTTTTTTTTAGTAAATTAAATAAGCCTTATTAGTCTGGCTATATTTTACTTGTTACTCAAACTGACTGAAAGAAAAAACTCTAAAGGTGTATTGCTATCTAAAGATCTCTACATGCAGGAACAATTGTAACATTCTCTTCTCTGGACAATACTAAGAGATTTGTGCAGAATTGAGACCAAATACAATCATTTGCCATGGATATATGTATTGACTGCCTGTATGACTGTTATAACCAGTCTCTGCCTTTGGAACAATCTTAGAATTCCTTCTTTACAGCTTCTTTACAGCTTCAATAATCATAAGGGCAATGCTGCCTACCTGTAGCAAATTCATAAGGCTATGAGGGTGTAAAGAATTCTCTCCTGAGCATCTGCACTTCCATCAATTGTAATTCCTAGTTTCGATTTTACTGTATTTATCACAGTTTGCACCCAGGGTATTGGAAATCACCTTCACTGTGAGAATAAAGAACTTTGTCCTTCACAAGAACCAGTGGAACAGTTCTGAAACCAGGAGTCAGCACACAGTACTATTTTATAAAGACATGTAGTGTGACAAGGTTCTTCACCCAGAGGATGGTGGAGCACTGGAACAGGCCTCCTAGGGAAGTAGTCACAATGCCAAAGCTAACAGAATTCAAGGGGCATTTGGGCAACACCCTCAGGCACAGGGTGTAATTTTGGGGGTTGTCTTGTGCATAGGCAGGAGTTGAACTCGATGATCCTTGTGAGTCCTTTCCAACTAAGGACATTCTATGACCACAAATGCTTGGTCAGGCTTTTGAGAAGCTGCAACTCAGATGTCCACACAGCAAGACCACCACTAATCCCAAAATGCAAAGTGTGAATTGAAACATAGTCTGTCTTTTAGTATTCAATAGTAAAAATATTGCCCAAGTTTGCATAAGAATTCCAATTAATTAAGGTCTAGATGAGCTTCAAGAGTGAGACAACACTAACTCTTCACTTTTTCCAAGACCAGCTTTGGAATTCTCTTGCACTTGGTTTAAATAAAACAGATCTACAGATCTGGGAAGTAGATGTGTTCAGTGGAAAGAGCTGTTCTAGTTTCAAAGTTGACTTTTTACAGTATGCTTATATATTATGTGAGAAAATATGAACTGGAGGAGAAGAGACAGTTCTGAAAGTGTATCATCAAAATATGGTGGGTTTCCACATTTTACAGTTTTGAAGATGGATATATAAATTCATGACACTATTAAATGGATAATTCTCTAAATCCCACTGAAGATTATGACATGGTAGATATGATCTTTCTTCTTACTTTCTGTATATATTACATAAAAGTCATTATAAAAGGTGCAAATGCCCCCCCCAAATCCCCCCCCCCCAAAAAAAAAAGAATGGAATGCCTGAACTTCCTTGTCTTCTGTATTACTGATACTTAATTCAGTAATAAGTTTATCATCTCCTCTGTTAGAACCTGCTCTCTTCAACCCTTTAAATCCAATTCTTTTATACAAGGGATTTGGGGAACACCATTAATTCAGTCATTATAAAGAAATGGAAAATTATAATTGAACTGAGGAAGCAGGAGGATGAAGTCCCCAAAGCAATCTATGCTGATGCAAACAAGAAAACTTTGGTGACTTTCTGTGTAGTGCTTTACATTAACTGAGGATTCAGTTCTAATTTTTGGTGAACCTTTCAAAACTGTGGAATTTTTTTCAGAAGATTTTAAGTCAGTACATGTAACGGATAACCAGTGCTCAATAGCAAGACATCTTGGAGTTATTAGGGAATTATGAAATGCATTAGACATGAAATCCAAATCCAGTGAATCCAGGGGTTTAAGAAGAAATAGCTTGCAACAGCAATTCACTTCAGCTAGTACTTTGCTAACAAAGAAATGATAGAGGATGGATGCACAATGAAAAATAGTTTCAGCAAATCTTAATGTGAAAGCTATCGATTTACTTTGTCTGTACTTATATGTCTTTGTGTGATATACACTTTTGTAATTTACCTTTTGAAGTATCTCTGTAAAGCAGATACAGAAGTGATTGAAAAAATCAAATATTTTGAGAAGTTTGTCTTTTAAAGCTGTAGAAGGATAAATTTCAAAATATTTACGTGATGGATTTTGATGTTTAATTATGCCTGTGAAGCCTCCTGTCTGGTACCATAAATAGTTCTTCTCTTCAATAGGCCAAGTTCTTCAAGGTCCTGGATGGCTCTGGCTCTGATCTATTTAAGCTTATGCTGAACATTTAGCACATAAATCAAAGCTAGACAGTTAATGAACTACAAATGATTAAAATAAGCACATATTTTAGGGCTCCACTGGATCACCTTTAAGCTTAACTATGAAAGTAAAATTTCTGTCCAATTTGTTGTAAGCATGTTATTTCCTTCCATGGTATTTTGTATATAGACTGAATGTTGGAACAGGCACAGTCTGAAAATCACTTGGGGTCTGCTGTGGCCCCTGGTGCGATAACTGTGCCGACAGCAGAGGGAGCATTAAACTCATTGCCCACGGGAAAGTGTGGGGAGTGATACCCATGTTCCTATAATCCTTGTATGGGTAGGATGAGCTCATTAGCCTTCTGGCAGTCATCCTAGGAGAAGGACAACTCTGATTCCAAACCCGGGCAGATGGAGCTCGTTTAGCCCTGGAAGTCCTTCCATCTAAGAGGTTAAACCTCTGTCCTAAGGACCTCGCTGCCAGCATCCAAGCTTGCTAGGCCCTGGCAGATGAACCTTAGGACTAAAGGGTGGGTCCAGCTCTCCGCATGCTGTGTCTCACCTAAAAAAAATCCATAGCACAGGCTCGAGGGTGCTATCCGCTATCCTCTTTTTATCAGCGCACTTGGAAAAGGCGCTGATGAGGAGTGTGGATGGAGCCCTCCCTGGATCTTCGTTCACGAAGCCTAGCCACAACGACAACGACGAATGTTGGAAATAATCAGTTGTTAATTTCAAAGTTACTTTGAAAATACACCTCATTACATTTGTTGTGCATTTCTTTAAAGAAATTTTGTTTCCTTCAAGGTATAAAAAAAAAATCAACTGCTCAGCAATTGGGCAACATGCAAGACAAGGCAGCAGGCTGCCATTGCATGTGAGTTATGGGAAAATAAATGCTTGGATGGAAGAGTCTGCTTTCATGTGTCCAGGAGGTCTCATAAAAGCTAGCAATAAAAAAAAAAAGAAATTACAAAAATGCACTTTTGCCATCTTCTATTGTTTGAGCAACCCTATCATCCATGTCCTTATTTATTTTAATAGCCTTTTTAATTTAGAAAAATGAAATTAAATTGCAACATGGAGTGCTACAAATTTCTTTTAGATGTCACTGAGCAGATCACCTTAACAGAAAATTGCTGTCACTTAAATTGTTTAAATGAAGTGGCCAAATTCCCAGAGGCACTCAGCAGCCAACCACACCAGGATAATTGTACAGATCAAGGATGGTCATATTCTTAACTTTCCTGTCAGAATCCAGAGCATGTGGATATTTTCATGGGTCTTCATGCCTTTCCTGTGTTTTAGAGCAGCAAGTCATGATCTCTGGAAAATGCTAATTTGCCAGTTGACAAAGAGTGGAATATATTGCTGCTTTGTATGTTGTCTTGCCAAGAGAGTCCCAAAAACTTTCGAAACCAGTGAAGTGTAACAAGGCAACATACTCACTGACACCATCTTCAGCATTATGTAACCATAAGCTGTGAAATTCCTAGATAGTTCAAAAATTTGGTAATTTTTTCAAGGAATTTTTGAGGCTCTTTACTGTCTGAAACCAATGTGTACTGAGGGCTTAGATCAAAGCTTTTTCCTGAAGTGGAAAGATAAACTTAACTGAGAGGAGGAGGAAGGAGAAGGAGTTGGACAAGCAGATGCTCCTGATATTAGGGGCAGAAGGGATACAGGAAAATTTGCAATATTAAAACACTACCACATTGAAAAGGTGAGGTGGGCTACAGGCATACTAGTGGAGATGGCAGCGCTTTAATCTAACTAATGTAGGTGGACTTCATATTCTGGAATCTCAGTGAAACTTAGTGGCTTGTGATAACAGCAGGTCAATTAGATTACCTAGTTGTCCTTCTAGGCTACAAATTCCTATGAAAGGATAGTTTCTTTCATGTTAAGAAAGGATAAATGAAACACTTTGATTTCATTAGAGGTGATACTTTTAGGCCACATATTTACATGATAAGAGCCCAACTTCTTGGAGTGATGTTCTGAGAGAGAATTTTGCTTACGCAGTAGTTAGCCAAAGGCCTCAAGAAACTAATGAAATTTGTTAATAAATGTTGAACAGCTTTAGTGTGGATTTTTGATAAGGAAACATCTGCTCACTTGCAAGGGTAGTAGCTGAGTCTGGAGGCCACAAGATACAATGAAGAATAAGCAGATGGTTCAGAGTAAATAATTTAAAGTAGGTCTTTTAATTTCTTTGAGAACTTAGTACATACACTGGTATTAAGAGGTTATATGAAGCTCGTTTTGCTAATAGTGATCAAGTAAGCGCTGCAGGAGGGCAGCTAGGGAGATGAAAAAGGCAGCCAGATTTACTGACAGATAAATAATACACAGCTCCACATCCTCCAAAATGAGACTCAAGTAGTTTAAAGGTGCCACAAGAGCCTGGGTGAAATGAAACCTGCACATATCAATGAATGGTATATTCTGAACTGGAATAGCTTTGGTTATCTAATCTATAATAAACATTGTGATAAAGACCTCAGACCTGGACACAGGACTCCATTTCTGGCCTTTGTCAGTGCTCAGGAGAGAGGATAAATCCTCTCACTTGAGCTGCTGGCAGCACTCCTAATGCAGCTCAGGATACTATTAGCCTTGGTTACAAGGGCATGTTACTAGTTCACAGTCAACCTGGTGTCTACCAGGACCTTCAGCTCCTTTTATGCCAAGCTGCTTTTGAGCTGAGTGGCCTCCAGCATGTCCTGGTGTCTTGGTGCAGGGCTCTCTAGGTGCAGGACTTTGGAATTGTCCTTGTTGAACTTCACAAGGTTCCTGATGTGGTACGTGTTTTCATTTCATCCAACATTACATTCATCTCACATGATTATTTTCTGCACTTGGACATGTATGTATAGAGTGGTCATACCAAATTATTACCTTTTGAATCTGTAATTGCAGTGTTCAGGACCTTTGGCTGTTAACTAGGTATGCACATTTTTCTCTCACCTTTCATGACTTACTTAGAAGGTAAAACAACAATATAAACGGCCTAATTTGGAAGAGAGCAGTAGGCTGTAAAGAAAATAATCCTGCTGCTTTTGTTTTTTTCCTCTTCTCTTTATTTCTGGAAATTTTGATGGAGATTTTCAAAGACACAAAGTAAATTTAGCTGCTCATTGATTTCAAGTGAGATTTAGGCACTGAAGAAATGCCTTTTTATTCTTTAAAAAAATCTATTCCTCTGTTGTTTAATCTTGAACAGTAAGAAGGAGAGATAACACTGACAGTAAACAAACTATCTTAAATAGAATATTTACTTCTTCCTCTTTAAGCTGAACTCTATCCACAGATAATGTTCATGACCTCAAGTGAACCCAATAAGTTTTACAGGTTTGTGTTAGAGGAGAAAATTTTTTTTTCTGGATTCAAAGGACTAGTTTGTTGCATGTAAGGTAAGAAAGGGTTTGTAAGGCAGAAAAGCCAGAAAATAAATACACTTCTATGTAACTTTACTTGAATCTGGAGTTCATTCATTCCTTTGCAATTAGTAGTAGACCAGTAGGCCAGTAGTCAGTGCTTTGGATTATCCTGTCCCTTGTCTGATCAGACTTTAATTTACTAAACAATCCGCCCTCGTTTCACCCTACTCTTTTCTAACTCATTTAGAGNGATGGAGTGCTTGATGCATCCCAGGATTTGGTTGGCTCTCTTTTATTATTTTTAATGTATTATTTTAATTTATTATAATTTATTATAATTTTAATTTATTAATTTTATTATCATAGAATCATAGAATGGTTTGGGTTGGAAGGGACCTCTGGAAGTCATCTAGTCCAACCCCCCTGCAGTGGGCAGGGACATCCCCAACATAGAATCATAGAATGGTTTGGGTTGGAAGGGACCTCTGGAGGTCATGATTAGAATACCACACACTTAGCTCCAAGACAAAGTCTGAGGGATATATATCCCACCCATCAAAGTTATAAAGTATCTATTTAAAACATTAGTTTTGTTTAATAAAGGCCACTTTTGTTCTTAGAACATGTTACTAACCTATCAGATCACGTTAATATTTGTCAACAGCTTTTTTCATTGTTTAAATGTTGCACAAGCTCTACATTTTTCAGAATATGTCTCAGCAACCAATGTGGCTACAAATGCTTATGGACCATGTGCATCAGCACTGGAGGACCTGTTGGCATGGCAATATATGATTTATTTAGGGAGATCGAATCAGCAATGACTAAGCTATCTCTCCAAAGTTCACCTGTCGATTTCTTTTCAACAAAGTAAAGACCCATACACATACAAGGTTACCTATCTCTTCTTTCCATGAACTTCTTTATGCAAAACATAAAAGCAGAGATTTTTCTGAGATGTGGAAGTCATGCTTTGTGTATTTACTAGATTAAAAAATGGTTTAAACAATTCAAGGGCTAAATAGTGGGTGTAGTATATTACTTAATGATGTTAATAATCTGTATTTCACACTTTTCAGTAACCATTTCTAGCAGCAGTTACCTCATAGACAGATGTATGTAAAGTTGCCATTTTAGTGATTTACACAGCATAGCTAAAAATCCTGTTTAAAAGCATAGAATTCAGGTCTTAAGCATTTTTCCTGACATTCAAATCTCAGTCCTGAACATAGAACTATACATGTAGCTGAGAAATATTCAAATTAATTTGATGAACCTATATAGTTTGCTGTAAGAACTCTCCACAGATTCAGATGTCTGGTCTTTCAGCTTAACTAAAATTTCTGTTAAGTAGGTACCATCAAATGACATTCTTGAGCCACTGAACAGTATCACATCCCATTTCAGTAATACAACACAGGGTAAACAAAACTGTACCCTTCTGTAGAGTTAAGGTGCTTGTCCTAGTATGCAAAGAAGTAAATGATAGCAAGAGTCCCTAAAAGCTTAAAGGTGCCAAAATTGTCTTTGGGGAAATGCATTTTTACAATAAAAGAATCCAAAATATGAATTCTTGCTTTTATAATTAGAGAAGTGTGTGATCTTCCAAGGAGAAATATCATAGGTTTTAGTGTTCTTATGCTAAGAGTGAGTGCAGGGCTGGGAACAGGGCTTCAGGTCTTCCAGGCTCAGATTTTGGCATCAGGTCTCACCAAAATTACAACTGAAATTTTAACTGTTATAAGGTCTTTTGAAATCCTTAACCTCAAATTGAGAAATCAATAATTAACAATAAAGGAATAAACATTAAAAAAAAAAATGAATGTATACAATATACTATTCACAGTGAAATATTGTACTGATATTTCTTCTGTCCAAAACTCTTCTCATGACCACTGAATAGTCTTCTCCCCTCCCTCTTCTAATAACTCATTCTTTTGCTCCAACACAACTCATTCTTTTGCTCCAACACAACTCATTAAAACCAGTTATTTTTTCTTTTTTTACCTGCTTCTTCCTTATCTCCCTCTCTTTTTTTTTTCCTCTGTTTTGCTTTTCTCAGTGATTTGTCCCAGCTCTGCTGAGCTCTCCTTACTTTTCCCACCATCTGGCTAGGCAGCTGTTACTGATATCACTGAGTGAGTGAGTTGTGAGAACAGTTGTTCAGAAGCTGATTTTACCTGTAGTCCCCATTCCCTATAGGATTGGAAGTTCTGATGGCCAGGACAAGTGAAATGATGTATGAAACAAAACTCAACGATTTAAAAAAAGACTAATGTGACAGAGACTTGTAGAGACAACATGGGTAGGTCTAGTTTAAACAAAAATCATGCAAATAAGCAAGTTGCCAACTACAATGGGATGAAATATTAACTACTTGGTAAGTCAAGGGCTGGCTATATTATGACATATTCCATGTCAGCTTTATGGTGTTGCTGGAGGGACAGAATAAAGGGGAAGTGCAGGAGAAACTTTGACCCAACACTGAAAAATGCATGTGAAATGAAGCAGCTGTTTCAGCTTCATTACAGAACAAAAATGCAGAATGCCTATATAAAATGTATAACTTGAGTTTTTCCTCATTTTTTTCTGCTTTCTGCCTCCTCAGCTACTCTTTCTGCTCCAATAAGGGCTAGGTCCTCACAACCGTGGACTCCATAAAGCATAGCAGATGGAAAACTCAAACACAGCTGCTTAAATCCTAATGGAACTAAGCAGAGTGCTGACCATCACTAGGTGGGGACAGTACTTCTGTCAGAAAGTTATAATAATTAAGACTCAGATCCAGTATACTTTTAAGTATGTTTATCTTCAGATGTACAAACCATTCTGGAGATTTCAGATGGAGTCTATTATATCAATACTTTTTGTGAGATACAGCTGAATAGATAAAAATGTTATAGAACATCTCACCAGATTCTTCAAATTCACTGTTGTACACATTCCAAGTCTCACTTATGCGCAGCAAGTTTTCTTCCATGGCTTGAATGTCCATGTAGGGACAGTTGCACTCTGGGAATTTGGGACCACACTGACACCAGCAGTCATTGTCCTTGCAGATGAACTCCCCTTCTGAATTGCAGGCAATATAGCTCAGGGCTGCCTGGACAAAGTGTTCTTGAAGATACTCAGGCAGGATGACCTGAAGACCTGAAGGAAATTAGAGTATTATGGAATTAAATGTAAAGGAGTAGCTAAGCCGAGTAGCTTTCCCAACCTATGTAACAAACAAACAAACAAAAATATGGAAAACTATATGGCTTTTTTTTGGGTGGGACAATTTATGCATCTGTTTAATGTTTGCACTATGTTGCATATTTCCTTCCTTCAGGATTAATTTCAGATATATTCCTCATGTTTCCCCTCTCATTATGGAACATACATTGCACTAACTACTAACCTGTGCTCCTCAGAGCATTTCTGGTGTAATTTGTTTCTAGAGACACTGTGAAAAACAGAAAGAAAGGATTACATCTACTTGTCCTTGTACAGAACTGCTAAATGAAGAGGCTCAGCAGTAAGAGCTTTGCAATAGGGAAGCAAGCAGCTGAATTATAAACTTGGTACTAGGAGCTAAAGCAAATTTTGAGAGTGCTGATGAAAGGAAAGCAGCCTTGAAAGGCAGAGTAAAGAGACAATGTAATCAGAAAAAGAGGAGTGAAGGTAAACATTTCCATCCTGTATTGGACTTTTTTGCAATGCTACCTTTGACACAACTAGATACAGCTTATCTAAATGGCTCTGGTTAGCTCTTCAATACTTTGTAGAGACAAACTAAGAAGAATGGGAACAATTGGGTTGCAGAAAATTTTTGAAAAATAAAATTTGGCTGATACTTCATTTCTTAGAACATTGGTATAATTGCAATGGGTAGGGCTATAAAAGCTTGAGAAAGAAGATGCTGGAAACCACTGTATGATTTTTGTGGCCTTTAGCCTATTCTGGGGAGAAAGAAAGGACAGGGAGAAAAAAAAACCCACACAGATGTTTTAAACAGGAAGATAATCTTTCCCTTACAGCCAATCTTAATATCCAGCAACAATTTCACACTCTATGTCCAACTGATTTATGAAATAATTGTATCTCTACCTTTAACTCCAAATTAAGAGCTGTATTCTTCTCTCATTCTATATACACAGAGACATATACAACTACATAAAGAGATTTCATTCTGTTTTCATAGTAATAACAAGTTGTTCATGATACATTTGTGTAACTGAAAAAACCCCAATTATTATTGGTCTAATACCCTGGAGAGTGACTTCAAAAATATTTATGTACTTAATATGCAAGTTAGGAAATGCATCTACTGGAATTAACAAAAAAGTAATTAGAAATGATGCCTCTTTTCTGCCTTTGCCTTTTCTTTTTTCCTTTTCTTTTTTCCTTCTCATTTTCCTTTTTTTTCCTTTTCCTTTTTCTGTTTTCCTCCTCCTTTTCTCCTTTCTAATATTTTTTTCTTCTCTTTATTTTTATAAAATTACAATTATTTTTCTAATGAATCAGATGATACGTAACCTTCCAAGTTTTCACATAAGCCCCAAGAGGAGCCTTTGGTCTCTTCATTATCATCCTGCAGTGACTCCATTCATTTCAGTGGGACAACTGCATGAGGTATAAGCTACTGCTCAGCGTGTTCAGAGCAGGCTGAGCACACTGAATGTCACTCCCTGCTTAGTGGAGTCTGTGGGAATTCAGGCTGTTTGAAAGGTGTGTGAGTAGTTGCTAAATAGGGTTGTAAAATGTTAACAGCATTATTCAAATCATTTTCTGATGTGTACAGAAATTGTTTCCCTTTCAAAGGCAACACAAGTTACTGACATTTCCTTCACTGTGTCCAGAATGTACTTAGTGCACACACACAAAAATTAGGAAGGTGACCTTTCATGGGGTGGAAGAAAGAAAAACAAATAGTGTGATAAATGTCATCCTGTTCCAAAACAAATTAATAAAATTGCACCTACATACCTTGCAACTGAATCTTATTTTCAGGACTCTGAACCAGAACAGAGCTGACAGAATCTAGGTTGTCATAGTTACTGCAGCCAAGAGGACCAGTCCGAGTTTCTGTTACCTGGAGGTAGGGAAATGGAAAAGCATTTGCTGTATTAGTCAAAACAAACTGAGGAGTTCAGAAGCTATTTTCATAAAGTTTCTGTTTAAATCAGCTGGCAGAACATTTCTGACCTCATCAAGGTGAAAAAGTTCATTTTAATTAGAAAAAGTATGACTGCAAAGGCTTTATCAGTACCACAGACTTTGGAGAATGCTAGTTCTATTGCAGAGAATCCTAAAAAACATTTTATCTGACCAATAGTTAAAGATGATTTATTTCTTATTCTTTATAGCTATGGGAGTTAGAATGAGTTTAATAAACATGGTACATAAAACTGAAGACTGTGATTTTTCACTGTTGAAACCTGCACATAGAATAGAATCATAGAATTGTTATGGTTGGAAAAGACCTCTGAGATCACCAAATCCAACTGTCCACCCAACACTACAATGGTTACACTAAACCATATCCCCAAACACTACATTGACAAGTTTTTTTGAACACTTCCAGGGATGGTGGTTCCACCACTGCCCTGGAGAGCCTCTTCCAATACCTGATAACCCTCTTGGTGAAGAAGTTCTTCCTCATATCTAAACTGAACCTCCCTTGGCACTACTTGAAGCCATTTTCTCTGATCCTATGAGTTGTTCCTTGGGAGAACAAACCAACCTTCACCTCAATCCAACCTCCTTTCAAGGAATTATAGAGAGAGAGAAGGTCTCCCCTCAGCCTCCTTTTGCGCAGACTAAAAAATCCCCAGTTCCGTCAGCTGCTCCTCACTAGGCTTGTGCTCTAGATCCTTCACCAGCTTCATTATCCCTCTTTGGACACACTCCAGCAGCTCAATATCCTTCTTGGAGTCAGGGGTCCAAAACTGAACCCAGAATTCAAGGTGTGGCCTCACCAGTGCTCAGTACAGAAGGACAATCACTGCTCTAGTTCTGCTGGCCACACTATTGTTGATACAGGACAGCCAGGATGCTGTTGGCCTTCTTGGCCACCTGGGCACACTTCTGGCTCTAGTTCAGTCACTGTCAGCCCACATCTCCAGGTCCTTTTCCGCCAAGCTCCTTTCCAGCCACTCTGGCCCCAGCCTGTAGCATTCATGGGATTGGTACACGCATGGCACATGACAAATCCTTGTTGAAATAATGGGAAAACGTCAGCTTTTCCTTTGTAGCACAGCAGGATTCAGAAGTAAAAACCTTTTATGAGCTGTTTTTATAATGGTGGTAGCAGTGGACCTTTTTCATCAAGGGAAGGCCTAAGATAAGTTTAGACATAAAACTCTAGACATCCTGCCTATTGTGATGACTGAATCTGTGACCACAGAATCAAAATACAGCTAAATGTATCAAAACAGAATCACCACAAGTAGAGCTCTGCCCTAACAGTTGAGGACTGTGCTTGGCAACAAGCAGTTATTTAAATAAGAAAATACACTTGAAATAAACCCAAATGAGTAATTTAAATGCTTCATGGAATACTATAGATAATTCTTAAGTGTCAACAAAATAATTATAAAAGCTGATTTCTTTTTTAAATGTTATCCTAAGCCAAAAAGAAAAGGGATCTAAGGTAGCTTTTCAGCAATGAAGCCCTGTAGGTTTTGGAGCAGTGTTGTGATGCCCAGAGGTCAGGTGAGCAGCTCCATAGCAGATCAGGCATACTCTCAGCTTATTTTCTGCCTATACAGGGAGTCAAGAAAAATCCCAAACCCTTAGATGGGTATACCATGAACTCACATTTCTTAAACCGGATTGAGTACTGTAGAAGACTCATGGGTTTGCAGTTCCTTCTCTTTTATACCAAGATCAGGCAGAAAGCAGAAAACAAAAGTGGAGTAACAAAGCATACTACAGAGAGGAAAAAAAAAGGGCCATAGAGTATAGAATCTTTAAGTTTGGAAAAGACCTCTAAGATCATAGAGTCCAACTGTTAACCTAACACTGGCAAGTCACCAGTAAACCATGTCTCTCAGCACCACATCTACACAATTTTGAACACCTCCAGCGATGGTGACTCCACCACTGCCCTGGGCAGCTTATTCTAGTGCTTAACCACAATTTCAGTGAATGAAAAAAAGGGTCCAAAAGTATTGTTTTCATCCAAGTGTTGCTGAAATCACTGATGGGTTTACATTTTTTGTTTCAGGAACGGTAGAAAAAAGATTGGAATGCTATGGCACTTCTGTAGTTTTCTTCCAAGGAGAGAAGCATGACTATATTCAGTCCCAAGATCATAGCTCAAAAATGTTTTGTCTGAAAATGTACATAAAAGATAAATCAAAAAGAGGAGAGGGAACAGTGAAATGTAAAATCACATTATGCTAAGATACTAGGATAGTCCAGACATGTTTGTCTATGAGCAAAAAGTATCATAACCACATGCTCATTCTGTAAGAGCTAGACTTGCAATCCATACAGAACACTAACTCATAAAGCGAAATACTGCAGAAGAAAGTTATTTAATAACCAAAACCCCCTAAGAACCAGTAACAAAATAAGTGTGAAGCCATCTGACATGAACCAGGCGGGCTAGTCTCAAGTGCCTTGTTTGCAAAGATTATCACAGAGCAGGTTTCCCAGGGCAGCAGGGTTTTCAGTTCCCAGAAATAAACTATAACATTTGGCATTAATGAGACAAATGCCTACAGTTTTCAGTCAGTTAAATCTCATAACCATGGTGATAACGACCTGATTAGAAGTGCACTGAGAACATACCTCCTAGCATTTCAGCAGGGCTGAATTCTTGTGGATATCAGTGGGTACTCTTTCCCTGGGAAACAGTGTGCTTTTTTTGTCCATAATAATTAAGCCTATAGAGTACTTTCCTATAAAAGGGAAATATATTTCTGCAGAGATTTTGTTCCTGGTGTGTTCTTTTAAATGCACATAACTAATATTCCTAACTATATGCCCATACAGAGGTGGTATGCTGTCTTGCATAAAAGACCATCCTCTTCAGCCAAGATTCTTTAAAAATGTATTTGACTTCTGTAGGAGATAACTAAGCCAACAAAAAGGAGGACAAGACAATGCTAGTCACATCAAAATAGGCAGCCACAGTCATAGTTGTATAAACCTCTTTAATATTTTAAACATTAAAGTAATGATTTACAGCAAACTCATCATATATACATGAATGCTCATGGAAGAATGTCTCTTCTGAGCAATTGATGCAGACAGAAGAAAGGGCAAAAGTATGGAGCAGGGAGAAATCTCAGGCCTTTAGGATTCTGTATGACTTTCCTGTCAACCCTCCCCTTCAGGACTCATCTTCCAAACCATCTTCCTGTACATTGTCATCTCTGCATGTTCTGTAGCAAGTGCTCATTTCACCTTAAGAAAAGTTGATCAAATGCATGGAAACTAAATGTACTTTCTATTTAGATGTGGGTCTCCTGCCAACTTTCTTTTTTTTCCCCCCAGCCTCAACAGTTTTTTACAAAAGCACCTCTCTTTCAGCACTTTCCTTCACCACACAATAGTTGCTGTTCTGCTGCCCTACTTGTGTCATTGAGCATATTAAAGGACTCGTACTAATTAGTGTGTAATTAAAATAAATCAAATCTTCTGAATGCTCCAAGCACTGACACTTACCATGCTACCAACTAGATGAACATCTCTGAAGGAGGTCCAGACAAACCAACAGCACCCACAAAGCCAGAGGCTGGATTCATTTTTCAATTGTATTTTATTTTTAAATTACCAGCATTCTAAAGCAATACTTCCTAGCGATGAAACATTTTCAACATGTTTTCTAGCATCAATATTGCTAGCATAGGACTGACTTTTTAATTTGAAGAGCCTACTAACTCAGGAGACCTGGACTGACTCCGATCATATTTTTTTATCATTTGATGTTGTAAGATGCAACAGGAAGAGTGAAATTCATATTTTTGCCAATGAAATAAATTGCAAAATTTCCAGTAACTTCCTTAGAAGAGCAATAATGTCTTCTTTCATGTTTTTGAGCAAGGAGATGACTTTCAATTTCACTGAATGCAGCAACAAAGATTCCCAAGATCAGTATAATTCCTCCATTCCCTCTCCTTTGTTTCTACACTCTCAGGAATTTACTGTGACCTATACTACTACAATACAACAACAAAATTGAAATGTATTATCTGCATATGAAGCTTTAAATACCTCAGAAATCAGAATATTCTAGGAATTGGAAATGGACTTAGCGTATTTGAATTCTGCTCTATTGTGACATTTGTTAAGAATATTATGATTTTTTAAGGCTGTTTAGATTCACATGATAGGGGGTAATTACCTGTCCGAGCCTATTCTTCAGTATCTCAGAGAGCAATTTATTACCTGTAAGATCCAGGAGAATCCACAAGAACATCAAAATAAGTCTTTGAATCTATGCTCTGCCACGGGAAAATCAGACAAGAAACTGAGACCGTCAGGAACATCTCATGTCTGAACTAGCAGGAAACATATTTAGGTTGAACTAACTTCTAAAGCTACTTCAGATAAGAGTCAGGAAATGATTACTCCTTCTGCTATAACACTGACTCCATAGACTGGGCAACACTCCTGAGGCTGTGGCAATGGAAAGTGAGGATTTACCCCAGATGAAATCACTAGCAGCGTTGACAGTTCTGGCATCAGAGCCACAATTTTCCCCTTTTAAGGACGTTTTAGATCCACTGCATGGATCTAAGCAACCTCTAGTTGTGCCAGGGGAGGTTTGGGTTGGATATTAGGAAAAATGTCTTCCCCAAAATTGTCAAGGCCTTGCACAGGCTGCCCAGGGCAGTGGTGGAGTCACCATCCATGGAAGGGTTTGAAAGACATGTAGAAGTAGTGCTGAGGGACATGGCTTAGTCACTACCTGGCAGTGTTGGGATAATGGTTGGACTTGATGATCTTGTAACAAAAAACAATTCTATGATTCCATGTCAGATGTCCTGTTCCAATGCACTCTTATGGAAAGCACCAGGGAAGTTTGCAGGAAATGAGGCTATTGGAAGAGCAGTGATACCAGAGCCTTTATCTCCTGCGCTTTCAGAACTCAAAGGTGCATCAGCCTCACACAGCAAATAAGGACAGGGCTTGTCTCAGAAAGAAGTGGTTGGCTCTTTTAATTAATCATAGAATCATCGTAAAATGTGTTGGGTTGAGACCTTAAGGATCATCTCGTTCTAACTGCCCTCCCACGGATAGGAACACCTTCCATTAGACCAGGTAGCTCAAGGCTTCATCTGACCTAGATTTGAACACTGTCAGGGATCAGGCATCCACAACCTTGAAGAATAAATGAGAGTGACGTTCGCTTATGGAGAAGTAATAGACTTAGCAAAAATGTAATAAAAGCTGAGTATTTTATTTCAGTTTACATTTGGATAGTTCTGCCTGCCTACATCTTACTTAAATGAATACTAATATTATTTATTTACAACTTTTATTGCCTAATGAGACAGCTGAGCAAGCAACAATAAATGAAACCTATATGTTTTGTTTAAAAGATAAAAATTAGAAACAGAGGACATCACAGATACAAATTAAAATGATATTTCATGTTATAAAATCTCAAGATATCTTGAGAGAGCTAAAGCAAAGAAGCTTACTGATATAGAATCCAATTCCTATCCTTCCAGCCTTGTCCAGACATAACTCCTGTACTGTATAGATGAAAGACAAAAAGCTCCAAAGAAATCTTGGGGCACGTAATGTAAAAGGAAACCATCTACCTACAGTTAGCCCAAGAGCAAAATGGCATGTAAAGACTTCCCAAGAGTATTAAGAACAGGATTTATATCTTCATGGCTCTGTTCCAATATGCACTGCTGATGCTACTGGGATTTTTCACTGAGTCCCCATCAGTTTCAAAAACACAGCATTATTTGGCTATTTATAAGGCCCACAGATATTATTAGTCATAATAATACTGCAGTTGAATGGAAAATAATTTTCTTAGGTTGGAAAAGCATGAATAAAAAAATATAGTCATTCCTGAATCAGAATAAAGAGTGGAAATGGGTCTTTTCTTTGTGAAGTGTCAGGAAAATGAAAGTCTAGTTCAATGCAAAAATTATCTTTGGATAATTTGGAAACATTTTGCCTTTAGTGTGATAAATTTTAAAATTTATATATCTATATATATAAAATATTTTAAGAGAAAAAATAACTTGTGCTAAAGATTAACATTAGGACCTAAAAATAACATTAAAATGACTTAAAGTCTTTACGCTCAAAAAATCAAAGTGGTAGAGGAAAGCTAATTAACTAGATTTTCTGTGGAGATCCTACCCTTGATTATATGTTTCCAAGCAATTCTAAAACCTAGTTGCAATATTCTTTTCACTAATATCTCTAAAAATTGGCTATTTTAAGCTGTTTCCAGATTTTATACTTCCTCCCCCAGATTACATGTGAACAACTGATTTTTATCTGTGCTGTCCATAGCACTACAGCTCCTAACATTCTGCACCTCACTTATTGTGACATCTGTAGCAGGACATTCTGCATGGCAGCTTTATTTTTCCATACTCCAGTTAAACTACCCCTTATGGAGCTGTCATTCTAACTTCTTAAAAGAAATCCCATTACTGCCCATAATGTGAGTGTCTGCTGCTTGCTTTCTGCCTGGGTTACATATATGTTTTTTAGGGATTTATTTTTAGGTTGTATCCTCATTACTTCCTGTCCATTTATTCCCTCTCGTAAATGATTGCAATTCGTTTGCCCTTTCTGTCTCATTGATACTGCCAATTCTCAATTCATCGTTTTGTAAAATTCTTATTTTTATGCTACAGAATTTTACATGTTTTCCTGCATTTTTGAAGGTTTAGCTATAGAGTTAACAATTAAAACTGATCTAGAATTGAATCATTAAATCCCTATCAGATGCTCAAACTAAAGGGAAACACTTGGGTTGATATTGTTTTAGAAAATTATATATATTCATTTATATATATATACACACATACACTTATTTAATCTATTTATAATAATAAATAAATATTACAATAATATACTGAAGTTCCAAGGCTGCTTCCTCAATATTAGATGACTAGTTTAAGTATATTATTCTATAACTTTGATGAATTATGCTGTTCCATAACTGTGGTGTGTTTTAATCTCTGGTGAAAGTAAATCTCCACCTTTAAATTGCATGAATTTATGAAAGGACATGGAAAGAACATCTGAGACTGGAATCTAGTTCCAAATATAGCTGAAGCCAATATGTGCATCATGTATAGTGCATATCTATGGATCATGTACATCAAGTATAGTGTATGGTTATGGGTTATATATACTCTTTATGTGTAATGGGTTTAAATTCTGTAGGACAAAGAATATGAACACTGAAACTTTTCATCAGCCTTTTATTATTCTCTAAGCTTCTTTATTTTGACACTGAGTCTCTAGATATTGTTCCTAATCTGACCTTTGTGTTCATACATGTGGTTGGTACATGCTAGCTCCTAATTTTTTAGAAGTAGGGAAGTGTTTTGCGAATTTTATAGTCCTTGCTTGACATTTTCTGACCTGCTGACAGGCAGCAGCTGTCAATTAGAGAGTGGAGGACAAGGAGAGGCTAAAGTGAGTTTCTTTCCCTTCTCACAAACCACTGCCCAGCCAGGCTAAAGATCAAATTAAGATCTATATAAATCCGAGTGCCTTCAAATTAGTGCTGGAATGCTCTGCTCTAACTGAATCATTCAATATATTCACATTGGATCTCACAATATTATAACTCTTCTCTGTTTTCTGGGTTTATTTACTTTTGTTTCACTTTTTAAGGGAAAAAAAAAGGAAACATATAAGGAACTGTAGTATGAATTGTTTATAGGTTTTTGACAACTGTGATGGCAAGTGTTGTGTGAGAGCTGTTAAGGTCTCTTGTTTACATATGTATATTTATAACCTGCTTAGGCTTTGGCAGTCTATTTTCTTGGGATATTTTTACCCTTCTCTATTGACTAAACTGCATAATGGATATAACACTCAGGTCATTCAATTTTGTTATGGTCTATCATGTCATGTGGAATATAATTATTTGTTGCTGGTTTGTGTTGGTTTTTAGTTTGTTTTGCTTTTGGTTTGTTTTTGTTGGTTTTTTTTTGGGGTGGTGGTTGTTTTTTTAAGCGAAGAATAGTTATCTAAAGTCTTTCCAAAACACATATCCTAGCATCTCTATTATGTGCTGTTTTGTTGCTTTGAAGCATTTCATGCTGTGTTACCAACTAGCTGGTGATGTTATAACTTCTTGCACTCATTACTCCTCTCTGCACACTGCTGAAAATATAATGAGGCAGTGCAGTTTGTATTAGAGGCTGCTGAAACACATCCTTTTACGAGTGTCATCCTGCAGCTGCTGCGACGTATCGTGTCATTTATGTTGCTGAGTATGCATTCTGAGAGTCTTCAGTAAAACATGTTATGGCACTAATGTGCTGGTCCTTTTTTTGCCCTTCTCCCTTGCTCTCTGGAGTAGTGAGGACTGGATGCTCAAAGGAATTGTGCTGGTTTACACCAGTTGCAGACCTGACCTCTGTGGTACCATACCATTCAGAGAAAGCAGCCCTGGAGTTTCATTTTAATTAAAACTCAACTGTCCAAATGAATTACAGTTGATTTTAATATCATCACCTTTAACTCTTGAATAAGATGTAGAAATAAATCCCTAACATTTGCACTTGGTGTGTTCTTAGAATTAGTTGAGTCCACACAGAGCACTCACAAAATTTCATTATACCTATGGCAAATTTAATGCAAGTATCTCCAGCAGCTCCCAGACATAAATGTATAAAACTTCATATATTTCAGTTTTATAATAAGACAAACACAAATCCTGTGCTGTACAGTAGAACAGGGTGCAGAGACATCTTAGCTACCAGAAACTGGTCTAGCTTCAGAAAAAGAAAGGGCACAGTTGTTGAAGACCAGGGCTGCTTCTGAGCACATAATCCCCCTTGAGAACCACAGTGTTTGGGAACAGCTTTCAGGTCCTGTGCTTTGTGTGTTATTGATGTGAGCACATGGCCTCTGGGACCTGCGTTGTGACTTAGTTTAGCTGGGCTCAAAGATCAGCATGTCAGTATTTTGATCTCAGCTCTCTAAACTTGCCTATCCAAATCCACAGTTAAATTCAGATTACTGGAAGACCATTAGGAGCTGAGTGATGCCCAAAATGTAGCAGAAGCTAGATGTCTAATGCAGATCCCAGTTCCTCTGATCAGATTAAATAATGACCCAAATTTTGTGAAAATTTTAATAATGAGTGAGGTTTTTCAAATAACCTGCAGAAGTATCCATTTCTTACAAAAATGTCCTGGGAGTTTGCTATATCAAGACAAAGATTTGGTAGCACGATTTCTATGTATTTCCTGAAAACCATAGTATTTAACTCCCTTTGAAATATTTCAGGCTTTGATCTTGTATGAAGGCAGTCACACAAGGTGTAGGAGAACTTGGAATTTCATACTGGACTTGAAGAATACTTGTCCTTGACATATGGTGTTTCCTCGACATGTTTAAGCATTGTCACCATATACCTACAAAATGGGGAAGCCACACAGCTTTGAAAAGAGACAGTCATTTCTGGCTTTTAGTTCTCTAGGTTTGCTTAATTAAATTTATTTGCTTAATTAAACTTATATTTACTATTTAATTTCTTCAGTGAGGTCAGCAATTACTTCACATTACAGGTCATTCCAACTCAGTGTTTCTAACTGTGATTTTACAGTTTAAAACTCTTGCTGGGCACAGGGTTTTTTTTTAAATTCCCAAGTTTTGGTCATTTACAAGGTTTCTCAGCTATACAGTCTTAAATCCTCCCCAAAAACTGAGTGGGGAAAGCGGGGGCGAGAAGTGTTTGAGACCTGGGTTTCAAAGGCTTCAAAAATTTGGCTTTTTATGTAAAGCTATGAAAACTATCTACACTTAGAATTTGCCAGAAACCTGACAAAAGCATAAGGCTTTATAGTATTCTTGCATTTCTACTTATGATTACAGTAATTACTCAAGCCCACAGAAATTCACATTCAAGTATAAGATATGAAAGAAAAAAAAAATGAGGCAAGTAACCTTTTTCAGACAAAACAAAGAAACAAAAAAAAAATGGTCCTCATTTCAGTCTGAGTTTTGAGTCAGAAACTAATTTCATTACAGTGAAGTTTCCTCTCTAACAGCTCACCATGAGTCATTCATGGGTTAATTATAGATAATCAGATATAGTTACCGTCACAATAGAGCCCTCTTCTTACAAGCTATTTGAAATCTAAAGTTGTCAGAGACAACTAAAGTGCCTAAATCTCTCACAGGGAAAAAAAAAGAAAAGTGTTTTCAGGGAAGAAAAAAGCAAATTGCACAATAAAATTTAATTGAAATTAGAGGGCACATTCTCAAGGATGTTTATTCTTTCTCACTCAGATGGAATAAATGGGCTGTAATCTGACCGTAAATTGATGGTGGGAAATTCAATTTATGCATCTGTTCTTCTGCTGCCTCCTGTTCTTTTCCACACTGTGGTTGTCCCACAGCTGTTTCGAACCTGATCTAATACCTACACTACATTCACCGGCTCCAAAACCCTTGGAAGAGAATGTATTCAGGAATGAAAGAAGACATCCTCCAAAAGACAACTACCATAACAGCCTCATTTGTATAACCAGCAATGTTACACTTGTCTAACACAACTGAGTTTATCCTTTTGCTGGATACAGTGAAACTATTCCATAACATTTTAATTTATCCTGTGACAGCTGTGTTTCTTAAGTGTTCTGCACAATTGTTTGAACTTAGTGCAGAAGTTCATTAGTGACAGTAGTGGACTTAGGACTTCTTGTGAACAAGAATTGGGGTCATTTGAGCAGGAGGATACTGCTGTCTCCCATTAGACTCAGAAAGAAGGATGACATCTAGACATACTATGCACAGTTTTCTCCCATCTACCCACCATTGAAAAGCTCTCCTAATTAGTTGTTAGGAGTATGTATGGATGATCCCAGGGTGGTACACCAAGGTCATTCTGCCACTGGGCAATGACAGGACATGTCAGAATCACAGTAGATGCCACAGTAACTCATGACCTTCATGTCATATTCACTCCATCCATCAATCAGCAAAGGAAAGAGGTCAGTTATATGGATTAAGGTCATTGCACAGTCAGAGGTCTCAGGTGATCTCACCTTCCCTGGGCCTCCAGCTACAGTTAGATCCTCAATAGGTGCAAATTAGCATGGCTGTATGGAAGTGAGAAGAGCAGAGTTGGGAAAGCAGAGAATGTTGCTCATTAAAGGTACCAGACGGGGGAAAAAAAACCCAAACATTTGCTGACTTTATTTGTATTCTGCTTCCATGACTGTACAGAATTTTATTAAAGAAGAGAGCACACCCCATCATCCCAATCTGAATGTTAATAGAGAGAGCTACTAGCTATCACAGTATCTGAAAAGAAAATTTCATAGGAAAAAAGCTTCTAAAATGAGCATGCAAAGGAAGTAATGTCGGATCTGTAATATTTCAAACACAACAGGATGTACATTCATGTAAATGCATATGTAAATTAGATGCAGCCCTCAGGCACTTGGTGAGTTTCCAATGAGGCCCTTGAGGCTGCAAACTGTTGATTTAGCATATGAGCCTAACCACTTACCCTGAAATGCATGTGTTAAAATAATATTGAACGAATATATGTATCAGGGACTTTTAAATAAGTTAAATATTGATATAGGCTCTGAGTAGCTCCTGTGGACATTGGATTTCCAGCTGGAAAATGTTGTAAAGTGGTGATTTTACCTCTCTTAGTGTGGAATAAACAATACATTGTTATGTGATTAATGCAAAGCCTCAATCAGTCCTACTCTTGTTGTCTTTAAGAATAATTATGTCACAGCTAACAAACTTGATTGCAAACAAATTTGATTAACAAACTTAATTCATCAAATACATCTTTCCCACTCCTTCCCTCATGCTGTACATTAACAGACTTTGCACTGAATAGTATTGGTTTTCACTAAACATGAAGACTTTAATATTAATTCTCTCTTCCCTCTTCTTAATACTTTCCTTTCTCTGTGACTTTTTAATAGAAAAGCTTAATTACAAAACTTATCAAAATATTATTTTCCTGCATCAGTCCCACAAAATAATGTATAATGACCTGCAAGAAAAAAATTCAGCTGTCACATATCTCCATGAATTTGAATGAAGAACAGAATAATTGCTCAGATATTAATTGTTTTAATTACCTAAGGGAGAAAAATGTTTCCTTGTATGTTGCTTTCCAAAGAGGACTTATTTATTGATAGTGAATCAAAAATGATAATATCAAATACTAAACAGATGCTGAAAGTGATTTTTTTGGTTGTTAACTAGTCAGCAATCAAAAAAGGATTGTGTTTCACTTCGAAAACTTTTAATATAAATTCAGAATTTCAGGGATTTCTAAATCTGTTCCAATACCTTTATATTGGATTTCTTTGATGCTGGTCAGAAGGAAGTTAGGATAAGCTGAGAGAGGTTTTTTTGGACTCCCTTTGCAAATTTTCAGATCGATCTCTTGTGCAGAGGAAGGCTTTGAGCAGATTCTGGTGTTCAAGCCAGATACAGAAGATGCTGAGACTTAAAAATCTGCCCAGTAGTTTGTGGTGTAAAAAGCACTGGGTTCACTCTTTTCCCTGAGCAACCCAGGAGGAGAAGGCACAGAGCTGGCTGATGGCCAAGGTACTCTAGTCCTCAGGTCCCTCAGGGGGTCACCAGCCCTGCCACTGCTATGCTGGAACATAGAGATCTGCAGCTCTACAGAAAGCCTGTGGTCTAACTTAGATGTCAGTATATATGTTCTAACAAATAATCTTGAAATACTCTATTTGCACCATGGATCTAGAACTTTATTTGATAATTCCAATTCAAAAACACTAGTGTTTCAAAAATGCCTGTGGGAGAGAACAAAAAAATGCCTTTCCTGGCTGCTTCTGTGTTCCTAGTTTTCAACGGAAACACGGTTTGTTGGTTTTTTTTGTTTAATGAAGTGTGCTGACAATAGAAATCTGTAATGCAAATGCTCCCAGTCTCTCACTGGAAGCCAGCTAAAAAGCAAGGGCTTCCTGTGTCAGCACTGTTACATCTGATGTAAGGACCATTTTCTAGAGACTCCTGCAGTCAATTAACCAAACCAGATTTGCTGATGAGCTGCAACTTGCTTTTATATCCATCTCAGAGAGAGAGTGGAGAAAAAACTTGGTCATTTTGTAGTTTTTGTAAAAACTTTTGGACATGCAGGTTTATGATGTGAATTGTTAGCAATCAGGGCAGGATTTTGCATTAGGATACAAATTGGCTTTTAAAAAAATACCAGTGAAGAGAAAGGAGAAATTTCTTTCAAACACTGTTTTGTTTCTATATTTCTGAGGGAAGTGGGGTTGGTTAGCTTGGAGAAAAGGAGACTCAGGATACACCTCTTGCTTTCTACATAGACCTGAAAGGAGGTTTCAGCAAGGCAGAGGTTGGTGTCTTTTCCTAAGTAATAAGTGATAGGACAAGAGGAAACAGCCTCAAGTTGTTCCAGGGGAGGTTTAGGTTGGATATTAGGAAAATTTTTTTCCCCAGAAGGGTGGTCAAGCCCTGGCACAGGCTGCTCAGGGCAGTGGTGGAGTCGCTATCCCTGGAGATGTTCAAAAAACACGTAGACATGGCTCTTAGCGATATGGTTCAGTGGCATGGTTGCAATAGGTTGATGGCTGGACTTGATGATCTCAGAGGTTTTTTCTAACAGTAATGATTCTATGATTCTACTCTCCTGAGAAGCAGCTCTGAATCTAAAAGCACATCTGCAGGTTGGACTTGCCCTACCTTTATGGCAGTGGAGGCAATCTGGATGTGGTGGAGCCTGCGCAGTGTGCTGTCCCTGTCAATGAAGTAGGAGGCTGCTAGCTGGTGCAGGGTCTCCAGGGTCACCGCAGAGCTGTTCGTGCTGGGATCACTTCCTTCTGACCTCTTGCTCAGCTTCCGTTTGTCCACAAAAATTGTGAGTGACTCCTCTCCTGAGCAAGGAAACAGAAACCATAATGTTCAAAGAGTAACATCTCCTGCAAGCCTCATTTTGCCAGAAGTAAGGTGGCAAGCCAAAGTTTTCCCTAGATGACATTTAAGGCTTAGATATCCTTCCCTGGTGGCATCTCCACATACTTCAGTGCCTAAGCACAGAGGCGTCAAGCCCTGCTCCAGGTATTTATTCTTTTTGTTTTTGTTTGGTTTTTGTACCTTTTATGAATAATGGCTATGAAATAGGACACATTTATGCCTAAAATGCAATGACACTGGGGATAAATTTGCCATACCAACTCCTATTTACCAACAATATAGAGACATTTTGTGACACACAATTTAAATCATATCTGGAATGTGTTTATTTCCAGGATTGCTTAATACTTTCATTTTTAGTATTTAATATTAATGTGAAAGAAAATCAAACCACTGTAATACTTAATACTTTTTGTTGTTGTTTCCTTCTTTTAAAACAAGTATTATATCTGATTTCAGAAGAAAGGCACCTTGTTACAGAAACCAAAACAAAATCTCATTTGTTTAACTGAATTAATTCTTAAGAACCATTTCAGATCAGACCTATAGATATTCTTACATTTGTAATGGAATTTTCCATTTCATGGATCTTTTTTCCTGTGTTTCAAGCTAAGTAAGAGTTCATTCACTTAGTGGTGTTTCTAGGTGAAACTCTTTATTTCAGAAAATGAATTAGAAAAGTAATTTATTGACTAACTATTTTCCTCTGTGCAACTTATGTCTGAAGTAACAACAAAAACACTTCTCTTACTTTCAGAGCCTGTATTTGGTAAATTGCATTCTTCAACATTAGTCTCAAAAATCAATGAAGGCTATAATTTTACCTGTGCTGAACAACTCCACTGAAAGCCATTTTCTTGGTCCTAGAAAGGAGGCTACCCTGGTAAGGTCTGACTGGCCACTTGTGTTGGATTGAGTGCTTGCCCATCTGCTACAGAGGCATTTTGCCCACTCAGAGGATGGGATGCTGGCTGTGGAGGGGTTTATGTGCCAAAAAATAATAGTTGTAGAGGTATAATATGTAGGATGAAAACATGACATCATCTTTACAGGGAGGTAATCTCAGTGGTGGGCAATGCTAATGAAGGATGCATGCTTCTGTCAAGGAAACCACATCTGTTGACCCATTTGACACACCTCAGCTTGCAAAATTCCTGTTGATTTGCAGAAAGAGGAGTGTGTGGAAGACAATTTTAAGCTTTAAGTTAATATGGAGATAATTAAGCTTATGCCAAGAGACTTTCTTGTAACTTTTAAAACATGGATGGATATCATTTTATCAGGTTATAAGAAATAGGCTAAAAAGACATCCAAGCATTAGCTAAAAAACAAGTGTGATTTAGAAAACTATTCAAGGTTATGAATTTTAAGAACTGGAAAGGATTAATGAGACTGAATACTAATAAAAGATGATTATTCAGCATCAGGTCCACACAGCTGTGGTTTCTTTGAGCTCTGGAAGTAGTATTCTCCCTTCTTCAAAAACTTCATGAATCTCTTCACTTTCTCAGGTTTAAAAGAAATAGTATAAAAACATTTGGTCATGCTGACAAAACAACAGCACATAATCCAATGGCTGGTTCCAGAAATTAGCAGAGTCACTATGCTGATGCTTTATTAGCATGTAGCTGCTGACAAATACTCATGGGGAGGGGGGGGGAGGAGGAGGAGAACATTCACACTATAGACTCAGCTTGGCACAATATGTATATAATGTCCCTGCAAGCCTTGGAATTTGCAAGTTCATACTTCTCCTATACATTTAATTCTTTCAAGGTTTATATGAATATTTTCCAGGATTTGCATTTATAAGTTAAATAAGTGGAGAAAAATATTCTACATATCAAAAAATAAAGCATGAAATAAAACAGGGATATAGAAATTTGCCTAGACACATAACCCATCTGTGGCCATTTAGATATAAGGCTCCCAAACAACAGTTTATAAATGACACTCAGAAATTAGAAATTAATTTTGTGTGCATCCTAAGAATATCTTCAGAATTTATTTAAATAAAAAAGCAAATTTCCATCATTGACATGGTAGAATTGGAATAATGCTGTAGCAACTATAACTAAATATAACCTATTGAAGGAGTAAACACATTTTGTTATACATAATAATATGTATTCTTGTGAATTAAATAATTAGTGCTATTTTCTGCCTGAGTTACTAAGTGATTGTTTCCCTGTGCCCACATCCTTGTAATGATGAAAGGATCCTATGCCTTCATGTTTCAGATTTTCCTCTGTAGACTGGGTTAGTGGTAGGAAAAAACAGTGATCCAAGCAGTTCCCTCCACTTCATGTCAGAAAGTGAGGAAACAGTAATGGAAGGTTAACACTCAAAGGCAGATATTTCGGAGCATCCTCCACAGTTAATCTACTCAGAGTTCTGTCTTCATACACATACATATATCTTACAGAGGCAGAAAGTTCTTTGGCCTATGAACTCTTCAAAAATTTCTGATTAAATAGAATATCTCAGGTACAATAGCTGTAATTGTTAAAAAAATAGCTTAGCATTAGTTGAAGATCTATTCCTGTATGAGCCATGGGATGTACTTTTGGGGTTTTATCAGGTCATTTTCCCAAACTTTAGCAGATGCTGATGGTTCAAACAGTATATAAATTAATGCCAGGCCAGATGGGGTACCATTTCTGTGGTTCAAGTGTAACGTTAATTCCATACAAACCATCTGGTTTAGGGTTTAAAATTATTCTTCACTGAGAAGATGGAGAGAGAATAGAAAGAGAATATATTTTTGCCTTTTTTTTTTTTTTTCCCCTTATCATCCATAATTTTAAATGCTGGAAAATTTACATAGCTGGGGGGTTGTTTGTAAGTCTGATGCTAAATTTTCCAGTTTCTTTCTCACATCAGTCATTTGAGACTGGACTCTCCTTGTCTTATTGGCCAATATTTTGTATCTTACCTTGAAAGCAGTGTTATAGAAAACAAAGGTCATATCAGTAGTTAGTGTAAGTTATCATAAATCCTTCAGAATTTGCTGAGAGTCACTGTTTTACACCACCTGACAATTTCTGCCATCTATGTGTGTAGAGTAATACACTGCTCAAGAGGAATACTAATCAGGGGCAGAAAATCTGACCCTCTTTGCTCGGTGCAAAGGTGTAACTATCAAACTGACTTGTGGGACTGTAATCAGTGGAGAGGAGAATGACAAGAGATTGAGGTTAAGCTGATCTGCTGATGCCTGTTAAGATTATCTGTTGTAAAGACAATTTTACCTTTTTCTCTTTCGATTCTCAAAGCCTTCAACTTTATGGAGGGATATTTCCTGAGAGGTGAATGTATTGATGGACTTGTAATGAACACTCTGAGCAATTATGACTGACAATAACAGCAAAAAAAAAAAAATCAATCTCAGACATTTAAGATTACCATTTAGCCAATAACCTAAAAAGATTCTAGTTTCATAAGAAGCTTTGGCAACCTCCTGTGAATTTGTTTATTCAGAACAGTTACAATGATTCCAGATTCAAGGAGGAGTCACTTGCCAAGTCCACTATCATCATCTTGCAAAGCACACAAATCAGACTCACATCACTGAAATGCCTGGGAAAAGTGTCTGTAATTTCATTGTAGTATGCTAGTTATCTGTAATTTCCTCATCCCCAAATCTATTAGTTTGCTGAGTAGCCATTACATTCGTATGTAGGAACAGCATTAAAGTGAATGCTTTAAAGTGGAATCCACTGATATTTTTATCCTCCTACACTTACTGCACAGTGATGTCCTAGGCTTCACAATAACTTCCAGTTCCGAAGCTCGCTGCTGCACATTATATTTTTGTAAGCCATTAACATGTACTGCAGCTAATATTCTTGTATATTGTATTTAGTAAGCTGGAGCTTCATTGCATCAGGCCTATGCAAGCAAAAGGAAAAGTTACAAATGCAGAACAAAAGGAGAAGAACTAATACTGTATGTTGTCTCTCATTCAAAGGAGAATCTTTGCTTTTTCAAACTGCTAGTTGAAAGCTGATAAATGATTTAAAAATGCATTGCATAGAGTCAAAAAAGTTATTGAGTCTGGAAGGGACTTCTGGCAGTGATCCAGTCCAATTCCCTGTTCAGAGCAAACCTAATTAAAAGAGATGCTCAGGGACTTGTCCAGTAGAGTCTTCTCTCACCTTCAAAGATGGACTTCCCTTGTCTGAGTCCTCTCTTTCCTTTCCTTTAAAGTCAGTGTTGGGTGGGCTGTGTAAATTTGAAGTTTTGCTAACGCATACAGGATATGTTTTGTCCTAGAGAAGTGGATGCAATGTTCTCACCTTCTGGTGAGAAATACATCAATGTATGAAATGTTAGTCTGATGGCCCAGACTAACTCAGCATCCCCATGGGTGCACAAAAATGGGCAGCCACAGCTCTTGTTCTTCTGCAGATCTGACACTGCAGACAGTCAATGCAGAAGCAGAAGTTACTCCTGGACACAGGCATATGAGCTCACCCGTGAACCCAGTGCTCAATCCAGTGATGGCTGTGCAAACACTGGGCTGCACAGAGTCCTTCGATCTTGCAGCTGTAAGCTGCTCATTATGGACATTTGCCTTATGTCACAAGAAGATAAAATTTCCATAAGAAATAGAAGTAGTGAGAAATGTAATTTTCTACGCTATCTCATGTCATCAAGAAAAATAGAATTTCCCTAAGTTCCCCTTTCAGAATGCCCTTGAGGAGTATATTTCTGTGTTTGTGAATAAAGACTTGGGGATATATCACAAACAACCATGTGCAAGAGTTCCCTTTATGGTCAAAAAGGGATACTGATGAAAGCCTAATGGTTGCAGAGGCACACAAATCTTACCCCAGGATTGCTCATTCGCCAAGTTTCCTTTATGTCCATGAATACAGATGATTGGGGATTCATTAAACAAAAGTACTGTGCACACTCAGTTTGGTCTTCTGCTTCTAAGGAGCTACATAAATGACAAAGCTTCCAGAATAAAGGAACTTGTAATTAAAGGGAAAGTATGAATGCATTATTGAAAGAAAAAAATTTAATTACACGTTAATAAAGTGTGGACAAGCATCTCTGGGAATCCCCATCCAATCTAGCCCAGAAATGAGAACTAGAAAACATTGGAATGTATGGAGTTATTACCTGCCTCGTGAAACCTTTCTTAGAAATTACTAATTCCCTGTAATTATTTTAATTGAACCAATTTTTTTAAGTATTCAGTACCCATGCAATGGTAATGGGAGGCAGCAGGTGTGCCTGAAAGCATGCCTAAAATTTGAGGCTTGAGACCCAAATCAAAACCCATCAGAGTTAATACAAAACCTCCCTTTGACTTCATTAAGCACTGACAGAGCCTGGAATTCAACAATGTCTCCCTGTGAGTGAAAAATTTTTGCAAGCGTGTGGCAGCTACCACATTTTAGGGCCTTTGTGAGGTGGTTTGAAGAAGGATGAGAAAAGGATACCCTACCCCCAGCTTCTCTGCAGGAAGTCTTGAGGCTTTGGGGAGAATATGGAATGTTCAAGTCACAATTTTCAAATGTCTTCAGAAGAACTACCCTTAAGTTTTACTTTTTACTTAGGGCTATGCTTCCCAAAAGGTGTCAAGTCATATGTATTGTGATACTAGTGCTTTAAAGAGCAGCTATTCCCATTAGGCTGTTTTCCCTGAGTTGTTATGTCCAAATTCAACTTGAAAATTAATTGCAGCATATGGCTGTTAGTACTGAAAATTTTGTTAGTTAATAACTAGCAAATAGCTAATAATAGTAAAAAAAATATTTTTGCCAATGGATAATCCCTGTATTAGGATATTATTGCAGTCAAATCTTTAATTATTATGTTTTATATTTTAAGAAACATTTTCTTTCTCTTCTGCAGTTAGTTTTTCTTTTCAGGTGTGCTATGTGCTGTATGCACAAGAAAATATGCACTCATTTACAAATAGTGTGCTTTTTACATGGAAGAAATACACTAAGGAATTAAAAAGAAATCTGGGAATTTTGTCACAAATCAACATATGTAATTTGTTCTTAAAATTCTAATTGTAATAGATTTGCTGTAGAAAGAAATGGTTCCCAAAATAATGATTTGAATTAGTTCCTTATTATTTTAAATAAGTAAATAAAGGGAGAAATTCACCTTGTTTCTAGAATGGTCTTTTCCAAAAGGGAGCTAGCGTGAGCCATTTCAGTTGTTATAGATTTCAGATATCAGCCAAAGGAGAATAGGAAGGCTGTCATTTTCTTAATATATGGTTAGAATTCAGTTATGAAATGTATTAAAGAGAACCATTCCTCAGGTGAATAAAGGATTTTGACAAGACTGTCCTGCTGGAAGGATACTCAATCACCAGAATTGTCTTCAGTATAATCACCCTCCAAAGGATAAAACTGCATTTCTGAAATGTCAGTTCATTTCGTAATGCCTAGATGGGTAATCACAGGTACTAATTATCTTTCATTGGAAACAATTTATGCCCTCTCTTGAACATTAGGCCTTTTCACTGGATTTCTTCAATCCGTTTGGTGACTGGATCCCAATTATACATCAGGCTACCCTTTCCAAAGTAGTCCGTGGGGATTCAGACGTGCAGATTCCATTAACTTAGTGGGAATCACATGGCAAAGCCCCGTTATCCCATTTGGAAAATTTAGCCCCACTAGTGAAGTGGAAACTAGCTCTAAAAAGGGTAGAGTGACCATAGAGGGACTTCCCAGCAGCCAAAAGTAGTTTAAAAGTCTCCTCACTGAAAAAGATAATAATTGTTACTTGTTTTCTTGCTTCACCTCTGCAGTAGTGTAATGGACCCAGATACTTGTGTAATCTGGTATTGTGTAGATTGTTATAAGGGCCTTTTACAGAAAAAAGTGTCATTCTCCTTAGTGACTGCTCAGTGAGGCAGAAGAGAAACATCCCTAAAACACCACGAACACAGGATTTCTTATCTTTTTGTCTTTAAAACTGTTAACACAGCATCGATAAAGCAAAGCTTAACATCAACAGAAGAAGACGCCATGAGGCTTGTAGACAAAACCTGCTCCTACGTGTTCGAGCCCAGCACAGGGAGAATTGCTCAGCCCAGCTGCTCTGAGAAGGAGCATCACAGTTCTATATAGAAAACATTTATGACCAAAACTTTCAGTTCATGGAATTATAGAAACATAGAATTATTTAGGTTGGAAAAGACCTTTAAGATCATTGAGTCCAACTATTAACCTATCAAATTCAATCTTTCTCTTCACCACAAAAAAAAATCCTCAAGGTTTTCAAAGATTTGTTTCCATTAATTAAAAAAATAAATTATTGAAAGTTATGATTTGCACAATGTCTCAAAAATGGGAAAAAGATGATCAAGATGATCAAGAGGTGAAACATCAAAAGGTCAGATGTTAATGTTTGAATTTTCCACTACTTAGGTTTCAAGGTTAGTGACTTATAAGGTAATATAGAAAAAAAATATACTATAAATTTAAACTTCCAAGAATGGCACCTCAATTTCATAAGCAGCTTAAAAAATTTCTGAGTTATCAGATTCCCTGCAAAGCATACTCCTTAACATCTAACACTGAAGGGGGTGGGGGGGAAGAAAGAATCAAAGTCTAGAATTTTAATAAATATAATGAAATTGTTAAAGATTGGGTGATATTTTCCATGAAGTAAGTCTGGAAGACCATACAAGATACAGTTACTAAAAGCCATGTTTTATAGTATTCAATGTTTCCAACAAAGAGAGGGAAGTTAACTTCTATTCTTCCACTGTGTGACACAGAATACAGTACAACTATTAAAGCATTCTATTGGTGCATGGAAAGCAGAAAAAATGAAACTGCTTTATTTAGGTGCACTCTCTCAATCAACTGATATACTTTTTATTTTCTCTTCTTGAAGTTAACATATTTAATTTCCATTTAGGTAGCCTAGATACTAAACTGTTCAACAAATTTGAAATAAATGCAAGATTAACAATCTGAACAAGTTCAGTCACACCAAACACATATCGAATACTTGCAGGCATTCACCCTACCTCCCAAGGTAGCTGAGAGCAAGAAATGTGTCCCATATTTCTTGATCAGATTCTCTGTGATCTGCTGAAGGGTTGGCCGGCGTCCGAGGAGCCTTATGTTACGGAAGAATTCAGGGGCAAGTGGCAATGGGGAGCCCAGGAAATTTCTCCTTTCAACAGCAAGATTGTTTACTTTCCAGCGGCCAAACTCTCTGCAAAACAAAGCAATTCCCATTCAGAAATATGTCATTCAGACAAATGTTCTTCATTTGCAAACTCCTCTGCTCTGCTGACTAGCTGGGAGCGAACTAGCTGGGTGTTGCTACCAGCCTTGACAGTGATACTCTGTCATGTGTTATTAGGACAAGTAACAAGCATTATTTATTAGAAGTGGAGGCAGCACTCCATAACAAAACCATTGTTCAAAAAAAAAATTAAATAAAAAAATAATCCACTTAGGATGCTGCTCTTCCTACTGGTCATGTTTAGTACCTGATGTGAACACAGCCCTGGAACAACTAGATTTGCTAGAAACTGAAATTAAATAATGATTTCTCCAAATTTAGACCAAATGCACCATGAGTTTTCATAAGCACAAGGCAAATTTTAAATACATGTCAAGAGATAGACCATGTTCTTTGCTTTTTGATGATGTCACTGAGATACAGAGCTGCCTGATGTGAACAATTTAGAGAAACACTATCTTAGCTCATTTGCCCTTACTGGGCAAATTTCCAGTTTTCTATACTTTTGGCCTCCACTTTCAGGAAATATGCAGACAGGAGGCATGATTCCCAAAACTAGATGACTTTTCAGTTGCAGGAGAGATATAAATGGATTCAAAGACTTGTCCCTTTTCCCTCTCCAAAATAAATCAATGAAAGCAGGGAAAACAAACAAGTCAATTGCACAGCAATGAACATATCTTTTATTCATTTACTTACCAATTAAGCCAGCAGATAGAATTATTAGAGGAGGGACTGGTTGTCCTCAAAATCTAGCCAAGTTACACAGTATTTGCAAGGTACACCAATATCTGATTTTGTTGCAAACCCAAGTGCTGAGAGAAGTCTGCGGCACTTATCTATGGACTGTGCTTTAGCTACCACTTAGTTGAATCATTCCTATAGTTATGTCTGTTGAGAATTCTTTTAGATAAGATTGTAGAAAAGCAAAAAGATTAGAGACCTTGAAAGATCCTACTGAAAGTCTCAGCTATATATTGTACAACATGCCTTTACAAAATTAGCACAGAAAGCAAAAATCAAGGATGCAGCAGGAAAGTAACGTTGGAGGGTTACCTGAAACAAAGCAGTTGCCTGTGGCTAAATGACTAGGATGATTTATGTAATACATAATCAACACTAATTATTTTTTAGTTCTTTTACTTCCACAGCTATTAGTAGAACACAGATAAAGACATTCCTCTGTAGCCCTTCTACTTTCTAGCATCCTCCTGTTTATCTTGCAGGTATAAATTCATATGCTCAGCCTGGCTTAAATTTACATGCATAATAGGTGACAATTTGGTGCAGTTCCTCTGAGCTGATTTTCCTCTCAGACATGTTGTTTTTATCAAAAACAAATCAGAATTATAGGAGAAAGAGCTTTATGTAACGTGCCTGAAATTTAATGCAATTTGCCAGTCATGAGACTAAACAGACCTCCACAGTTTCTCAAAGTCTCTGCACATCACCAGATAGCCTAAATTGCTATCTGGAAATTGTTAGTTGATAGGTGAGGGGTTTTTTCAACTTACTTGTCAGGTTTTAAGGCTTCCTTTCAAAAATATACTTTCCTTTTAAGAAGCTATATACCAAATAACCTCTGTTTTCAGCTTTTATGGAACTACTGCGTATTAATAGAATGAGATGAGAAAAAATACACACAAACTTTTTTTTGTCTCTGAAATGAAAAAATATTCTTTGGGCATATTGACCACATTAATGCAGGTACTACACCCAATGAATTACTCTGCACTCTAAATGTACTTTTCAAGTGAAATAAAACAGAAATAAGAAAAATAGGTTTTTATTTAAATTCTGTGCTTTCTTGGCATATTTGAGTGGTTTTTTTTTTTCATTTGAATACATCAGAAAATATAGGTCAGTTGTAGTTCCTGAACAGACCATTGAGACAAAATTGCTTTAAGAGCAAGAAAACAACGCAAGCTTTATAATGTAAAATACTCACTTTATACCTTGCTGAAAACTTTTGTTCTAAACTTGTTCTCTAATTGTACAGATCAAACTGACTTCTAAACACAAGAATAACAGAAAAGCTGCAATTCTTATAGAAGATAGTTTACTGCTACATTTCATTTGATTTTCATTGTCAGAGCTTTTAAGGACAGCAAAGACCACCACAATCTCCCTCTCAGCACCCTTTTAATGCAGCCAAATGAATATCATCAAACAGCTCTTGCTGCCTATGTCAGCGAGTTTGTGACTGAAGAGGAAACCATCTCCCAGAAAAACATCCTGACTTAGCTAATGCTGAAGATTTCTCAGAATTTCTGAACAATCTGTTGCAGTGTTTAACTATAAGAGCGCATTTTATTTTCTAGTTTAAACATTAACAATTTCATTTTCCATTTTTTTGAGCTTTTAATGCATGTCAGAGAGATGAAAAGCTTTTTCTAAATATTGGGTAAAATCTATGTAACTAATTACAGCCTTTGCTTGAATCTCCTCTTAACCCTGGGCTAAGCTGTGTGACTTCTTTTATGTCTCTTTGTGAATTGCAGATTTAGATGATAGGTCTTTTAAAGCAAGCAACAGCTGAGGAGGGACAATAATCTTGATTTTTATTATAAATCAAAAGAGCATTTAAAAATTAATACTTCCCATGTAACAATTTTTCACAAAATTGTCTTCCAGTAGGAGGCTAGTATGGTTTTTATTTCATATCTACTACAAGTCCTTCATTTACTCAATCCAGGGACTGAGTTATTCTAACACTAGAGAAACTGCAAACCAGCTTTCATATTTTCCTCAAGTCTTTTTAAATTGTTTGGAACATGGAGAGAAGATGACTTAAACCTTCTAGAAGAGGCCAGAGGAAGGTTCACCTCTGAAGATACGAGAGAGAAGACCCCCCAAAGGGAGCTGCCTGGCTGCAGCAGTAGTGATGCTTAGATGTGGACAAGCAAAAAGTGATGATCAGCTTCTCTAACAGATAAGCTGAGGAAAGATTTCAGATTTTAGAAATAATTGGGTTTATGAGAGCAGAGTGTAGGGGCAGGGAAACTCGGGCTTGAGTTCACTATCTTATTTCTAGTAAGTTGAGTGAGGGTCTTTCACAAGCACTTTCTATGTATGAGAGAGTCAGTAGTAACTAAAAATACCTTAAAATTAGAGCCATCCTAAAATTGGAACTAATTTCTTATTTCAGAAATTTCACTATAAGCAATATCATATCCTTATCTTCCTTTTATATGACTTATATAAATATGTATATTTATATAAATTTGTATTTTATATACCTATATGTTCCCTTTCTTCTCTTGATTTCACCTTGCAAGACTGGTATATTCTCTCATAACTCCCTCTCCCCTCTTTTATCACACTGTGAGGCTCAACCTTCATTTATCTGTTTGTCTTGCAGTGATTCTCTCTAACACAAAGTCTCCAATCCTCAAATGATTTTTGTACCAAATGTGCATTATTCTCCTTTGGAAATCATGATCCTGACCATTGCCAAAGGCAGGCTAGCAGGCCTGACAGAGTAAATGATCTTCTTCTGAGCAGAGAAAATACTGCCTTCCAAAGTCACTGGAGCACCATTCATCAGAAAGGACACCTCCCACAGAATAACAAAGCATTAGTGCTGGCTGCTGCTCAAGAAAACCAATTATGCACTGAATGTAAACACTAAAGGTGTTTAGAAGCTTATTCTTTCCTCCTCTTCTTCTTCTACAGTGTAAGAGCCAAGAGTAGCAGATGTCATGGAACTATCAAGAAGCTAAGATTTAACAGCAGGTAGTACCCACTGTGCTGCCCATCTATTTTCATCCTGAACAATATGTTAACCATTGGATAGAGTTCCTTAATGCTCAGGGCAAAGCCTGTTGTGGAGAAGGATGATGGCTTTGAGTTCCTGGGCTTGGACAAGAGAGAGGAAGTGTGTCAGTCTGGCTCTCAGGATGAAAGAGCCAGAACTATAATGGAACTGCATTATTACCATAAGTATTGCCAGAGGCCATGGGCAGCATTCTTTCAGTCTTCCTACATATCTGAACAATGGATTTGTATGTCCTACCAAAAATCTCTTTCCTGACTCATTGACTAGCACATGCACAGGAGTTCTGGAGCCTAGTAGTGCCAATTCTGACCAGCTGTACTGCATGCATGCCACAGCCTCTGCCTGCTGAATGAGGTCTCCTGCCATTTGTTCTACTTGGAGAGAGCAATCAGTCAGGGAGACAGCATGAGCTAAAAACAACCACGATTTAAAATACAATTTTTATTTCAACACTATGTATTTTATTACTTCCTACTATTTCATATTTGTGTTGCTATGTTATGACATTCAAAGTGATGTTTAATCTAAGAATAATGTTCTGACATGAAACACCCCTTAGTAGAGTATTGCAAAAGTTGTGGACATGTTTTCATCTTGAAAGAAGCTTAAATTGCAAGTGGATCTGAAAGTAATTCCAGGGCAGCAGGCCAACAAAGGCTCCTTTGAATTTCAAGCCATATTTTTTTTTTCAAATGTGTATATAAATTATACATTTTCTTCTACCTCTGCATTCATTTCAATACATTTTAAATCATATGGTATGGGGAGATATAAGGACAGCTCTATATAAAGCACCTAGTTGAACAAAATAAAACATAAATGCTCTAAATTGTAGTGTGTAGAAGATCTGAAATGGGAATAAAATCTCTTCTATTGCAGATGATTAAATCGGAGCCTACAAAGAGATTTACTGGGAGTCTGATTGATCGTTCTTAACTACAACTGTCTCCACTGTGGTCAACCATACACGAAACAGAGCTCAGACAAAATTAGCAATGTTAGGCCTCACTGTAAGTTACTTATGTGCTTTATAAAACAGTATCAGTACCAGTAAGAGTAAACGTTAACAAATAATGTTGTGGCACGGTTTGGAAAGTACTCTTGGAAAATGAACTTCACATCATTTTAAATACTAAAGAACTATTCTATGTTCCTTTCTCTCAATGTCTTCTGAATGAGACAGATACACTCCTGGATGGTGAGAAGGTAACTGCCTCCAGTGGGCTGCAATGAGAGTGAGATTCTGAAGCCAATCTTTCCCAAGCAGCTGCAAGTTAATCTGTTGGAAGAACAGCTCAATGGGTTAGTATATGGCGGTTTTCTCCAACTGCTTTCTTTAAAAGCCTGAGAATTTCGTAATGCCTGAGGCCATAGCTTGAATAAGGCCAAGATGAGTAAAATGAAACTACTACTGTATTAAAGTTCAGAATAAAAAGGTCAATGAAACATTATAACACTCATAATGTGCATCATGCACTAGTCTGTGACTTGGGCTCATGTACGCTTCCAGCTGCAAAGATACAAACCAAAGGCAAACTCAACTGCCTGGCTCTGAGAGGGGTCACAACACCAGCAACCACATTTCCTCTGCCCCATTCAATGCATATCCATGTACAGCTCTAGCTGTTGGGGGAAATTGTACACAGGCTAATTCCTCTGTGGGAGACAGGCTCAGAGATGGTCATGCATACACCACTTGGCCCCAAGTACACCACATTCCTACGGATTTTATAAAAGAGAATCCCAGAGCAGCAAGATCCCATTACCTTGCAGCTACCTATTAGCAGTTCTGTAGCAGTAAGTATGGAAAATACATGCTAACAGGGGAAAAAAAAAAAAAAAGCTTTTAAAGAGAAGATTCCCAGATGTGGACAGAACCAGAATCAGGTAATAATTAAGACTGCTATTCACAGCTTGTCAGGTGAAAATATTCTCCTTACCAATACAGGTCATAGAACTTTCAATGTTTATTAAAATCAGTTAAGTGATGGAGAATCTGCCACAAACTTTACTAATTGTTTGTTAAAGGTGATTATTAGTATTCAAGGTGAAGAAGAAGGGGATTAGTTATGTTATAACTGTTTCAGCCTTCTGAAAATATCTGCCTTTATAGGGAAACAAGATAATAGGGACAAACACTGCAATATGGGCAAGGGAAATACAAAAGCTTCCCTTGACGGGAAGAAGTAAGAACTTATAGCATAGAATACATCTTATCTATGTCTCCTGAAAGTGTCAGTTACCCATATAGGGTCATTAAATAGGAAAAAATTAATCAAGATATAATAAGCTCCTTTTAAATGTTTCCCATTTCTGAAATGGAAAGTAGTTCTTCGTCAAGCATATTTTTACAATTGTCTGGCATTTTTCCAAAGTAAAACCAGAAATGTTTGCTGAACACTTATGTTTTCTGTATTACTGTTTATATTTATATTGATTTTCACCTTATAATGAATAAGCACTACCATTAGGATTTCTTTTTTCTTAATGTACTTTTCCTTTGAAACATCCTAGTAATATTTTTATCTTTCTATGCCTTTTTTATCTTGTTTCCTAGCACTTGAAATTCTATATCCAGAACTAGAATTCATTGCAGAACTAAAGCTTCACTATTTTCTTGAATTATACATATGCTATATGTAGAAATCTATGAACAAGTTTTAATAAAATGTACTCAAATGTATTTCTTTTTTGTGACTACTCACAGATTATTTTCCCATCTACTGTGACATAAATTATTTGAAACACCTCACCTGTCATGAGGTGTCAAAGGGTTTCCTACGAATGATGTCTTTCCTTTTGTCCTTATCTGATAGAGATTTAGCCTCTGCAACGTATGTACCGAAAACATTCCTCCTCTATTGAAATCTCATGGAAATTTTTCTGTATCTTGTTTTATGGCTTTGTGTTTGCCTTTTACCCATAGTTTGTGATACACTTACAAAAACACTTGTGAACATTCTGTCAGAGCATCACTGCTCATGTATTTAGAGGTACCTATATTCATGCTAAGGTATTTGCTCTGGCCAGTAGGTATTCTTTCCTGTGACAATACTGACAATAACAATGTGGATTTACAGCCTGCTAGGTAAGATGGTGGCATTTTTGTACTCATAAGTAGTTGTCCATCTAGAATCATACAATCAGACTGGTTTGGATTGGAAGGAACCTTTCAAGGTCATCTAGTCCAACCCCTCTGCAGTAAGCAGGGACATCTGTAACTAGATCAGTTTGCTCAGAGCCCCAAACAACCTGGCCTGGAATGGTTCCAGGGATGCAGCATCAATCACCTCTCTGGACAATCTGAACCAGTATTTCACTACCCTCATCGTAAAAAATTTCTTCCGATATCTAATCTAAATCTATCCTCTCTTAGTTTAAAAACTTGTCCTGTCACTACAGACCCTGCTAAATAGATTATCCCCATCTTTCTTATAAGTGTTGGAAGGCTACAAAAAGGCCTCCCTTTCCTCATCTACTCAAATCTAATTATTTATGAAAAGTCCAGGTCACTATTCATTCACTGGTTTATATATTTATTCTTCCCTGCAAGCAGTACTGATTTCATGGATTGTCTCACGTCCTAGAGGGATAAGACCATTCATTCTCCCCTTGACAGTATGAGGTGAGTTTCTAACACCTCATACCTGCATTGCTCATAATAATCCAGCCCTTCTACAGTCTTGGTAAGCTTAAAATATCCTTTTTTTCCCCAGTTCACATCTGCCCAGAGGAATCATTTATTATCTAGGCAACAGGTTTTATACAATGGTGCATTTGCTTAGACTTGCAGAATACTAGTGAAATAATAATAATTAAAAAAATCCTCTGACTTGAAGATTCTTGCTTTTTTCTTCAATTTATTTTCAATCATAAGGAAAATTGATGTGGTCTAAAAATTCAGTGTGATTAAAATATGGATGTAAATTTTGTAAGTATAAAACCTCTTCCCTGTGTTTTCCACAATGCACTGATTATCTTCACTGATTCCCAGAATATTTTTGGAGAAGAAGGAATCTTACCTATAGCTAAAGCTGCAGTTTATCTTTACAATACAGGAGTTTTCCTTGGAGAAGAGGTTTGTTTTTTTTTATAAAATAAGGAAAAGTGTTATGAGAAAGAGAAACACAAAGGTATATTTACAGTCTTTTTGTCTAATCTTAAGAGCCAATGGATATCATGGTTCTGTTCCTATAGTTGATTGCACATGATGAGCAGAACCTAATGGCTTTGGAATTTTATAAAAACATGGAACTTAGAAGTCTCTGGAACTGTCACTTAAGAGAGACTTTATGGATTTGACTGCACCTGTTACTGCTTCAAAATCAACAGGAAAATCAGACTATTCTTCCTTCTCTTCCTGTCCCTACTGAAACAAAAAAAATGGAACCAGATTTCTTGTGAAGAGAATGAAGAAAGTTGAATATGTGGAAGGGTATTAGGGCATGGATTAACATATGAAAACGCAGGGTTTTTTAAGATTGAATCAGTATAAAGATCTGTTGGAGAAAATCACACATACTAGAGAATTTATTGATCCAGTGTTGGTGGATACACCCAAGTGAATCACAGGGGAAACACAAACTGCCAGAATTCATCATCATTATGTGCTACAGTTCAAAGTCTCAAAGTCTTTGAAATATCTTTTATTACTATTGTTATGACTTCTGTTTCAGAACTACAAATTGATCTGTTGTATTGGGCAATAGGGAGGCATACAGACAAACCTAAACTGTAAGAAATAACTTAAAATTAAAGGTAATGTTTCTTATTCATCCTATATCTCATTTGGAAAACCAAGGCACAATAATGCTAAGGGTGCAGAGTTCTGTGAGCAGACATAGTCCTGAGTTTGAAGAGACCAACAAGGATCATCTAGTCCAACTCCTGTTTGTGCACAGGACATCCACAGGTGCAGAGTTCTGTGAGCAGGCATAGTCCTGAGTTTGAAGAGACCAACAAGGATCATCTAGTCCAACTCCTGTTTGTGCACAGGACATCCACAGAAGCCACACCATGTGTCTAAAAGAAGTATCCAAATGCTTCTTGAATTCTGTCAGGCTTAGTGCTGTGACTACTGCCCCGGGGAGCCTGTTCCAGTGCTCCACCACTCCCTGGGTAAAGAACCTATTCCTAGTATCCAATCTAACCCTTCCCTGACACAGTTTCATGATGTTCCCTCGTCTCCTATTGCTGGTCACCAGAGGGGAGAGTACATCAGTTCCTGCCCCACCACTTCCCATTCTGAAGAAGTCATAGACCATGATGAGGTCTCCCCTCAGTCTCTTCTTCTCCAGGCTGAACAAACCAAGTGAGTTTAGCTGTTTCTCATATGGCTTCTCCTCTAGTTCCTTCAACATCTTAGTGGCTCTCCTCTGGACACTCTCAAACAGCTTAATATCCTTTTTATATTGTGGTGCCCAAACCTGCACACAGTACTCAAGTGAGATCACACCAGCGCAGAGTGGGACTATTACCTCCACTGACCAGCTGGCAATGCAGTGCTTGATGCACCCCAGGACACAATTGGCCCTTTTGGCTGCCAGGGCACACTACTGTGTCATTTTCAACTTGCTTATGAGCAGAAACTCCAGATCGCTCTCTACGAGGCTGCTCTCCAGCCTCTCATTCCCCAATCCAGGGGAATGTACATCCAGGGTTGCCCCATCCCAGATGTAAAATCCAGCACTTGCCCTTGTTAAATTTCTTATGGTTGGTGATTGCCCAGCTCTATAATCTGTCAAAATCTCTCTGCCTTCGAGGGAGTCAACAGCTCCTTCCAATTTGTTGTCATTGTCAAACTTACTTAGTAAACCTTCCAGTCTTGCATCCAAGTCATTTATGGAGATATTGTAGAGCATTGGCCCTAAAGTGGAGCCCTGTAAAACCCTACTAGTGACTGCTTGCCAGTCTGATGTAACCCCAATTTACTATAGCCCTTTGAGCCTGACCTATCAGCTAGTTGCTCATCCATCACATGACCTCTTTCCGTCCCCTAGTCAGAGCAGACCAAAAACCTTTATGGCCTGTCTAGTGTGGCAGAGAACATGAGCTCTTAAACCCTTTGAAAACTGCTTGTTTGTTTGTTTCTGGGATAATATTGATGCTCAGTATTGACTTAGGCTCAGTGCTATGGAGACGCCAAATTCCGATCTACTCAAACCAAAGCCTGATAGTCCTCCTGCCTGCCTGGAACTGGGAAAAGGTACTTTAAATGACTGATATCAAGCAAAATATATATACTCTCAAATACTGACTGAAAGCCTTATCTACAAAGGTATACGTAATGTCTAGAAATGTTTCTTTTCCAATAAGAATATTGTATAAACTGAAATAATCTTCTTTGGTGTAGATTATTTTGCTCATTTTCTGTACAATTTATAACTTTATCCTTCCAAATAAGAGGCTTTTTCTCTCCTATTTACTTTCATGTCACTTGTGCTGAGAGAGTGGCAGAAGTACTATTTACAGCACTGATAGGTGAGAGTTACTTAACCTGCATTTGAATTTAAAAAGGCAGTTGTTTTTACCAGCTCTCTGGGATAAGTCTGACTTTTCATGAGTGTAAATATCCCAGACATATGCTTAAGCACTGTTTTGATATTGTGAAATATAACAACTATGCCATTGTTGTTTGTAGCCGTTCAAATTGTTGAATTGTTGAAAGCAGTAGAATGTAAACCAAAATATTTTCTGAAAATACTTTGGTATGTTATTTGTTTGTTTATTGCTTAGCTCTTGGGGGAATGTGCTGCTGAACTTCTTTGCATCTTAATGATATCCTCCTATCTAACTGTTACCCTCCTATGTAAAGGTAGCAGCATTGAAATGCAGCTCAAACATGCACACAATACTTGAGTTGAGGCCACACCAGCACAGAGCAGGACTCTCACCTCCCTTGACCAGCTAGCAATACAGTGCTTGATGCACCCCAGGACACAGTTGGACCTTTTGGCTGCCAGGACACACTGCTGTCTCATTTTCAACACGAGCAGAACCCCCAGACCTTTCTCCATGAGGCTTCTCTCCAGCCTCTCATTCCCCAATCCGTATTACATTCAGGGTTGCCCTATCGAAGGTGTAAAATCTGGCACTTACCCTCATTAAACTTTATACACAAAAGACATAATTATTGAATTAAAATTAGTAAAAAGGTTATTATTTGTCTCCTAGGTATATTTCAATTTGAAGTCAATGAGACAATAATTTCACATTACTAGCCACAGTGTAGCCATTGTACTTAGGACCCTGTTGTTCTGGCTGCTATTCTGCACCAAGCTTAAGATAATGAGGTCTTATGTGAACATGACGATATTTTCCTAGAAATGTTGCTTAGGAAGAAACAGAATGCAACACGGATGTACAGATCTATAAACAGAGCCAAGAATAACCGGTTTTCCAAGCCATATGCCCAGCAGACATGATGGAGTTTTTGTCCAATGCTTTTGTGCAAGGAGCAATGCTGGGAAATTACTGGGGATTCTGTTTTGGCAACAGTAAAGTTAACCTTAGCTATTAATGTTTTGGCCAGAATCATTTCCATCCTATTGTAGAACACGCCAGATTTGCAATGCTGCCATGAAAAAAACACCAGTGCACCCCTACAGTCTGGGCTCTTTCTCATAAACCGAGATTACATGTTAAATACAGTCCAGTATTTTACATATGGAATCATAGAAGGGTGTAAGTTGGAAGGGACATTAAAGATCTAGTTCCAGCCTCCCTGCCATGGTCAGTGACACCTTCCACTATATCAGGTTGCTCAATGCCCCATCCCACCTGGCCTTGAACACTGCCAGGGATGGGACATCCACAGCTTCCCTGGAAACCTGTACCACCCTCACAGCAAAGGATTTCTTTCTAATATCTGATCTAAATCTCCTCTCTTTCAGTTTGAAACTGTTATTCCTCATCCTGTCACTACACTCCCCAACAAAGAGTCCCTCCTCAGCTTTTCTGTAGGCTCCTTTAAGCAGTGAAAGGCTGCTATAAGGTCTCCCTGGAGCCTTCTCTTCTCCAAGATGAACAATTCCAAATCTCAGCCTGTCCCTTGTAAAGGATCTGCCTCAGCCCCCTCATAATCTTTGTAGACTTACTCGAGCAGGTCCATGTCTTCTTTTTGCTGGAGGCCCTAGAGCTGGACACAGTATTCCAGGTAGGGTCTTACCAGAGCATAGTGGGAGAATCACCTTCCTCAACCTGTTGGCTACACTCCTGTCAATGCAGCCCAGGATGTGATTGGCTTTCTGGGCTGCAAGTGCATATTGCTGAGTCATACTCAGTTTTTCATCCACCAACACTCCCAAGACCTTCTCCACAGGGCTGCTCTCAATCCATCTATTCTCCAGCCTGTATCTGTGCTTGGGAATGCCCTGACACAGGTGCAGAACCTTACACTTGGCCTTGTTAAACCCTATAAAGTTTGCATGGACCCACCCCTCAAGCCTGTCAAGGTCCGTCGCTCTGTATGGATCCTTTCCCTCAGGCACGCTGACCACACTCTTTCATTGTTACACCATATGAAACAACTGAGAGGATAAATGAAGTAATCTGTGTTGCAGTTATGAACCATGGCAGTGCATTACTACACATCTGCTCAAGTAGGAGCCTGTGATGAGTTACAAAATCTTGCCCTGCCAGACTGCCAGCTTGAGTACAGTTCCACGTGGTAACCAAACCAGCAATTTTACCATTTGATGGTGGCCTAGTGGTCAGTGTGAAGAGAACTCCAGCTTCAGTTTCTAGGGTATATCTCACAAACATTTTATGGGAGGAAGCTAATCAGCATATTCATAAATATCCACACTGAAAACAATGCAGCAAATAGATAATATCAGAATTTGCTCTTCTTGTCTCAGAAAATGTAAGCAGTGGGAAAAAAGACAGGATGGTTGAAAATATTCTTTCACCAAGCTAAATGCTACCTTTCTGTTGCTTCTGCATTGAGTTAGCTTGGTTCAAGGCTGTTGTGTAATACATCTTGTTGCATTAGCAAGGAAGTCACACAACCATCAACATCTATCGATAACTTCATCTTCTCTGAGTTAGACCTACTGTGGTGCAGACAGTAGTGATTCTTGACATGTCTTGGACAAGGTCAGAGCAAGTTACTGTACCACTCGTGGAACAATTTGCTTTGCTCTTGAACCTGGACCAGCAGAAAGTGTGTGAAAGATAAATAATAATAAATTAGGAGTAGGAAATGAATAAACAGTCAAACAGCACAGAAAGAGAAATCTCCATTCTGTGAGACTTCTTGCCTTACTTGTCTTATGAGAATTTCTTCACACACAAAGCTACAAAACCACAGCCTCTGTATCTCCCCTAGACATCAGTTACTTCACCACCAAGCAAAAAAACAGAGGTACTTGGCCCAACAGCTGCACAGAGAGGAACAAACACTTTTTTTCACCTCTTTAACCTAAATAAGATCACAAAATTTACTGCCAAATGGAGACTATTTAAATGCTAATTGAGACAGCAGGTCATTTCATTCCTTTTCTGGTTATTTATTGAAACAGAAATAAAATACTTTCAGCAAACCAAGACATATTTTTTTTAATAAAGTGCTTGATTTTGTTGTTACTATGCAGTATTGCTGCATCATGTGAAAATTATTGCAATTACTGAAATTGAAGAATGTTACTGGAAAATATATCCTCCACGTCTTTACATCCATATCATACTAAAGTTAATTTACTGAACCAATGAAATGTTTAAAGTATAAAAGGTGAAAGTACTTAAAGTGGTTATAAATGAAACACTTGCCACATACATAGTAATGTTTAATCTGTTTGTTCTTACTCTGGCTAATAGTTTCGCATGCTTTGGCATCTGTGAGAAAAATACATATGATAAAACTTAGGACACATGCAAATTTTGCTTTTGTAGTGGATTTTTTGTAAGTCTGTATATATATAAATGGCACTTCTAGAACATAAATAAAAGGTTTTTTGCATATAATAATTTAAGACCTAACTGTAGGTTTCCACAGTCGCTTTTGCCACGGAAGCTCTGTAGCCCTAGTAATCATCACTAAGTATGTGCTGTGCATCAGCTAGAAGTCTCTCATGCTGTAATTTGATCTACAAATCCTTCTGCAGCCCTGATAAATTATGAAGGTTTTGTGCATCTTTCTACAGGAACAGTGATTGCAGTTATTTGTTTGAATATAGGAGTAGGACCTAGATCCCTTTCAAAGGGTATGTTGGTGGTGGTACATTATCAAGTTAGAAGGCTTTTATATGTGTGATCCTACAGAAATTATCCTGAACCTAGACCTTTTTAAAATTTTTATTATTGAGTAGATGGTATAAAGTATATTCATAAAATAAGCAGACAATACTATGCTGAGGACTTTGGGAAGTTCTTTTGAAGATTTATAGAAACCAGACATACAGTTGAAAGTTGAAAAGATGTGATGTGATAAAAAGCAAGGTCATATGTTCAAAAAATGAGAAAAGAAAAATAAATATAAGACAAATAATTAAGCAACTAGAAATATGGCAAAATAGAGGTTTTAAAAATCCACCTAAATCTGCTTGAAATTTCACTACAAACACAGAAAATTCTGACATAAACCAATAACATTTTCTGTATGACAACAAACCAGTTACATGGCTTCCCAGAGTTCTGCTAAGATCTCAGTGATGCTCCCTAAGAATGATCCAAAACAAATGAATAAACAAATAATCTGTTTAAATCATTTTGAAAACAGTAAGGAGATCAAAAAGCAAAAGGAACCTCTAATAAGGAGAGGCTGGACATTTTCTTTTTTCAAGGGAATATAAGCTTCTGAAAGACATGCCAACAGGCTGTCAATATGAAGTGTTAGAAACAGGAGGTGAACAATTGCTCAGATAAGGAAAACAAGCTTTATTTGGGGCAAAGAAGGCTGAACAAGAGATTTGTCTCAGCCCTACAATTCTGAAAATCCAGCACTGTAAACCTGAGTAAAACTGAACCATGCTGTCACACAACTTGCTATATTCCTGTTCTGCTGACATCAATCTTATACCTCTGATAGCCTGCTCTCATTGCAAGCTTCTGCCAGCACTACAAGCCTATTGTGGCCATCTTCAGTGTCTGTGCAACACTAGAGCAGCAAAATAACAGAAAATTAAAGAATAATCAGACCTAATACAGCAGAAAAAGGAAATATAATCATAGAATCATAAAATCAGTAAAGTTGGAAAAGACCTCTAAGATCATTCAATCCAGCTGTTGACCCAACACTGCTAAGCTGTCACTAAGCCATGTCCCTCAACACCACATCTACATGTTTTTTTGACTACTCTAGTCTTGGTTTGCTGGTGATTCTCAGGACAGAAATTAATAATAGTCACAGTTATTGTTCAGTCCTCACACAATAGTTCCTGAAACAAGTGTAGAAACATTATTGGTGAAGGAAAATAAGGAACTGCCAGCAAAACGATTTGGTTTAATTACATTCTATGAAGAATTTGCTACACGCTGATATCAGAACGTACAAGAAATTTTAAGGTGCTAATTATAATTGTCATATTTCATAAAGGTCTGATCATGTAGTGGATGTTGCAGTACGCAGGGAGTGTATTCTGGAGTGCCAGAGTGGATCTGTAGTCTAGTTATCTAGTTAAGACTGTTGTTTTGGAAATGTCAAATATACAGTATTTACTAGCTCTTTCAGTATTTCAGTAGATTTGCTACACTTATATCATACAATCGCAGAATAGTTAAAAGTTGGAAGGCAGCTTTAAGGACCATCTGGTCCAAACCCCCTGCTGTGAGCAGGAACATCTTCAACTAGATCAGGTTGCTCAGTTACAAGTAACAGGTGTGTAATTAAACATAATATAATCCAATTTTTATACTTGGGGGTTAAAAATAAGAAAAAGCATATGTATGGACTTTTTAATTATTATTGAGGTTATAGATCCACTTCTAGATAACAGAGTTATCATTTCATCTCATACCCAGGGATAAAAGAGAAAAAATAAGTATATTCCAACAAATAGCAACAGTCAGGAAGAAAAATTGCCACTCATCTCTGAAAGCACGAAATTGTTTCTTCTTTGAAGTCACAGAAAGAGGAAAAGTTAGTCCTGTCTGTGAAAGCAGGTATAGCTGTTGTCCTTCACATCTTGCCTTGCCTTTAACAAGTAACCAGTTATTCCTGTATGGTGTGAGGGAAATCTCACAACGATATAAAACTTTATTTGCACGACGTGTTTTTCTCCTTTGGTTCTTGGGTTGGGTTGTTGCATCCTTCTAGTACATTTTTCAGCATGATCATGTAAAGTATTAGTTTTGTTTCCATCCCTGCTACAAAATACAATGCTCTGTGCAGGATAGAACACATCCCTGGAAGTCTTCAAAAAACATGTAGCTATGGTGCTTCGGGACATGGTTTACTGGTGAGCATGGTGGTGTTGGGTAGATGGTTGGACTTGATAGTCTCAGAGGTCTTTTCCAACCTTAATGATTCTATGTTTCCATCCCTGCTGCCAACTACAGTATTGACAACTAACAGTGATTATAAAAGTCATAGAAATTCCTACAAAATGTCAAATTATTCTAAAATCCTGAAGCTCTTGTTTCTGGTGAGTGCTCTGAGAACAGATGATTCTTTAGTAGCTGATGTCCTCATTGGGAAGGAACACAGAAACACAGACATCTCTTTCAAACTGGAGAATTATTTATCAGGAAACTGTCTTTGCAGGCTTTCTGCAGAGCAGCTGCTGGTCTGTAACACCCTACAGTTGCAGTGATATCCTGCCCTTTCAGCTCCACAGTCAGTGATTCAAATGTGCCTGTAACTCAGACCCTGACAGCTGGAGACAGGGTGACAAATAGCTCTTCCAGTTGAGGCATTGACATAATTGAAACGTGCTGCCAGTGGAGAACAAAAGAGAGAGCAAGGAATGGATAAGCAGCAGCAAAACCCACATGAAGGGTAGAGTCTTTTCTACGGTTTTGCTTTTCCTGGCACAGCAGTTTCCAGCTGCTGAGGTTGGCTGTGATAATGGTGATCCCTGACGGGATTACCACACGCTGCAAACAGAGAGCATTGATCCTTCATTAAACACTGACAAAGCTTACAAGCTAGCGGCAGGAGATGAAAAGGCAGTGCTAAAGTTTACAGGAACATCCTGCTTTAGATCTTTCATGGCAATATCTTGAGACAAGTAAGACTGAAATGCTATTTGAAGATTTTTTTTTCTCTTAAATAATCTTATGATTTTTTTATCAAAATATTTTTCTGCTGTATTTGTTCAGCCAACAACTGGGATGCAAAGGGTTTTGTAGAGTGGACAACACCTGGCACTGAAAAGTAGACCTGTAAGAGCTCTTCTTTCATTTTCATGGGTGGCTAAGAATATTCTTTATAAGTTTTCTATATCTTTGTACCTTTATGCAGTAGCAGAATGAATATTTTCATTTTTTTCTAGCACATATTCTGGGATACAAACTATATCAGTAATAATAATAATCAGTATGTACCTGATCTTATGATATTTGGGAAGGGGCTTTAGAGATTTTAGGAGTGTTTTAACTCAGTCATATAATCATTACAAATTGCACTCCTTTAAACAGAGAACTTCTTTGAGCCTCAGTTTTCCCAAATGGAAAATGATAGGTGTCAAGACATTTATTCCTTACACATGGAAATCATAATAATTCTATTTGTAAAATATTATTCAAAGCACAACTCTGTGCCACTCTGTAATCAGAGATATCTACACTGGGAATATAATTAATGCCTTTCATCAATACAAGAAGACCAGGATTTTATAAGAAGCTGTTCAAGAAGAACATAACCTAGTAAATGAAAACTAGGAGTATTTGCAGAAGAACCTATTCACCCACTTTTTAATTTCTATTTTTATTCTCTACTACTGAAGATGGTGAGATGTGAAATCTCACTACGTTGAATACAAGTTTGGAGTTGCCAATATTTTTCTTCTCTTTTCAGCCAGTTATTGTCATTCTCTATGAGCTTGACAAATCATGCACCAGTAGAAATTCCACACCCTTCACCCCAATTATAATGCAAAAAGTACTTTCAAGTTCAGGGATGTCAAAATACAGAGTGACCCAAAACCTCTATCGAGCGACCAGCAAGAATAGAGCCAATACATTTTGTTCTGATTAGAAGACAACTGCAGCTGCATATAGAGCTAACCTGGTGAGGGAAGTGTGGCTGGAAACAGGTGTGTCCCCAGGGCACTTAAAGAGGTTTTTGATTGGAGAATGGCTTGTTTTAAATAGCCATCTGTTTTGGAGTGTGGGAAATGACATACAGGGTGAAAAAAAAAAAAGAAAAAGGATGCCTAGAAAGGAATTTTAAATGCCTCTTCCAACATCATATTCTTTCTGCGAAAAAAATAACTTTAACTGAGGGTGGGCACACACTATCAACTTTGTAGAACAGTTAGTGGGAATGTTCAGACTTTACCACTGTATTTTTAAGGGTCTTCATTGCACTTCTATGCAGCATTGCAGCTTCACAAGCTCTAACCCATCACTGCAGCCCCTAACAGCCATAGTTTGTTTGTTCTTTTTGAGATGCTGAAGTTGCAATTATCTGCATTTCTGTTCAGAGGTACATAGATCTATGAGCTCCACTCAGTCAGATAATGAGATAGGAATATAGACCTGCTAGCAGAATTCTTTCTAGCAAGGTGATAACTGTGGCATCATAGAAGTAATCGAAGTGGTATATTTATAACTATTCAAAAATGTGCCAAGAGTCAAAATCATTATGATTCAAGTATATTTAGCTTCATAGGAAAATAGTCTATATTACTTCTATAAGCCTTAAACATTGCTGGGAAGATGAAAATGATGATGACTGGATGGATCAATTGGGTTTAACATCTTTGCATTAAGCTGTCAGTCAAACTGGTGACAACAGTGAGGGTGTCAGAGTTGAGACTAGAGGGCAGGCTTGATTTTGTTACATTTTAACAATTGTATATGCTGTCATCTTAAACTAAAGATGTATCTGTTGTAGCTAAATCCCCCCCCAACTACATCCTTCAAATAGACAATGCAAGATGGACCGAATATGGAGACAGCAGTATAACCCTTTGCCTGCTGAAAAATCTTCTGGTTTCTACCTATCCTTTACTGCAGCAGATCTTTTACTTCAATACATGTCAAGCAAGAATAACTGCTTGGCACTTTGTACTTGTGGGCCAAACACTCATACCTAAACCTGGAACACTTGTGTGATAAGTTTATTGACAGATTAAGAGAAAAAATATTGGATATTTTGGGGGTTTCCGTGATAATTTTAGCTGGGTTTTGTATATAACATGTATACAAACACCAGTAATAGTAAAACTCAAACACACTGCAGAGCTTCATAAAAACATCATAAACCAACAACAAACTCATTTTTACCTAAGAGGGCTTCCTTTTGCCCATGTCTTACCTTAATCCAGATAGCTCAAAGAGCAGAGACATTCTATGGAAATAATCCCCTCCAGAAATCCTAAGCATTTTAAAACTGCCAAAAAATTGTATAAAATTAGAAGATGGAAAGAGTGGATTTTGTAAAATTCTAGAATAACTTCTCTAGTGTGTAAGGAGATAAATTTAATGATTAATTTTAAAGACAGAATACATTTGATTTAAGGCAGAATCTGGTTTTCTAAATTCAGCATCTGCTTCAGTAAAGAGTAAATATGCCAAGAGTGTGTAATTGTCTTTCTCCTTTCCATCTCCCACCTGGCCATTGTCTTAATTGATTAAAGACAATCAAAAAGAGGTATAAAAAACCTGCAAATGCTCATCTTCCTTTTTATCTGTGCCTAGACATTTGAATATCTAACTTTTCCCTGAGGCATCTTTACAAGGATGAGCCATCAAAACGCTTTCAATAGCTCAAATAAAGCAGTAATCTTCTAAATACAAGTTTGGAAGCACAACTAATGAAGTAAATAAAGATTAGTGTGGAGCAGTTCGGAAATGGCTAGGGAATGAGAAGTGAATAGTGTTTGTTCTGCACCTGCTGTAGGTATGCAAATTATCCACCAGCCACTGGAGGCTTAGCACTAGGATGTGTCCTCAATAATGAGGCAGAAGTTTGTGTTTATACCAACATCAAAGAAAAACGTCTTTCTTGGCACATCCAGTGCCTAATAAACACACTTTCAGATACTGATGTTGCGCCAGATTATTTTAAACTTCAGGATTCAAGACCTTCCAGTATTGTTAACTTGTGATTTTGACACTACATAGTGATATGTAAATGCAAAATTATTCAACATTGATGAAATGTTAACAGCTGAAGTGTTTTGGTACTGAATGGACAACTCTCAATAAAGAAACATGGATCTGTAAGTGCCTATTTTTTTAAATTGCAGTAGGCATAAATAAATGTATATATCTATTTAGGTTTTGTATAGGATATGCAAGAGATGCACACTAATCACATAGTAAAACACCTACATTAAGCACAAACACACAACTATATTAAGCACAAATAATGCCATTAGTGAGTTCTGTGGATAATCCTACTGTCTGAGATCTTAATGGAGGAAAGAGCTTAGTAGGTGCAAATTATTTTTCATACCAAGTCTTAAAATTATATAAACATACAGTAAAATCAACTCTGAGTCTAATGATGTCTACTGTAAGTCTACTCCATGAGACCTCAATAGAGTGAAGCATGTGAAAAGACAGAAAACAAATCCACAAGTTACTAGGATTTTTAAATTATACTTCTATTCTTCTAGTCTTAAAACTGATTTAAAACTCCATGGGAGTAAATTATTCACAATCAATGTCTGATCAATTTGATTTCTTTTGGTTCACAGCATGTCCATTAGCAGATTATATTTTGTAGCTTATTCACTGTTTGACTGCAGTGAGAATATTTTCCTTGTGTTTTGTACTGGGGAAGAAGTCATTGTATCTACTCAACATCATACCCAGAGGGCCAGTTAACTGTGGTCACTACATGAATCTTCTTTGATTGGATTAACATAACTGATAAGCAAGGAGATGTATAGCTGAACTAAATCACATGAGAGCATGCTGACCTGTCCATTTCAATTTGTTTCTGTGGCTTTGGGGAGAGAACCACTTAAAATGAAGTTTTCCTTTTTTCAAAACAATGAAAATTACCCTTACCTGGTATACACACAGGAAGCAGGATTACAGCATCTGAAACACTCAGAGGAGAGGACGTCTGAACAAGTCATGACTCTGAAAAGCTAGCTTATGTACTTGGGACCAAATTGTTCTAAAAGGATTGGATCAATATAAAGTTACCAAGGCCAGAAATCCAGATGGTGTTGATTTCAGCCAACTAAAATTAGCCTGATTGGTTTTGGCTCACTTATCTATGCCTGTTGGTCTGTGTGAATTTATGGAGAACTGGACAACAGCCAAAGTCATACCCCATTTGTTACAAATGTGACTCCATTTTCTCCAGTTAAAGGATATTATAGTTGAAGATCTTTTCTATCTGAAGTATACAAGAAATTTGAGTTTTTCCAACAGTTCAATTTTCTATGATGAAAATAGTATATCTACTTATATTCCAAATAGAAATAGTGAAGTTTACTTTATAAATCAAAATCTCAGATGACTTTAAGAGAATAACTAATGATCTTTTAATTCCCTTCTGAATATATCAGACTTGAAGGTGTCAGATACAATTAATTCTCCTTTGTTACTTATATTTTAGCAATGTTCCAGTACCCTAAGCTACATTATCAACAAGGTTTGGAATATAAATTACATCCCACAGCAAGTTGCAACTTAAATTCACTCAGTCCTCTATTAACAGACTAATAAGTAAAATATTTTGCTGTTTTATTTTACAAAGAGTGTGCCTCTACCATGAGATGATATAGCATGCATCTACAACATGTGTGAATAATAGGAAATTGTCTCAAAATAAATGCTCACTGATGTTACATAAAATATACTCATATATTCCCAAATTAAAGTGTCCGTATCCTAAATTAATCTGAGGACATGTGACCGTTGTGCTCCTCAGGGATCAGTACTGGGTTCAGTGCCGAGTCCAGTCTTGTTCAATATCTTTAGCANAAATTAAAGTGTCCGTATCCTAAATTAATCTGGGTTCAGTGCCAAGTCCAGTCTTGTTCAATATCTTTAGCCATGACCTGGACTGAAGGGACAGAGTGTGGCCTTAGCCAGTTTGCTGATGGTACCAAACTGGGAGGAGTGGCCGACCCCCCATAAGGCTCTGCTGCCATTTAGCGAGACCTGGAAATGTTGAGAGTTAGGGGAGAGGAACCTCCTGAAGTTCAACAAGGGCAAGTGTAGAGTCCTGCACCTGGGGAGGCATAACCCTGTGGACCACTACAGGTTAGGGTTTGACCTGCTGGAAAGCACCTCCATAAAGAAGGACTTGGGAGTGCTGGTGGACAGCAAGTTCACCACAAGCCAGCAATGTGCTCTTGTAGCCAAGAAGGTCTATGCTCTCCTGGGGTGCATTAAGAAGAATGTGACCAGCAGGTCAAGGGAGGTTCTCCTCCCCGCCCTTCTTAAGCAGTACTGTAAGTAGACAAAAGTGAGAAGAGTTTTGTCAGAATACCCTCTGGAATCTCCCTGGCAATCCACAAGCCTGCTAGCAAGGGAAAGCAAGTGTGTGTAGCTTTTGCCTAATTCTGTTTTGTATGGAACAAAGCCTCTATAACACAAAGCATCTCCAACATATTTGTTTTGACGGAAAGGCTTAAAAAGTTGTTGACTTTTCTGACATTTCTGAGTTAAAGTTGTCCAACAACCTCTGAACAGTAAAGGACAGGCAGTTCAAAGCTTGATGTAAAGGAACTAAATGCTACTGGGTTTATTTTGACATTAAAAAGGGCGAAACCAAAACACTTGAATTGTCATTAAAAGTATAGGCTGACTAAATGCACTTGTCACAGCTATATACATTAGGCTTAAACAGCAAAGTTGATATAAGCAATTGTGAAGTCCAATAAATTTTGTCCATCTCATACTACATTTATATTACTTGCATGTTCTGTGTGTATATCTATTCTATTGTTCTGTAAATTCAACTTAGATGTGAATACAAAATTCAGGATGGGCTTAATGTAGCAAAAATCCATTTGGGAAGGCAATTCTCTCAACAGGTATTACAGTCTGATATGACCAATTACCTTTGTGTCTCTTCTTGAAGTCAGAAATTCAAACCATACACTACATGTACCATAGGAGAGTACACTGTAATCTAAATGCTGATGCTGAAGAGATAACCAGGTCAGGACTATAAATGAGATGTGGTGTGTCAGTAGATCTGTCCATATAAAGATCGTTTTAAATTAACACAATATCTCAGACTCAGCACAGAGGCAGCAGAGAATTGTGAAGAAGCAGAACATACACATAACTAGGGTTGTTTGAAGTTGAAATGAGAGGGGCATCATCCTTTACTTCATCACTATTTTCTATGTACAAGTTTTTCCTCTGAGTTAGAGAGTGATTACAGATGGATCCCTGAAACTCATGCTTCTTGCAGTTCACCCCCTGCATTCCCTGGATGCACAGTTGACACATAGTGGCAAACATTACTCTGTTACACTTCAATGGAACGTCTGTCTTTTTTATATTTTTTTTTATTATTATTTCTCCCCTGTGTCCAATTTGCAGTGGAGAAGCACCTAACAACAATTGCCTTCCTTCAAGAGCTCTGTTTATCATTTCCCTATTTCTATGCTTGATGGCTTCCCTGTGAGGAGGTACAAAACATTTCCATCTACTTTCATGTATAATTCTCTGCTCCTTCATTATCATCTTCTAAACAACATTGCAGCAAATACTTAAATGTATTATCTGGGATAGCAGGACTAGGGTAGTAATTGTCCTCCTATACTGGGCATTGGTGAGGCCACACCTCATTCCTGGGTTCAGTTTTGTGCTCCTCACTCCAGGAAGGACATTGACCTAATGGAGTGTGTCCAAAGAAGGTCAGCAAAGCTGGTGAAGGGTCTCGAGCACAAATCTTATGAGAGATGACTGAGGGAATTGGTGTTGTTTAGTCTGGAGAAGAGGAGGCTCAGGGAAGACCTTCTTGCTCTCTACAACTCCCTGAAAGAAGGTTGTAGCCAGGCTGGGGGTTGGTCTCCTCTCCCAAGGAACAAGTGAGAGGACAAGAGGAAATAGATTCAAGTTGCACCAAGGAAGGTTCAGATTGGATATTAGGTAAAAAAATCCTTACCAGGAGGGTTATAAGGCATTGGCACAGGCTGCCCAGGGAGGTAGTGGAATCACCATCCCTGGAAGTGTTAAAAAAACCTGTAGGTGTGGTACTTGGTACTTGGGGACATGGTAAACATGGTAGTGTTGGGTGGACAATTGGACTTGATGATCTCGGAGGTCTTTTCCAGCTATTATTATTCCATGATTCTGTAACAACTACACAACTGAGAATGTTCTGAGTTTGGTGCATATGTAGTTACTGTGTCATTCCTTCAGTACTGGATTGTCCTTCCCTGGGTTTGTTTTGCTCTCTTAGTGTATCTTGCCACCGTATTTCTAGTTTAGCAAAGAACTTCTCTTTCTGAAATATTTGTGCCTTGATGAAGACACTTAGGAGATTCTTGCTCTCCCTCACCATCAGAAGTTGTATGTTATTTCTTCAGTCCCCTCTTGCCATCTGCACTGAAGCAATTACACACACCTCTCTGGCAAAATTAACTGTTCTCCTCAGGTAAAAGGCTTGAATTTATCAAGCAATGAAATTCACTTTAAACCCTTGTACCTTTTATCACCGCACAAGCCCAAGCACAAAGAGTACTCACAATAGCCAATTCTCTGTTCTTCCCAGGAGCAGCTCTTGGGGGGCAGGAGGAAGGTCTCATCTCCAAAGCAATTCAGCCTTTTTCATGTAGGGTGATAATCTTACTCAGTTTTTCTTTAGCTGAAAGTCTTAGTTTTCTCCATTTGCTCTCAGTCAGCTTTCACGGTGAGGAATTACTTTTCTCATTATAATCACTAGCTTTTCTTCATAAGATCCTGCACAGCTCAGAAATGCCTTTGAGTGTGCCCTTGCCCCGTTTTCCCAATCAGTTGGCATGGTGACACAACAGCTGCTACAAATCACAGGAAAGATGCTAAACGGGTACATTTTGGAGAGAGAAGTTCATGCTGAAGAAGCCACTAAATTTGTAATCACAGCACTTGTTCTTAGGGTGGCTCTGTTCTTATGGCTGTCGCTAGGGGAAAAAATATTTTGGAAGTGTTGTAACTAAGGTATGAACAAGCTTGTGTTGAGATGTGTTCTGAAGCATTTATATTCTGTACATGAGGTGGTTCTTGGCTTTGTGATCAGAGATAGAGCCTACACAGGTCAGCATCACATAGACCCTGTGACACAAAGGTGCAGCTGAAGATGCTGCCTCAGCTTTGAACTCCTATGGCATTCCACACTGTCATGATATCTCCAACATTCAAATCTGGGAAACTTTAGAGATAAGCCCATCATGTAAAACTGTAATAGTCTCATCACTGAGGGTGGTTGTAGCTCTGGAAATCACTGGATGACAGTACAGTGAATTAAATCAAAATGCTCATGACAATCCTGTATGTCAGAATCAGAGCTGGATCTCCTCTCCTGTTCAGGAGTAGATAGAGATGGACCAAACCACACCACCAATGCTTTATTCTACTGCCTTTTTTGGATTGCTTTGGATTTAAGGATGATGTTTTTGCCAGATAATTGCCTTATCAGACCTTGAAACTTTCCTTATCAAACCTTACGTAATTTGTAACAGCTCTATGTGAACTTGTTTTGAAGATAACTTTTCATACATTCCCTGGGACCCATTTTTTTAAACTTGTAGTGGTACCTTAGGACCAGAGCCAAGTGTATTCATTCTTTTTACTAGATTCCCACCCTCCCAGTACTCTTCTTTTTCAGATGGTCACTTATTTCCTGATTAACAACATCTAACAGGTTGAACAGATATTTTCCCCAAGCCCCTTCCTTCCTCTGGTAGCAGGGATTTCTCTAAAAAGTGGTTTATAGACCATTTGGATTTGCAGGCAAGACTTAACAAATCTTCAAAAGTTAAACCGAAATTCTTGACACTTGTGTTTTCAAAAAGAACTAAGTGACTCCTTTTAAAATTACAAATAATCCTTTAACTGGTAGTGTGCTTGAATTTGATCCTGGATGTTCCAGTTTTCTGCTTAGAACACACTTTTTGCAGATGAACAGCATTCCCATTAAAATGAGAGTTTCAATGGAAATGCTGACATAGTGCAGCAGAGAAGCTAGTGCCATTGAAATTATGCAGGATTTAATAACCAGAGAAGTAAGCAAGGACTGAAAAGATCAAGATATTCAAGTGGGATATATTCTTTCATACACATACTGTTCTTCTTAGAATTCTGACACTCTCCTTTTGCAGTGATGAGATGTTTTAGCTACTTCTTTTGGAAATGTTATACCTAATACCAGGAAGTGTGTTTCCAAGTTCAGTTACTTAGCAAATCACTGAGTATTAAATTAGACAAGCACACTCTTCTTTATCACAACTGAAAGTTTCAATCCTGACCTTCTCACATCCTCAACTTTTTTTTTATTTTTTATTTAGTGAAACAGTTTAGTATTTATAGCAGCAATATCTCGTGTTTCTGAGGAGTAGACAGAAATCTATTTATAAAAGTTAAGATACAAATAAGCAAAGTGACCAACACTGTTCAGAAGATAATTGGCAGACACAGAAATGGACCCAGGTCCCCCCTAACTGTTTGTTTTCAACTTAAAATCGTGAAAATTAAAATATCAATAAATTTTAATAAGACTTTCACTGGTGGTATATACATATGTATGTATGTATACACATATTTTTGGCATTTTATGCATATATTCATACACATTCTTGGAGGACAAAGTCAATAACAATTCCCTAAATGGAATTTTTCTCTCCTCCTTTCTTTCCTTCTTCTTAAAAATAATGCATCTTGGAAGAGCATCTAACAATTCCACCATTGCTAATGCTGATTAAACAAATACAAATGAAAGCAGAATATGTGTAAAATGTGTTTCAATATTAGAGAACACATAATATGCAGTGCATGTTTGGAGACCTGTTGTGGGGTTATTTTGCTTTTAACTGTGAGATTTCCTCAGTGTCAACTGGGGAAAAGCTGGACGGGTGTTTTTCAGACAATGAAATAAGTAGCATGGCTTTACAGTGAAAACCCTGATAAAACTAGAGAGCCAAATCCATCAGATCCCAATTCCACATGTATCCACGAGAGATAAGAGGTGTTTTCTAACCTCATAAAATTCAATAGTAATTCTAAGATCTGCAGTTAGTTTAAAAATACTCAAAGTAGTAAGTGTTCAAAACAACACATTAAAGAAATAATATTAAGTATCTGGACCTAAAGTGTATCTACCTCCTGAGTTTTCCTTGTTAGTTTATCTTAGAGCAATTTACAAAGGAATTGAGAAGACTATCCCCATTTTAAAGGTGCTACCCATAGTTAAAATGTTCAAAATCATCCAGCTGCCTAACAAGACACCTCTTGTCCTGACTGGCCCTGCAACTACTTAATTCAAAGATGGTAATACAAGCTGGCCCAGTTGCTGATCTGTCTGTAATGAATGACAGGGAGGCAAAACTGGTGATGAGAAAACACAAAATGAGCTGTAACAGTTACTTTTGGCTTTTTTTTCCCTTCACTACTTACATATCTATGTATAAATACCTAAGTATCTGACAAAGAGCAGGTAAATGGTAAAATATGACCACTATTTATATAGGCATGATATTCTGCCTCCTTGGGCTGTGTCAGCAGTGCAGACTACCCTACGTTGGGTTTGGGAGCATCTGTAACTTAGATCTATGTGTGTGCACAAGTTATGTTCTGCCACAGCAATGGCATTGTGATAAGAAAAGGAAAAGCTCAGAGTAATTTCTACATAAGCTTTTATTTTATAGGAGAATATATTTCACAGTCCTTCAGAATTTTGAAATGTTTGGAATAAAAGCTGGAGTCTCTGTAACTCTCCAGAGAAACAGAAAGCTTTAAGTTATCTTACATGGTTCTTAAAATTAGTATTTTTATTATCATTTTTGTTATGTGAAGTGTGTGTTTCAGAGATATTCTAGGTTCTGACCTATATTTATGGTTGTTGTTGGTCAATCAGAGCTTAAACAGCTTCTGCTACTCTGAAAAAGCTTAAAAGCTGAACTGGTGGGAGGGAGAAGGGAGAGGCTGCAAACTGAGAAGACTAGGTGATGACAGCAACTCAGTGCTTGAACTGCAGTGCTTATTTTTCCCACACCTAATTGGTCTTTCCCTTTTCTGTGCTGGCAGTTTGCACTTCCAGATAAAGTTATGGGAGGAACAGAAATAATCTTCTTAATAAAAATGCTCATTGATATAGAGGTAAATACTTCCTTAGGAGAGGTACATTAACTAATAACTAAACAGATATTTTGCTCTTCAAAACCATGTGAATGTTGCACACTAATCCTCAATGTTACGACAAGGTCTTACACCCACAAACCCCAAAGCATTTCAATGACTTGCTCTAGAAAGCAGAATCTAACTGTTGCTTCTCAGATGTTACATGCATTTCCTCACTGCCCTTGCTAACTGCTTCATATACTGAAGAAGTGAACAGTTCACTGGAAGCAGAGTTACTTTACAAGGTAAGACATCCCACAGCAGTCTCAAGTCTATGGCTGGAGCCCCTTCTAATCTCAGCCAGCTGGAGAGGCAAAGTTCATTTGCTGGTTGAAGCATCAGTAGAGCCTGTTTAGTCCCACTTTACTGTCCTAAGCACCAATTAGATATGAGATAATTGAAATGATTGCTTACTTCATACTTGAAGCTTACTTTGATTGTGATTTCCTTGAAGGAATGAAGGATACTCCATGTACCTGCGCAAAAATAACCTGACTAGCAAAAGCATCAATGCTTGTGAAATGATCTTCCAAAACATTTAGTGACAGTAATGAGACTAATATTCCAGGAATGTTCATAAACAACTGCAAGATTTAGTCTAAGTCCCAAATCTACCAGTCTTCTATCTCAATACCTTTAAGCTTTGGCACAGATTTGCTGCCAGTTTTGGACTTCTGTGCTACAGAGGACACACCAACAGAGATATCTCACACAGAGTGTCTCAGCTTGAAACTGGTATGCCTCCTCAGGAGGAATTAAATGTTCTGTGCTATAACTTCACAGCAAAAACCAAGGGGGAGGAAGTGAGTAATTTCTGCTGTGTGGCAATAATAAACCATTTTCATTGTAATCATCCAAATCAGTTATTTTACTTTGCTTCTTCAGCACTCTTTTTCCCAGCTGTGCTGTGGCTGAATGACAGTGTGACAGTTTGGAGAATGTCTCTGCCCAATTATGAATTCTGTTCAGTTTTGTGAACACTATTTGTGATTGCAGTAACCACAGAGGATTAAATCACTGGGGTTTTGTTGGGTTTTTTTTTCCTTTTCTCTTTTTTTTTTTTTTTGGTGCAAAATTGCAACACATTGTGGGGACACAGTCTGAAAGACTCTGACAAAGAAATCAAATTTTATCAACATGGAATGACTTTTCTCAGCTTGAATAATGATGCTACTCTCAGCAGGGCTTTTGATTGAGATGGATTTTAGACAGAAAATTAAACCAAGCCTGGCCTGTGCTGAGATATTCAGAGTCCTCAAAATTCCACCCTACCCAGTGACTTGGAGAACTGATTTGCACCAAAGCCTGGGAGCTTTGCCCATTAGCCTGCAATAAGATGTGGAAATACTCTGAATAAAGAAATGCTTTACATGAGCATTAAAAATAAGAGATTTCAACATGATAGGACAAGAGTTGTTGCAAATGACTATTAGAAGTGTTTTTCAGCTCTTGGGTGTGTTAAAACAAAGATTTTTGCAGCAGTGGGTACCTTTTAAAAAACTTGTCCTGGTGATGAGAAGCACCATAGCTTACAGCATGAATTACTCCACACTGAATAAGCCAAAGTGCTCCCTGACTATATGACAACTGAGGTTTTGGAGTACTAAAAGACTAGAAATGTACTTGTCTTCCATTTGCAAGCATGTTTATTTCCACAGTATGTTGATGTCAAAATGCATGGTATGACCATCGCCATCTATAACTTCCTCATGAGGCAAACCAGAGGGGCAGAAGCTGATCTCTTCTCTCTGGTGACCAATGACAGGACCTGAGGGAATGGCATGCAGCTGTGCCAGGGAAGGGTTAGACTGGATATTAGGAAAATGTTCTTCACGCAGAGGGTGGTGGAGCACTGGAACAGGCTCCCCAGGGAAGTAGTCATGGCACCAAGACTGACAGAATTCCAGAAGCATTTGGACAACACCCTCTGGTACATGGTGTCATTTCGGGAGTAGTCCTGTGCATAGACAGGAGTTGGGCTCAATGATCCTCATCGACCTCTTCCAACTCCAACTGTGATTCTATGAGCTGGCTGAACCAGGTTGTCCAGAATATCTTCCATCACACATTCAATCACGTTAAGTCATAGTAAGCCAAGACAATAAATGGAGAAAAATCATGCAGGTGGCAATGCTATTCTAAGTACGTCTTTCCTTTCAGCACTATAGTATTGTTAGTAAAGAGTATTATATCAGTTATAGGATAGTTTCACACAATAATCACTAGTTCCAAGATAGAGTCAGGCTGTGATTTTTTATTTTTTTTTTAATTTTATTTTTCTGCTGACTTCAGTGAGCTTTGGGTTCCATCCCACATCAGCAATTTGGGTATCTTAATATGTAAATTAAAAAACATTCCAAAACCAGTGTTAAAACTAAGAGAATTTAATAGCTGGCATAGCTGTATATAAAGATCCAAATTGGCCAAAGCACAGGTAAGAAGATGATGACCATCTGGACAGCTTTCATGTGTCAAGTGCATGTTCCTCATGTTAGGGATTTGGCATTTCTTTTTTCTTTTGAGCTTATAGCCAGGCACAAGGCACAGGTGCAGAATTCATATTTGGAGTTTTTCAAAGGCCCAGACCTTTTTTATATGGCCTCACGTTCAACACCTTTTACATGTTGAAATCTTGCCAGAGCCAGCCTTTGTGAGACTTGGCTTACTGCTTCTGCATCAAGGTAGAGGACTCCACAAGGGGATCAGCATTGCTTTAGTGCTTTTAGCCAAAGCTAAACTCTTGTCGGTTCAGTAACTCTAGAGTTCATGCTTGTTGATCTGATAGCCTGAGGAAACAGGCTGCCAGGAGACCAGAATTCCAGTTTCATTAGCTTACTGGTCAAAACTCAAGGCAAAAGCTGCTGTATTAGTTGAATATTTCTGATGTTGACAAATGATCGTAGCAGGCACTTTTGAAGTTACTTGTTATAAGCTTCAGCTCATTGAAAAACCTCCTATGATGAATATCTATGGCATGTCAGGTATATTTTAATACCAAGGAAGACTAATGTGTATCCCTGGTAGTCTGCACCAATGTCAAGGTGAAGGTCTCTGTGATGTCTCCAGCTCAGGTTCTCTGCATGCTGGATGGAGATGACAGCACAGGACTGCATTAAACTCCTGGCTCAGCACCTATACTTGAAGGGATGATAAGCATACACAGGTTTTTTTAAGGTCAAAGGAACAGTATCTATAGATGTCCGGGGTGACACTGAACTGTTTGAAAGCTAATAGTTCAACAGCTGCCTCTAGAAGGTAACAAACCACAAGCCCTAGTAAGCTCATTAATCCAAGTCTGTCCTTGCGGGAATTCAGTGTCAGGAAGCTCAAAGCTTTTTCTTTTCTGGGCTGGTCGTAAAGGTTAGATTTCTTGTTTTCAAGCTCTTGATTGTGCAATCTCTGTGAGGTCACTAATTGCACCTTTGAGCCTTTTTGATCATTTTGAGGCCATTAACGCTTCAGCATTGATATGACAGAGCAAGGTTCAGGGAGCCAGTGTGTCCAGTCTTTTCTGTTGTTATCAAAGCATGTGTAGTAATCTGTGTAGTATCACTGAAATATCACATTTAGCTGCATGTTCCAATAACAGACTTCAGTATTATTGTCCTGTAAATCAGGACATATAGGACAAGTGGAGGGTACGGATTTTTTCCAGTTTTAAATCAATTTGTCATATACTTATTATATATGGCTACAGTTGGAAATCAGATACAATATGATCAATATTTTACTAGTTTCATGAATTTTTCTTAAGCAAAAGGCAGTAACTTTTGGTTTATCTCTTTTGGAGACACATTTTTGTCAGCCTCCTGACATAGCAGTCTGTACAGCACTTTGGTACAGCACCAGGCTGAGTATGGGTTGAGGGAAAATTTATCATGTGGGATGTCATGCACAGTCAGAGCTATGAAGAGCTAATTTAGCAAATTACAGAAAAAATTGGCTAATTACAGAAGAAAACATGACAAACCTGTAAGAGCAGAGAGACTCTGGAAACATTTCTGAGCAGAAAATAGATCTACATTTAAAGTCTGAATGAAAAGTTGTCCTTTACTTCCAGTGTATTGTTCCTGCAAAATCACTCATAGTGTCTTCCTGCTAATAGGTAAAAATTGGCATTCAAATTTCTAGTGTAGATTCAGGAAGATTTAAAGATATTATAACAATGATGGAAATAAAATAATTTGAATGGGGCCTAGGAGAGCATCTATGGGGCACAAAAGGGGGCCTAGGGGGAGGAGGGAAGGGTTCTATGGGGCTGGAGGTGAAGGGGGGTAGTGAGAGGATCAG